>KZ651181.1:635449-698722 GCA_001010745.2 Gerris buenoi | reverse complement strand
TATATATATATATATATATATATATATATATATATATATTATCATTTGACATTCAGTGACCTCTTTAAGATGAGCCAAGGTTCGCCTTCTTTTTGCCCCTTCTCAATATAATCTCTTTTTTTCCTTTTGATGTTTAACTTCTTATTTTAAGTTAAAAAGGAAAAAGAGGGGGGAATGGAACCTGAAGACATGAGGAAAAAATACAATTTTTATTGGACATTTTCTTCAAGTAGTTGAGTTAATGTAAAACATATATGATCTTTTTTTGTAGCTTGTGATAAAAATGTTGTCGGCACAAAGTAAATATTCGTATGGAGGTAGTAAGTTGCTGTTTTTTGAAATTGCCTCTTTTTTTTGTTTGAAATTGACTCTATACATCATGATTACAGTATCTTATATGATTTTAATATATTTTATGCGAAAGGTAGGATAAGAAGAAGGAATAAAAATTGTAGATGAATAAAAACGACCGTCTCTCCCCAACAATAAATGATAATTGTAATTTTTTAAAATCAGCATTTTGGTATTTTTCAAACATCTATGAAGATATTGGTGTCTTGTCTGTCCGATAACATTTTTACGTTCGTGTATATTGTGAAAACTACGATTCGATTAAATATGGACGTACGTTAAAGATAGCCTGCTGATGTTCACATATCAATTTTAACCTTCTGCGCACATCTCGTCCTATTTTTTTTGTTTCCAAGCTTACCGAAAGTAACGGAAGCAACCTTTGTGGTAGTCCTGAAGAAAATTTGTTTATGTGTTCGATTTCAAAAATTCAATGATAGAAATCAATTTCAGACACCAGGGGGCATTTATGGTTTCGTGTCTGACTGTCTGTCTGTCTTTCGCTCAGTTTGGTATTTTATTTGTTGGTTCGCAAACAAATAAAATACCAACAAAGTTCCGTAAATTGGATGGTAGTTCATAATTAGCCCATTGTTATTCTTATGTAATTTAGAGTAATTTTAAATTTAATAAGATTTCTTCCATTTTCAGGTCTCATTTTATTATTAAAAATCATATATGTAGTTCATTGGTTTTTTATTTAAATTGATTTAATAATACTTTATGTTCTTTTCAGCGTAACAATAACAACAAACTTTTAAGAACCCAATTTACCCTGTGATAATTTCTTTTCTTTTCTAATATTCTCTTTTATCGTTATTTTTTGGTCTGTTATTTGATATTTTTTACTACGTTTTTATTAGCTTGCTTTTTTTATAACTTTATATTGATCAAACCTAGACATTTTTCCAGACTTTTTTTTAGGCTCTAGTAATAGTATAACTTATAAAATACTCTACCTTTTTTTGCCATCTTGTCCTAATTTTTTTTGGTAGCTTGGGTACTAGAAAAAAATGGTATATATTTTCGTAGGTTGTATGTAGGATGTAGGTAGAAGATATTTTTTTATATTTTTGAGTTTAAGGTAGATTGTATATACATATATACTATATGAATAAAAAAAAAAAAAAAAAAACAGACGGGAAATCTACTAGGGATGACTGGTTAGGTTTTTTCGTTTTTGGGTGTTGGTTATACTGTTGGGAAGTGAAGAGAAGGTCTTGTTGCTAGTGGAAGGCAGTGTTGCCAGATGACTGTAGCTCTGCCTTTAGTCACACCATCTGCTTGCCTTCCTACTGTTTCTATAGTTTGTTCCACTCGTCCACTTCTTATCACTTCCTGTCTCCTCATACTCTATCGGCTGTTTAGCTTTCCAAAACAGCTGGTTTTATTTCTGATAAGAAATAAAACTCTAAATAGGTACTACATTTTAAAAATATGTTGATGCTCTTCTTCAGAATATATCAGTATATTTGATGTTTAAAAATGAATAATAAAATACGTATATATTTTTCTTAGTCCACAAATAAAGTTATGATTAAACAAATATATGCACCTATTTATTAGATTAGATTTACTAGATTTTTTACTTAGTGTTCCTTTTTGTAGCCTAAAAAAGTTAATATTAAAAAAAGATATGGGAATTATTTTTTAAAAGAATCTTTAAATAATAAAAATAAAACAAATTGTACAAATTGTTTGGGTTTTATTTTTCTAGCAATGTTATTGGTTGTTGAATGCGAATTATGTCAACCATCTTTAAATATATTTATTGATGTTTTTTAAAAAATTGGTATTTCTTTTATTCGTCAAATAATATTTCTGGCTACAGCCGGAAACTGAAGATACACATCTTATTAACCTGTATTTTATTTATCAAAATAATATTAATTCAGTCGTAAACGCAGCGTAGATCTCCATTGCCACTCTGTCTTTTAGCAATTATTATTGCTTCCGAGCTTACCGAAGGTAATGGAAGCATTGTGTTCACTTTTGAGAACGAAAAAGTTTTATGTCTCCGATTTTAAAAATTCCAAGACAGAAATCCGTTTCAGACACCAGGGAACATTTTTGGTTCCGTGTCTGTCTATCTGTCGGTCTGTGTGTCCGCGAATCATGAAACGTGCGACGATAACTTGAGTAAATTTCTACCAATTTTGATGAAATTTGGTAGACATGTTCATTTTACCAATGCCCAGGACAAGTTCGTTGGACAACGTTATCCGTTCAAGCGTTCACGCGCAACGCTCGCGTAAACGTGAACTTCAAATTTAAAATTGTAATTTTTTGTCGGCAAAAATATCGAACCTGATCTATTCAATGAGAAGAACATTTTATTCCAATCAAATTTTTTAGTAAAACCTACAGCGACACCTCTATGAAGTGTTAAAGATCGCTAAAAACTGTTTATTGTTCTTACACAATAAACATCAATAAAGTAATAAAATGTTAATATAACACATAATAGGATGCGAGGAGGCTATGTGCCACACTAATTGGCAGTCTATTTTTCTCTTTTTCGTTAAAACTTACCAGAATTGTGCTAGATATAGGAGCGTTATAGTCGTTATAAAAGACAAATACAAATAGTCTTTCATGTAAATTGAAAAATTTTATTGTCAAAGCATCTTTAGCCTTCAAAAGGCCATCATCAGGGCCTAAGAGCAAATAGGAAATATCGAGTAAGCAAAAAAATACATAATAATTAAAACTGAAAAACTTAAAACCAGAAGTTTTAAAAAAAACCAACTTGTGTTAAACAATTAATTAGAAAAAGAGCAATTAAGGTGGCAAAAAATTAGCAAGAACAAAAAGTCAACTAAATAGCAGTAACAATCAAATAATTAAAAAAGTAAAGTAACGAAATACAATGAAAATCGTGGAAAATGAATAAATATGAACGTAAGAAAAATTAGAGCAAACAAGCTAGCTTACCACTATCGCAAAAGAAAAAAAATGTTACAATAATAAAAACAGAATTTTTGTGCTCTCTGGTTTACTTTTATTAATTCAAATGTATTACTTTAACTCTACTTTACTTCTCACACATTAATAGTAACATTATTTCTATTTAATTGCAACAATCAAGAGATTTAAAAGAGTTTCGTTGGTTCCTGACTCTTAATATTGGTTAGATAAAATAATCGGCCGATTAAAATCAAGTGTAAGAAACTAATATCGATTATACGACTTGTTATTATTAGTAAAAAAAAAAAAATGTTATAATCCAATCTATTCCAGATAAACATATTGATTTTATTTGGACAAAATTAGTTTTAGACACTATCCTTTTTCTTTCTCTTTTTTTAAAAAAAAAAAACAATGTGAAAAAAATACAGATATCTCCTTTTTTTTAAAAAAAAAAATAAATAAAAAGCAACAAAAAACTATTCTCTGGAGCTTTTAGATATTTGGAGCTGAGAGTATTGGAGAGTTTGTGCCGCATAAGCATCCAACGGAATTAGTATTCCCGGCACCCTAATTGGCATTCCTCCCTTTCTTCCCGTCCCTTCCAATCAATACTTTTAGTACATTTCCATATTTCCAAGTTACTTTTTTTCAGATTCTTTTTGCCCTCTCTCAGAGTAGCTTGGAATTGAGAATTTCAAAAAGTCTAATAAAAAGAAATTAGAAGAGATTCTACCTTTAGATTTTTTTCCACCGTGTATTGTTGTTGGTTTGTATGATATTAACTTCTTTTTTTTCTATGATTTCTGTTTTGATTTTTTAATGTATACCTACATATATTTAAAATCCAGTGGATAAGTTGTCAAGTTATTGCCGAATTCCGTTCTCTGTTCTTTCGAAGTTTTATCACATCCCCTAAATCTAAATCTTATCGGCAAAAGGAAGAGCCGACAAATTTTAAATATTTTTTCTTCATCATATATGTATTTTGAGAAAAACTATACATTGCTTACAAAAATCGTTTCAGCTTCGATTTGCTTTGCATGTCTGATTTCTGTTTTGGTGTACTATCTTTTACTTCAGGCGTACTTTTGATATATATCTGGGTCGATGTATATATCGATGTATCGATCGATATATAGCCCCCGCCAAGTCGAGCAGAGCAGTACCATCTTTTACTGCAACGAACTCTCGGCAATTTGGGCCCCCCAAGTCTCCAAGTGTATTTGCCAAGTCAGAAAATGTATTTAAATTTAAACGTGTAGAGTGATTTGGGAAAGAGAAAAGAGAAAGGGACTGACAAATATCATGTACTTGCACTGGATAAATTAGACCTAGTAGAACTTACTCGGACAGTGGAATACTTGGCTAAACCTATGATCCCACAACTTTTTACGCGAGACTTGGTTAATTTTGTCATTAGTGTCTTTTTGGGGATTAAATATTACTGCTTGTTACAAATATAGAAAAAATATCAGTTAAATAATTTATTGTTTAATATTATTGCACAAAGGTACTACATCAGTGTTATGTGGGGTGTTTAAGAGGTAAGATTTAATTTTATTAGTAGGCGAAACAGGGCAACGCCCAGAAAATAATGTTACCGCTTATTTCATTACAGCTTATTAAGTCCTACCTTTTCAGACAACACATTTACTTAAGTGTCTGAATATTACACAAGATTATGTCTGCTGTGATGGAATCGTGCAGGGGGACTGTGGGGCTAAGGGGCGCCCACATCCCTATGTAATCACGATATTATAAACTAGCCTCATTGACGAGATTTTTACAATTTTGATCAGTGAGGAAAGTTCTTCATTCGTTTCTATGCTTCAGGATGGGGTACCAATATCATTCATAAATAGGAATGCTTTATCTTCAATGATGCCTTATCAATAATGAATAGAGTGGCTTTTTTACTCACTACTCAATGTAATTATCTGTGAGTTGATATCAATTCAAAATATATTTTGATTTCAGGACCTAGGTTTCAGGCGAGTATGCATTCGTTTTCGCCAATGTCTAAGTTAATGTTCTGACGTATGTTCTTTATTAAGTTATATCTTGGACTTAAATGTAACAGAATGTACAAACACTTAGACTTCTAACCACGTAATTATTACAATAACAACTACAAATCGAACATTTGTAGGTTTTTTGTCTGCACATATGTGTACTGCATAGCGTTATATATTACCATTTGTTTCGTTATATATTACCATGTATATGTTTCTCTCTTATTAAAACTTATATACAATTAAGATTTAAGATTAAAGTATTATTTATTTATTTTACAAATTATACCTACTCTATTATATACGTTTTGAATTTGTCGATACATACCTATATTAGGTACTTCTGAGATACTTAAAGTAAGTAATTTGTTCTTTTTTTTATTTTGAAGCATTCTCCTTTTGTTTAGGCAACTCAAAATACTGTTAGTTATGTAAAAATCAGGGCCTTTTTTTTAACTAAAGTGTAACTTGAATTGGAAAGATAAACAGGTTAAAAAATGTCCGTGTCGTATTCTATGTCTCCATAGTTCGAGTACGTCACTTAAAGTTTTTTTTTTGGATTAGATGTCTGTCACCGTTTGTGAACCTCTCAGGTACAGTACAGTTAGAGTCCATCAATTTATGGATGTTCACAGTTTTTGGTCCACTAGTTTGTGACATTTCGGTCTCAGGCTCTTTGTTCACTCATTTTCACCTAAGAACGTCCGTCCATAATTTGTTCTATTTTTTTTTTTTTTTTTTTTTTTCTTTCTTCCTTAAAAGCTGTTTTTCATTTTTGTTTTTAAATTAACATATTTGTTTGTATTTTGTTTTCCGTAGGTTATTTATTTATTGATTAATATATACATATTGTTGTTACTATTATATGATACAGTCGAAAGAAAAAATAATACCCAATTCGTCCTAATGCACCTGGTAGTGTACTCATAAACAGATTTGTATCAGCCACTTAAATTAATTTATCGGTTGAAATTTTTTTTTTTATTGTTAGAGTTTGAATTTCAGGGTTTTGATCTCATAAGCTTTAAAATCATAATTCTTGCAGCTTTTTTATTTTATCCCAATTTTAAATAAGTTTTCTCTCTAGTTATACCTTTAAAGTTATTTTTGATTGTACAACAATTCTTATTTTACATAATTTATGTACAACGCGTTATAGTAATTAGCTAAAAGGAGGATTTTTTAAATTTTGCTTCCGAGCTTACCGAAGGTAACGGAAGCTATGTGATCGTTCTGAAGAACGAAAAAATTTTAGGTCTCCGATTTCAAAAATTCCAAGACAGAAATCCGTTTCAGAAATCAGGGAACATTTTTGGTTCCGTGTCTGTCTGTCGGTCTATCTGTCGGTCTGTCTGTCGGTCTGTCGGTCGGTCTGTCGTCAAGTTTTGCGAACCGCCATATCTTAAAAATTACTCGTCCAATTTTAATGAAATTTGGGAGGTAGGTCATAACTAGCCCATTGTTGGTCCCATATAAGTTTCAACCTTCTGCGCTTATTAGTTTATCACAATAATCCTCACAAACATACATTTATTTACAGCTATATCTATTAAAGTAATCATCTGATTTTTATAAAATTTGAATGGTTTGTTGAAAGTAGCCTGCAGATAGCACCTGTCTGATTTCAACCTTCTGCGCACTTCAAAACGTACTTTATTAATATGTCTTATACNGGGGGGGGGGGGGGGGGGGGGGGGGGGGGGGGGGGGGGGGGGGGGGGGGGGGGGGGGGGGGGGGGGGGGGGGGGGGGGGGGGGGGGGGGGGGGGGGGGGGGGGGGGGGGGGGGGGGGGGGGGGGGGGGGGGGGGGGGGGGGGGGGGGGGGGGGGGGGGGGGGGGGGGAATAAAAAAAACCTGTTTATACAGCGGATTCTACGATTTGGTTGCAGTTTTATATTTGTTTATTAAATAAAGTATTGGTGCTTTTTGGAGGCTTTGTTTCTCCACCAAATGTTTACTAAACTTCTCCAACTTTATTAAATATTTACTGGAACAGTGCCGCGCCGTTCCAACAATTTGATTATTTTTATCGAGCTATTTTTCTTAATTTGTATTTTCTTAGCGAGGAAGCTATGTGCCACATTAATCGGCAGAGTATTTTTATTCGCTTCAAAAAATAAATATATATACTGAGCTGTATTGACGTCATATCCTTTATGTTTTTCTTAGTTCTAATAATAATAATTTAATAATAATAACTTCAATTGATTAAACCTACTTACGAAAACGAAGTAATTGTTCACAATTATTAGGTTTTACAATGTTATTGAGTTGAGGTAGTTTATAATTACGTTCAGGTTGCGTTTATTAATTATTTTATATAATAGCTAATTTTACCGAATTTTAAATATGAGTTTTATTTTTTATTATTTTTTTCTTTTCATTAGTAATTTAAATATTTTTTTTAATCTTAGAGGCCAAAATGTATTACTAATGTTTCTCTTTACTTCTAAGCTCACCAAACGTAAGTAACCAAAGTATTGTAATTATTTTTGAAAAACAAGATTGTTTTATCTCCGAATTAAAAAAATCCCTAAAGTTGTTTATATATTACGAGCTAAGTTGTGGCACCGAGCTTAATTTTACAATTAGTAAACAATTAAAATTAATTTTATTAATTTAGATAAGATAGTGTATCTATTTGAAGACCAACAAATCAAAACAAAAATTTATTTTATTGGAACACATATGGTTAACTTAGCTTTACAGTTATTTCGAGGTGAGTCAACGCCGTTATCGTAACACTTCTCGATTATATAAATTACTAGCCGTTATGCCCGTGTTAACGGGGAGAATAAATATGGTTCATAAAAGAGCTAGTTATAATTAAAATATTTAAATAGATATGTACTGTTTAAATAGTAAGTTTTATGCATTGGGGTGGCTTAGTGGTAGAGCGTTCGCTTAATGAGCTGGAGGTCACTGGTTCAAATCCAGCTTATAGCTCATCATTTTTTAACGTTATAAATAATTTAGAGGTGAGTCGCCGTCGCCGTCGCCCGTCGTCGGGACACCACTCAATTATATAAAATATAGAGATTGAGTATTTCTGTTTTTAAAAATAAGATTTTTCATTTTTCTCTTTTTTATAGGGTAGTTAATTATTGTTTACCTTAAACCTCGAATTTATATATGTGATATGTACTTATACAAATCAAATACTAATTTGTTTTTTTAAAATATAATAAATAAATATTTAAGAATGTTAATAAAAAGTAAATATTTGATGAATTTAATGAGCATAATATTTACAAAATAAAAAATAAATAAAATAAATCATGATGTTTAATATAAGTACATAAATAAATAATATAATGAACATGTTTTTATCACGTTTTTTTTTTATTAATGCTATTTAATTTTAAAAAATAAATTCACTCCCATTTTATTTTTATTCATACATTTAATAATATATTTCAAATGTAACTCTCTATTGAAAAAATATGGAGAAATATAAGCTTATTCATGTCAATAGTAGGAAATTAAAAAAAAAAATTTTCTAAACAAATGTTAATAATCAACACTAATTATTTTGATTCTTCCCTATATTTTGGGAGTGTATTGACACTCATGTACTACTTATTTTTAAATTAGTTATTAAATATTATTGTGCATGAGATACATAATGATTAAAATTCCTTTTTTTTATATTGTGAAGAAATAGCCTAAATTGTGAAGAAATAGCCAATTAGTGTGGCACATAGCTTCTTTACGTCTAAGTCCTATTGTTGGACGAATGAAACCATGATTATAAAATAAAGGTATCACATTGGGATTTGAAAGTTTGGTTGTTTCTTCTTCTTTTAATTTCAATTTAATTTAAATATTTGTAAAGAAAACTAGGATTTAGATTGAGAAAACTAATTTATGAGAACATTCAAAAATTGAAAATAACTGAGTGAATGATTTTACTGTTCCGATTATGCTACAAGGTTTTATTCCCTTTGAAAATATGGAAAAAAATTACTGTAAAAAAACAACTATCTCAGTTATTTATAACGTAAATATTTTATCTTATAATATATTGTTTATTTTATGTAACTTACTTTATGGACTTTTATTTGAAGATTTATATTTTTGTATTTGTTCGTCTCTTGTACGTTTATGTTATTATTATTTATTTTATACTTTTTAACAATAAAGTGTTAGTATACGAATTACGTTTTATGTATGACTAATATTTATCTTAAGGTAAAATATGGATTAAAAAAAAACCAACTTTATATGTCCGTTATCTCGTTTAGCATAGAGCACAACATTAAAATGACTAAGCCCAGTTAAAATGACAAAACACCCAGAAGAAAGGGGTTCAAAGGGGGGTAAACCTTTAGAAATTCCAATTGGTTACACGAAAGTCTTTGAATACAAAAGAGCAAAGCTCCTGAAATTTATGAGAGGATTAATAAAGTTTAAAACTTGAATAGACTTGCATATGGGAGTAAGGGAGGCAAAGCGCATGCGTGCCAGGGTTATAAATATAAACCAGCATACAATAAAATAATTTTAAGTTAATGAAACATTCTGTATTGTATTAATATTATTTGTTAGCAGTATTGATTTTCCTTGTTTCATATACATATCTAATTATTAATTGTTCATTTCGAAAGCAGCATTTGTTGTGAGCTGTGAGCATGCCGAACTAATTAAAGAAGAAAGCAAAGAAATAAAACGAATAAAAATAATCATCGACGCTGGGTATCGAATCACAGATTTTTAGTGTTTAAGTGCACTTTTTACTTTCTCTTAGAGAAGTATTATGATGGCGCGAAAATTCGATTTTGAGATTTTTTTTGGATTAAAACGTTTTGAGGTGGCCAAGAAAGTGGTTTCGTCTGTCTTTAAAAATGTCTTTCGTCTGTCTGTGCAGACGCCTAAAGCCTCAACTAATGGGCGATTTTGACGTCATTTTGCATACATGTTCAGAAAAATCATACTACGTGGCGAAATCGAGAAATGAATTTTACCTCCGAATTTGGGGGCGCTACCCCCCAAAAACTCTGAAAAAAATGAAAAAAATTGTTTCCCTTAAATATAATAATTAATGAATTATCTTATAAAAATTATTTGCGATTACTTTCTTATTTTGCAACATTAAGGCATTTTTTTTTAAACACATACTTCGACTATATGCAGTAGGGGGTCTACTTAATTACTTAGCGATTTACTCCCATTTCGTTTGCAACTGATTTTGTGACACCTTGAGCGTACTCAAATTTGTCTTATTCTACATTAGACAATGTGGTCTTAAGTGGAAACATTTTGCTCATAGCTTGGCAATAGGCATGGTGGAGAGCGTCCATGTCCCCTTAATTATAATAGACAATGTAATTTTCATGATCCTGAGTAAAAAATTAGTCAGTAAACCGAAAATCAAGTTGATGTTAGTTTGTCCCTTGATGGGTTAGTTATTTAAATATTACTCCAAATCAAATTGTATTTAATACTATTAATTAATTACTTTTATTTATGTTATCATTTTTATGTTTCAGGTATGTGCTGTTTCCTTTGTGGCAATGCATGAAAGGTATTTTTAATTTATTTATCATTTACTTTCTCCTCAAAGAAGCGTATGCATAGGATAAAACGATCAATTATGGATTTTTTTTTATCATTTTGATGTTATTTTTAGATTATCATCTTTCTTTTCGTCAATGCGAATATCTTGTCAGAAATAGATAAATCTGTGTAAGCAAAACAAATCAATTATTTTAAATTACGTTATGAATCTTTATTTTCGATCATTTCGCATGTTTTTAATATGCAAGGAAAGTTTTGCTCGTATGAATAAATATCTTCTTTTTTTACTTTGGTGATAAGGTCCTTTCATTGACCCTAGTGGTTAAAAAACATTAGTTTACGTCATAAATTGATAAAATCCTTATCTTCTTATCAGCTAGATATTGTTAAAAAAAAATTATTTTAATGAAATATACTAGAACATTAGAATTACAATTTTAGGTAATGCAATACTCCCAAGCTTACCGAAGGTAGCGTTGTGATAATTTTGAAGAACGATTTTTTTTTTACATCTCCGAATTGAAAAATTTCAAGGCAGAAGTCCGTTTCAGACATCAGGGAACTTCTTTGATTTCGCGTCTGATTCTTGTCTGTCTGCCTAAGTGTTTTATCATTTCTGCCAACCAACTTTTATCTTGACAACTATTCTTCCAATTTTGAAGAAATATGGATGGTAGACCACAATCCCATATTAATTTCAACTTTTTATTGGTTTCCATTTTATTTTATTATTATTTTCATTTTTATTAGTACTTATAATATCGTTTAATGTTCTCATCCGATTTTGAAGTATCTTGACTATAATGAACTGTAACAGCAAAATATTAACCTATGTGCCTTATTGTTGGGCGATGAAAATTCCGGGAGTTGATCCCAAAATTTTAAAAATTGTCAATTTTGGGCGCGAAATAGTGAAGTGCGCCCAAAATTTTATTTTTTTAAAATTTTGAGTTGGGTATCAAATGAAAGCTGCTGAAGAGTAGGACACAAATATATATTTGCTTTTTCAAATTTTGCATTCCTTATAGGGGGAAAAAATCAAAATATACCCAAAAAAAATTTTCCCCCCCCCAACCACTATAGATTGGCTGGTGCTAAAATTTCGAAATAATTCATGCTAATGCCTTATTGTTGGGCGATGAAAATTCCGGGAGTTGATCCCAAAATTTTAAAAATTGTCAATTTTGGGCGCGAAATAGTGAAGTGCGCCCAAAATTTTATTTTTTTAAAATTTTGAGTTGGGTATCAAATGAAAGCTGCTGAAGAGTAGGACACAAATATATATTTGCTTTTTTAAAGTTTGCATTCCTTATTGGTTTATTACTGATAAAAAACATTGTGACCCCCCGGGGAATCGAACCCGGACTCTTGAGATCGAAGACCAGAAATCATAATTACATAATGGGTATGCTTACTCATCTACAAAACCCTAAAAAGTACTTGGGGCAAGTACTTCCCTGTGATTTTTAGATTATCATCTTTCTTTTCGTCAATGCGAATATCTTGTCAGAAATAGATAAATCTGTGTAAGCAAAACAAATCAATTATTTTAAATTACGTTATGAATCTTTATTTTCGATCATTTCGCATGTTTTTAATATGCAAGGAAAGTTTTGCTCGTATGAATAAATATCTTCTTTTTTTACTTTGGTGATAAGGTCCTTTCATTGACCCTAGTGGTTAAAAAACATTAGTTTACGTCATAAATTGATAAAATCCTTATCTTCTTATCAGCTAGATATTGTTAAAAAAAAATTATTTTAATGAAATATACTAGAACATTAGAATTACAATTTTAGGTAATGCAATACTCCCAAGCTTACCGAAGGTAGCGTTGTGATAATTTTGAAGAACGATTTTTTTTTTACATCTCCGAATTGAAAAATTTCAAGGCAGAAGTCCGTTTCAGACATCAGGGAACTTCTTTGATTTCGCGTCTGATTCTTGTCTGTCTGCCTAAGTGTTTTATCATTTCTGCCAACCAACTTTTATCTTGACAACTATTCTTCCAATTTTGAAGAAATATGGATGGTAGACCACAATCCCATATTAATTTCAACTTTTTATTGGTTTCCATTTTATTTTATTATTATTTTCATTTTTATTAGTACTTATAATATCGTTTAATGTTCTCATCCGATTTTGAAGTATCTTGACTATAATGAACTGTAACAGCAAAATATTAACCTATGCAATTAGACGCGTGAAACCTTTGGCAGACTACTTCTATTTTCATTATTGTTTTCTTCTTTTCCAGTTGTTACTATAAGTTAAATTTCTTACACATAATAACTTAATTAATATTACTATTTTTATATACTATTAGCGTTCAATATTTAAGATCATCATTGACTTTTAATACTGTTCTTCTACTTTTATAGTCTCTGCTTTTTGCGATTTCTCTGTTATTTCTTAAAGTTAAATTTAATTTTTAAGCGGAATTGCCACAATTCTCAAAATATTTGGATTTTTATTTAGTATTTTAGAGATGTATTTAGAAGGTCCATAGCATATTTTTTTATATCTCCTCTTCTTTTATTTTGAAAGTTGTTATATCGTTTTCTTTTTCCTGGTTTGTGTTTGAGATATAGCGGGAAGTTTGATCGATTTTAACCATTATTAACAGCATGTTATCGTTGGAACTTTTTTTCTTCATTTCCTAAACGATCTTGTTTACGATGCAGATACACATGATAGCTTTGCGTGCACTAGTCTAATCATTTTGATAAACATTTTTTGTTGCTGAAGTCGATAAAGGAGAGTTTGTTTTATAGCTAAACTAAAAACTTGTCTACAAAAAAAATCTTAGTTTTACTTCACTAACAAGAAATACCAATTACAGTATGCTACTTTGTACTAAACTTGTTAAGTTAAAAGGTGGAATAAAATTAGACTTTACTTCGCTAAAATCAATAAATAAGTGAAATTAAGTTCCCTTCGTTACTAACAAAGTTTTTTGAGTTTTGCAAGCAAGGATGTGACTTACAGAAACTTTTTTGTGCATGTTGTTAAAAATGGGAATTTTACTCGTCTTTAAACTTTGTAATTTTTAAGATTTTTTATAATAAGAAAGTTACTTTGTGATTATTAAACTAAGATATTTATTGATATTTTTATAAAATTAGCCGAAGACTACAAGTCGGAATTTGTAAAAGTTGGCCCTCAGTGTTTCTATTTCATTTAAATTTTCATTGATTCCTTTTAATGGTCAATAGGAAATTTATTAATACTTGTTCCTTATAATTTTATATAAGTTTTTCGAGTCTCTTAACCTTTTAGCGTAGGGGTGCAAAATCTCCTTTAAACCCCTTCTATCTACGCTTTTAAACAAATAATATTTGTGCAGTTAAAAAAAAAGATAGAATTTTAAGATGGTAGGTATTCAAAGTCATTGTATAATATATAAACATTTATTTTAAGAAATTATATGGGAAATGCTTTTCCCAAACTATTTTTAATGGCAGAGTAGATTTAGGATGAATTCCAACAGTCTTAAACGTTTGTTTGTGCAAGAGGAAAGAACGTCTTAAACGTTAAAAGATATTTCGAAAAAGTAGTTAATTGCAAAAATAATGCGCAATAGAATGAATCAACGGAAGTTGGAAAATCTTTTTTAAGGAATATTATGTGAGTATAAGTGTTTAAATTAGCTAGATCATTAGTCAAACACGAAATTGAAAATCTTTTGGGATTAAAAAACCTTTATTACGAACGTTTTAATGAAAATCAATATCATGATAACCAAATGAAATTCGACGAAAAGACACGATGAGGTGGTGTCAGCTGTGATTCGGAACTCTTTGTTATGGCCAGTTTAAAAACCCCTTTATTTCCATGTGCTGTTCTTATGGCATGAGACTTAGTATATTCCAAGTTGTTTTCTTGTCAGTTGTTTCTAGCCAAGAAATCTATGTTTGTGACTGGCAGACCTCCTGGGTTCTCGATGCAGGGGATATTGCCTGGTCCCTACGTCTCCCCAGGCTCCCATACTCCCATGTCTAGAGTTATTTCCGTTCCCTCAACTCAGCCTTAGCGCTCCCCACCTGTTCCATCTCTCTCCCTTACATATGCTCGTCTTTCTTTTTTCTTTTTTTTTTACCGAGGCCCTTATCATTTGCTTCGAGCCTTCCAGAGCCCCCAACCATACGATCAACGCAGAGGCCCTTTCCCCATCAAATCACAACTCATACCTAACCTCTACTATCCCCATGGGCCTACTTCTCCAATCGTTTCCAGCCCTTATACAACCAATTTTTCATCATTTGCCTTTCTTTTTTTTCACGAAAAGTGAATAATAGATGATCATCTTTTTTTTATGTCTCGTTTGATTTTTAAATTACACTGAATACACTTCTACCTTCTTCAGTTTTTACCCTCTTCACCATTCGACAATTTACTTAAGTCAAAGATAAGAACTTGTTAAGTTGTTATCTTTAATCTGTATTTCATTATCCATTCCATTATTTTTATTTCAATCATATGCTCTTTTTTTATATCATTTCCTCTATTATACTTTAGTTGTTATTATAGTGAATGACTCTTTTTTGCTTGTCATCGGACACTTTTTCTTTAATAAAAAATAAAATCGATTACAGATGTATTTTTTTCATCCTTGAAGTAAAACCATATTTTCCCCCTTATGTCTCATATAATTCCATCCATTATTTTTCATTGAAGTTCTTCTCCTCTGTCTATTTACTTTAATATTTGTAATTCTCCTCAGGGCAATTGGTTTTTAATGAATGCATGGATTTCGATTTGAATAACAGATAATTATTATCGTTTACTTCTTTGTAAATATGAGTCACTATGTCTATAATTTAAATATAGTTGTTGCAAGCTAATAATTATATTTAATTTGATATCGTTGTATGATTTAATGAGATCCTCGGTAGATCATTACTATCGACTGCACTTCTCATGCAGGAGTATCAGGTTCGATTCCTGACTGCGTCAATTATTATTATGTATACTGCCACGGATTATTATTATTTGAATGGTATTCTATTCGTATAGGCAGACATTTGGTTATTGATCTACATCTATCACTCATTGGAGAAAATTTCAGTCAAGAATTTTTTGCTAATTTGATCTTCAGTTTTTCTTTCGTTTTCATTTGATCAAAGTTTAGTCACTTTCCTAAGTATTTCAATTAAAATTTAAAATATTCTTTTTTTTCTGCATTCGATTGAAGTTAAATGGGAATCTTATTTGTCTACATTTAAATCAAAATATCCTGGTCCTGTATGTGTACGGAATATTTTTCTTTAGACTGTTACTCCCCTTATAAAAACAGAAACAGAAGTGTGATATTCCCGTCCCAAAGTGCATTGGACTAATCATTCATTTGTCTCAAGAGTTATTTAGTCAAAGTCATTTATATTCTAAAACAAACATAGGGGAGTAACAATCTAAAGAAGTACCCGCTTTATACCCCACTTCTTCTTTTGTAGTTTGTTTTAAGTTTTTATAATCTTCTTTCTCTTTTTTCTTTCTCGATATAATTTTAATACTATCAATTTTTTCTTATGCATTTATAAATCTGTATGAATATTGAGATTGGTGAAACCCTAAATCTCATAACTATACCATAAATATGTTATTTTTGTATATGATTAACTTTTTGATACTATTTATTATTTTGCCATTTTCTTCTGCTTAGATTGTTGCTGTACAAAAGAATATCTCTGTTCATTTTCTTTACTCCTATCACGTTTTCTTAAACTTCCTACACGAATTCTATGATTATTTTCCTTCGATCCCCTACAAAAGAAACGAATTCAGTTAACAAATCCGTAAAAAAACGATTAAAAAAGAAGCTGTATCTTGTATAGCTGTTAGTTTTGAGAAGAGAAGACTGAGATAGGCAAATATAGCATGGCTGCGGGCCTGTTGAGTTTCAATTGACTTGGACCAAGGTCTTGTCAATTACCTCTCCGACCAGGACGACGTGCAATTTAGTTCTTTATGCAAAGCAAACAGATGAATGAAAAAAATAAACATAGTATCCTCCTCTTTCGGCTTCCTCGCTGTTTAATCACTCAAGTCTATGAATCATCGACATCCATCATTTTTATAAGTGTATACTGTATAAAGCTTTGCATCTTTTGAATTTCCTCTAGAATTTGGCCTTCAATTAATCGTTTTTCTTTTGGATTTCAAATGTACTTGCTTTTTTCCCTTTTTTTATCGAATCACTTCTAATTTTTTATCAATTTGAAAAATAGTTGGTACTTAATATAATTTTTTTTCTCCTGTTTTTTATTTATAAGAGATTTATCTATAAACTGATTCATTTTCAAAAGGAGGTTTAAGATTATTTAATATTAACATTATTTAAAAAAACTCAGGACAAAAAAAGTTATACATTTTTATCTGATTAATGTTTTCCTTTTTTTTTGGACATTGAAAAGTATAAAATGCAACCTTGAAATATTTATTTATATTCGTTATTTATTTATTTCTTTTGCTTTTATTTTAATGGTGTGTATTTTCCTAAAGTAATTTGTATTCAATTAATTTTCTGATACTTAATCATTACACCCATTCTTTAAGAGGGCGTGGGTTTAAAATAGATATTATAATAATTTCCCCAACTTTAATATTTAAGTTAAATTTGTTTTTAAACCCGTATTTCCGTTGTTGAGGTTTAGTAACTAAGATAAACTGTACAGAATCTGAATGTATAGGAATTATAATTAGAATCCAGATTCAATTTACTGATTTAAATGTAAAAGTGTATCTGATATTTTTTTTTTAATTACATTATAGCACCTGCTGCTTTTCTAGATATCTAGATTTATAAGGCAACCAAAGTCATAACCGACCATGGACTTAATTTGAATATATTAAAGTTACTTAAGTGGAATGAGCCTCACAATATTAATTTGTGTTTTAATACTATAATATAATAATTACAACTTTTTAATTTTAATTGCAATCATTTTGTATGTACATATGTATATGTTTATTTATATTTTAGCTAACTATAAATTTGTTAACTTTTTTTACTATAGATGTCAATAAAGCCACGTAAACATGATCCAAGTATACTTAGACAAGTCAGCTTTGACTATACTTTGACGCTACTTGGATCGTGTAAACAGGGTATCCTACTTTGACATCCGAGTTGATTGGAGAGGCTCCATCAAAGTAGACTTTGATGAAAACAAAAATGGCGCCCTCCTGAAATATTATGAGAACGAGCTGTCAAAAATTGATAGATGTGAGGTTGAGCTGGGGTTTGTTTACCAGAAGGTGATAATATCACCACTGTTATAAAATTTAATAAGTAAAATTTAACTACAAAGTTCTAGAGGGAAAAACATTTCACACAATCTAGGAAGTTCCACTATTTGCACCAAGTATACCTGGATCGTGTAAACCTTACTTCAAGGTTCCACAAACACTTGGACCAAAGTGGGTTTGATCAAAGTGACTTGCACCAAGTATACCTGGATCGTGTAATCCTTACTTCAAGGTTCCACAAACACTTGGACCAAGTGGATTTGATCAAAGTTACTTGCACCAAGTATACCTGGATCGTGTAAACCTAACTTCAAGGTTCCACAAACACTTGGACCAAGTGGATTTGATCAAAGTTACTTGCACCAAGTATACCTGGATCGTGTAATCGTAATCCTTACTTCAAGGTTCCACAAACACTTGGACCAAGTGGATTTGATCAAAGTAACTTGCACCAAGTATACCTGGATCGTGTAATCCTTACTTCAAGGTTCCACAAACACTTGGACCAAATAGATTTGATAAAAGTTTCATGCACCAAGTATACTTTGGATCGTGTAAACCTTACTTCAAAGTTCCACAAACACTTGGACCAAATAGATTTGATCAAAGTTTCATGCACCAAGTATACTTTGGATCGTGTAAACCAGGCTTAAAGGGTGTATATGACGTCAGCTGTCCTACACCCAGCAAAAAAAATTAAGAAATAGATCTTAAGAATAATGTAATAGAGTTGTCAATTTTGCGTTAAATTGGTTCCTCCTACCCTAAACTGATGAAATAAGGATTTAAAATATTACAATTAGTTATAATGGAATAATTTTTTTCTCATTATTCATAATTGTAAACAGAATTGTTGGCTCGTTACAGTTGCTGTGTAATTATTTGTTGATTGTTTCTTAATCAGAATATAATTGCATGATAAGGCACGTAATTTTCCAGGTATCTTTTCTATAATCTCGACCTGTTTTCTTACAACAATCTGTGTTTTTCCGGTTTGACGACTTGTTTTTCTTTTACATACTTCAAGTTTAGAAAAATGTGAATGCAAGTAACTTTTACTTGTTTCACAATGACTATGTTAACTAGCATCGAAGTAATCAACAACTTAATTTACTCTCTCACATACCAAGTATCAAGAATGTATAATGAGAAAATATTGTCATTTCAAGAAGAAAAACTAAGGTTAAGCCCCTTAATTACTTGTTTTTACTTACCGTAGCTTATATAGAGAGAAAATCTTATGATGACGCATAAATTTGTTTAGTTTTAAGGTCCTTCCTTAAGAAAGTAGTCAACCAATTTGTGGTGCACATAGTTTCCTGGCTTCCTATTTCGTGTACTTTCGACAAACCATCCAAATTTCATTTAAATGAGATGAGTTCCTACTTTTGAAGATATATCTGTAAATATATGTATGTTTGCGCGCATGTGGAAGAGGTGCCAACAATGAGTTGTTTGTGAACTACTGTCCAAATTTCATTAAAATTGGATGAGTAATTTTTAAGATATGTTGGCTCGCAAAAATTGAGGGAAAGACCGACAGGCTGACTCGTAAGTCACGGAACCAAAAATGTTTCTTGGTGTCTAAAACGGGTTTCTCATGGAATTTTTGAAGTAGGAGACATGAAAAAATGTTGTTCTTCAACGATCACATAGCTCCCATTATCTTCGGTAAACTCGGAAGTAAAATCTTTTCTTAACAAAAAGTTTGGATGTAATGTTAACATTTAAATGTTTTATGACTTTATTTTTGTCTTTATATAGATATAATTTCCTATTTACATGTTATATATTGTCCTGTTTATTATTTGTTATGATTTGTTTCCTTTTTTTAAGTATAACAATTTTGTCTCTCCTAATCGATCCCGATATTTCACTTTTTATCGCTTCCCCTTTCTTTTTTTATTTTCTTAAATCTTTTCTTACGTTGTCTTCTTCCTTATTACTCTCTTCCTTTTTTGGTTCAGTCTAAAGGACTGGGGGAAGAGAGAGAGAAAAGAAAGAATCTAGGTCAAAGGTTTATTGTCGAGTTGTCCTATATTCTAGGTCGCATCATAGATAGGACCGAGGCCAAAATACCCAACCCCCTGAGGAAAAACTACCGTTCCTTTTCCATTTTTTTTCCTTGAAGGGTAAAGTACGGTAGCAAAGGCCATAAACTTTCTGCACTGTATAGATAATGTTACAAGGCTATAGCTAGTAAGGAGTAACAGCTATAATATAATGTATATATACCCATCTTTATTTATATTTATTATTTATATGTATCGATTTTACCCTCTTATTACTTATTATCTCTATCTTATTGACTTTTTTATGTATCTATATGTATGCTTTATATGTATCTATACGCCATTTTTATTTTTATATTACATTTTTTAGGAAAATGATACTGCTGTTCTAGTCAAATACAAAAGAATGCTATATGCTATATCTTAGCACAAAAAAGCTTCAATATGTATTAAAAATATACCTTTGTTGCCCCCTTGTTCAGATGTTTTTTTTTTATAAATACATATAACACTCTTAAAATGTGTTCACAATTAACATTTAAAACATTTCAGTTTATAAAAATAATTTATTATTTTGTCTTTTCTATCAATTGGTTGCCTAAGTTTTAAATAAATCATGTTCAGTTAAATAGTTTGATTCACTTAATCGTAATGAAATTTTTAAATTTGAATAACTGGCCATCCTGGAAAGGTTAATAAGATTCGATAACTCGAGAACCGAAGAACCTCGTATGTTACAAGCGTTCGGTTTATCCAACTAAATTATAACTTTTTTTATGTTAAGGTTTTCGAGATTATTGCCTTTTTTTAATATTTATTTTATTAGCACAAATTTTGATTAAAATTGGACCAGTTTTTAATTGCCCAACATTTGTTACTTTCTAATGATTATTTTAATCAATGGGAAATTAATATTGATTTAGAAAAAGACATTCATATTAGTAGTAGGCTACGCATTATTGCTAATTATATAGGAGCAGAGCTGAAAAGTTTAGATTTATTAGTTAGTATTAGCAGATTTTTTATTAGCTTATATCAGGTTAAATATAGGTTTACATTTAATAGCACTGATTTTCTTTATAGCAGGAAGGTGATTTTTATTTCGCTTAATTGTAGGCTATAATATTACCTGAACTTCATCAGATTTTATGATCAGATCTACCTGTGCCTTGAGTTAAGTTTAAATAAATTAACTAATCTTGAATTTGGATGAAGATTTCTAGCTCTGATTTTTTAGGTAAACTCAGTGCCAATTTTTATTGAAGCGAGCTTCTTTCATTTAACAAAATATGCATCCTGTCTGTTTATATATCTGTCAGTAACGTTTACAGACGATTACTTGAGTAAAAGTTGACCGATTTAGTTGAAATTTGATGTACATATTCCTTTTACTAATGCTCAGGCTATGTTCGTTGGCCAGCGTTATCCGTATAAGAGTTCGCGCGCAATGCTCACGTTAACGTTAGCTTCAAATATAAAATTGGAATTTCAGTTCGTCTCATCATCGCCCATTCGATGTGACAAATAGGTGATTTAAATTTTTTTTTTGTAAAACCACCGCGGAACCGCTATGAAGTAATAAAGATCGCTAAAACTATTAAATTAGACCTTAACTTGTAGTATAAGAGGGAAAACAACGATTTTACCGACCTTACGTATGTCGTCTAAAGTACAATTGAAACTGGCTTGTAAAATAGAAGTTTTAAAACAAAACAGAAGATTTTTTGTAGTGATGTGAGAAATTTTATAAGATTTAGTTGAAAAAAAGATGTCCGACGCTTGTGGTTAATGGAATAGTATAAGAGCACTGGGTGGCTTCCTCAGTACTAGACTCTCCGTTACAATCATACTCTTTCAACTTATGTTTATATTTTTTTTTTCAATATTCAATACATATTTATTGCTATTCGCTCGCTTCAATGATAGAGCCACACGATGCCTAGTTTAAATAAAATTGTGTAACTCTGGAGGTAACTTCAGGATTAATCTATTTGAGAGCCTCATGTGTCGATTTTAATAACTAACACTGATTCAATGGCACCGGAGAAAATTTGTAAGGACTAAATTAGGGACCCTCGAAGATCAGATTTCAATACTTTAGATTTGGTCCTTCTCAAGAGCATCCAAATGGTAATTTAAAACAGCAAGTAGAATCAGGGGAAGATCGACAATGATTAAATATGTTTTGTGATCTACCTGTTACTACAATGGAATATTTGATAAAATGTCCTATTGTTGCCGAATCATAGTGACGTATCGACAACCCCTATTCATTCGGGCTTTTCATTTTCAATTCACTTGAATTTATAGACGTACTATCAATTGTATTTAACTATTCAAACATATACATCAGAGACTACTTCTCTTTCTCTAAATCTGAAGATGCTAATACCTGCTACACGTCCGAAGAAAATACGTTTGGAGGGGAGAAAAAAAGTTTAAAGGGACCTCACCCTTCGAATACACGGTTAAAACCAAAAACACAGAATGGTTTTAAAATTTAAATGGATTTTAGGATCCTTAGGCCTCCCTTTCCTTCGTATGTTTGGATCGAAGGGGAAGAAAAATTCTCACGGGTAACGTCACGGTAAGACAGAGTGAAAAACAGACAAGAAAAAGGGAGAGGGTGAATCAAGTAAACAAGGGATAGGTTAACGGAAAAAAATCTCTTTGAATGAATCGGCTTTAAATATGGAAGAGATTTGAAGAAATTAAAACCAACTGAGACACATAACCAAACAAGAAGCTCTATCTTCTTATCGACATAAAGAAAACCGAGTTTAAAAAAGATAAACTAATGATTCCAGAGAAAAAAGATAGTAAAAATGTTTTATGGTAAGGAAAGAAAACGTTTTTAAAAAGATCGTATACAACTGATACTTAACATTTTCTTCGGTAAAAAGATTGGACACGTTTCAGGAAATATTGTATTTGAAAATAAATGGAATTCAGTCATGAAGGTTTTTTTAAAAAAATAAAAATAAAAATATACTCCTTTAAAGTTTAGTCTTCGGAGTTGAGAAAAAATGAAGTAGTTAAAAACTAAGGTATGCTAATGCTTTTAGTGCTCTAATGACTGTCTCTAGCTTTAGAACTAATAAAACACTAGAATATATACTCCAGTTGATTTGTTTAAGGTTTTAAACATCCAGAGAATAATATTTAAAACTTTTACGATACATATGCTAGTTTTCCCATTGTAATTTCTTTATGGAAGCTTCATTCAAGTTCCAGACTATTTTAATAATGTATAATACATATTAGATAAATTGAGTTCATGTTACTTGTGAAGTCATTAGTTTTAGAAGATTTTAAACTGGTCAGCTTATAAATTGATTCATGTTATTTGTGAAGTCCTTAGTTTTAGAAGACTAAAATAGTCAGCTTATAAATTGAGTTCATGTTATTTGTGAAGTCCTTAGTTTTAGAAGACTTAAAACTGGTCAGCTTATAAATTGAGTACCATGATTAATCCATCCAAGTAATCCTACTTAGGACGTATATTACTTCACCAAACACTTCAAAGTATATTTGTCAATATATGAGTTATACATTACGTTTTACATGAATTGAGTCAAATATAGTATCTTACAATACTTTTGTCAGTTTTATATTTGTATTAACTGTTAAATTCTTCACTCTTAGATCGATGAAGACCATTTCCTCAAATATCAATTGGTTGTTATCAGTTACTCCTAATCAAGAACAAGGCTTTTGAAATAACCGTCTTAGGATCTCTTTACTCGTTGGATTGAGGATACATCTAAAATACTTTTTCAATAATTTTTTGCAAATAACTTTTTTCATTTGCTTTATTAACAGCAGTAACAAAAGTAAGAAGCAACTGTTTTTTAATAATAACGGTTATAACTGCGTAAATTTCAACAAAACTTAATTCACATCCTATAGCCTCTATGTAATTTAATTATTCTATTATGTTCTTAAATTACTCACCTTGTTAATGTTTTATAACGTTAATGTTACTTTGAAATTCTTTTTTGGTTTTCACACGTTTTGTTTTTAATTTATTATTAAATTCTTTAAAAAAGTAATTTTTAATTAAGTAATTGATCCTAATTACTATTCATATTCTCGTCTTTAAGATCCTTTCTCACAGAACTTAAAAAACCAAGTCAAAACATTAGATAATCTTTAACAACCTAGTCTCTCATGGTTGTTTAATTTA
Organism: Gerris buenoi; assembly: GCA_001010745.2. Lineage (NCBI taxonomy): Eukaryota > Metazoa > Arthropoda > Insecta > Hemiptera > Gerridae > Gerris > Gerris buenoi. The sequence continues at coordinate 674,488 of KZ651181.1, read as the reverse complement.
AGAATGAAAATAATATTCTTAAGTTATTTTTACCAAGGGGGTTTTTTGTAGTTGAGAAAATGGTTTTAATAAATAATTATGACATTTGTAACACACATAATCATATAGAATTTATAATTGTGTAATACGCACTAGGAAATTATTTTATAATAAGTCATTGCTTTAAGTTCATACCTATATTGTTTATTATGACATTCGTTTTATTCTAGTAGCGCAGTAACTCCAAGAGATTTTACTATGAGATAATGCACTTCATTAATCCATTTTTTCATGCTATTAAAATATTGATATTAAAAAAAAGAACAATCGTGATATAGTAAGACACTCAGTCATTCACTAAGAATGTAAATCTATTTTTCCTTATAAGTTTTTCCAATCTGTAAATTATAATTTAAATGTTAATTTTTCATTTTTTTTAAATGGATTTTTCCTTCTCATCGAGTTAACCTTTCGTTCATGTGTATTGATTGATTTTTTTTTTTTTTTCTTTGCTGTTGGTCGTAATTGATCTTAATAACTTTTAACATTATATCATGTTCTGAAAATAAATGTCTGTTTGTTTAATTTGTTGAAAGGATTAATTAGTGAAAGGTTGTTTTCATTGCATGTTACAAATTATGATTATAATTTTATTCTAATAATCCCTCTCTTTGTATACTGTTGGGTGTTTTCCCTATTTGTAATATATTGTAGATATGCACCCACCCTTGTAATACTTCATAATTATTACAACTTTATTTAATTATTTTATTTTTTCTGAGTTTCCATTGTAATAGGTCACAATAGGTCGAAATAATTAATTGTTTTATACAACCATAAGTTATTAGTCTTGACCATGTTTCAGATATCGATAAATCTAACCCTAAAACTGGAAGATAATTCTTAATCACTAAACTCCCTTTGAATAGTCATTGGAGGATATTACAGAGGATTTGTCCTTATAAAATTCTGCTAGTTTTAGTTCCAGAAAGAGAGTTTGTAGCCACTTAACAACCCCACAAATCTTATATGATTAATTATTCGAAGGTGGAATTGCGAATCTGCCCGAATCAAATTCTTAATAATTTGGTTCGAGGAAGACAATTTCTAATTACTTGGCCCAACAAATACCCTTAGTATGGTTAGTCGGAGATAATATAGTTGTTTTTCTTACTATATTCTATTGATTTGGTTTAAGAAAATAAACTAGGTGGATTATATTCAATCCTAAATTATATCTATTATTGGTAAAATTATTGATTAGTTAAAAATTGTCTTTACTTATAGCCATATTCAGAGAAGCGAAAATGTGTTTTATAATTTACCATTATAAAAATAATATTAATTACTGTCCCTCTACATAAATGCAAACTTTTTATTTGCCAAAGCAGCATTCAGCCTTTATAAAGTCATCATCAGTGCTGAAATACGGAAGAAATTGAGTTACAGAAAATAAGTGAAAGGTCAGTCTACTTCATTTGGGAGGCAAGAGACTCATGAGGTACTCTTGTGAGTCTCATGTTATGTCTTATATTATGTCGATCTCGTACATGGAGGGCACTCACCTTTCACTTATTTTCTGTTACTTATGTATCTCTATTACTTCCGTATTTCGGCACTGATGATGACCTTATGAAAGCTGAAATCTGCTTTGGCTTATAAAAAGTTTGAACTTGATTTTTGATTTTATTTTGAGACAGTTTTATTATCCCTTAAGATGATCTCCATCATCGCCAAATTAGAATTACCTACATTTTTAAATTTCTTACTCGTATTTTCTTGATTAGTGAAAAAATGGTACGCTTAAAGGTTTTCGTTACAGTTATCAAGTTTTTCTTGAAATCCAACAGAGACAGTTAGGAACTTTCTCTTTTTCCATCTGTTTTAAAATAGTTATCGTATTTTCGAGGTAGGCGTTTTTAATTTTGAATGAAGTCTTCCTATTTTAGTCTTGACATCTGCCTGTCAAACGAAGCTCCAGAATCTCCAGTATAGTTGGCTAGAGAACTTTTTCCACGATTTTTTTATATTTCATTTTTTATTTTTTATATATTAAACCGCATCCTCTGGCATTCCCTTCTGAAATATTAATCTCAAATTTTTTATTTACACAATTTATTTTTAATTTATGGTATTTGTTTGTCTCTCTATATTTATTGTGGATAGTTTATCATGCTTCGTATAATATATCGCGTTTTTTTCGCATTCTGCATCTACATGTTCTGTACGCATGCATATTGTCTTATGAAGTAATAGAAGTTTTTCGATTCGTTGGAATCTAAATTGCAATTATTAACCACGTAATTTGTATCGTCCTAACTACTGTTATATTTAATAAAATGTTAAATTTATCTTTTTATCTCTTCTTTTTGCACAAAAAATCTTTATTATTATTTTATCTTTTGTTAAGTTTACCTTCGATTTGTATTATTTGAAGGTTTTTTTTTGCAGTTCTTTTGTTACCTTTTATATTTTAGAGTACCTGCTTACATTTCAGCATCGTTATCTTCCTCTTCGAAAAAAAAACAACTTTTACCTTCGAACCCTTAAAAGTTATTGGATGTATCTTGTCTTCAATTTCTTCTGTTCGGTCGATTGACAGGAAAATAATTATTTTTCTACCATCAGCTGTTTTCAACTATCCATTAGATTTGTCTGTGATTTCCCCCTCTCTATGTGTGTCTAACTTCCTGGTTATGCTTAAATAGTTTCGGTAACATAAAAGATCCATAGTAAAAAATTGGGATAAATGTTCCGGTTCTTAGACATTTTATATTTGCTTTAAGACCCCTCCTTTTGTTGTAAAGGTACATTTTTTTAAGAGATGTTCCGTTTTTTTTACTCTCCCACGTACGGTAGTTTTTACTGCTATAAATTGCTTTTATTAAAAATCCCTACCTGCGTTATACCCTAATGTAAAATTCGAACGGTATTTATTTGTACTCGAAAAATCACTTAGACTACCATTAAATTAAGATTAATTTATTGTTTTGAGTATACTTGAAAACAATTAAAATTGGAGTAGCGGAAATAAGTGTAAATTTATTTTACTACAATTTGAGGAATCACTATTTCAGTTTATATCCTCAATATCTCACTGAAGCAGTATTTTGTACTAAATGTCGGCAATCGTTTAACTTTTCTTTGTTAGATAAATCCTCTTAGCATCCTCATTTGTTAAATTAAAATATGATTGTTCTCAATTCTGATTTCTGATCCTTTAAATCTGACAGATTCTCAAGCCTCTAAACTACATATCTGTCTATGGGAGGTAAAGGGCACTATCTCCATTTTTTACGAAATTGAGGTTTTAACAGTTTCCTATTCATTCCCCCCCTCCCTTTTTTTTTAGAGGTACAAGTATATGATGTCCTAAAACTAAATCTCACGGATTTAGCCAGTTGGAAAAGTCACTATGAACCAACATGCTGGGGAGGTAAAATAAGTAAAAAAATCATTAAAGTAAGCTCTCCCGAAAAATTTAAATTTGGCACATAGTGCCCTTTGCCTCCCATACTCAGATATGTTCCTTTAATCGTATTCTTTAAAACTTGTCATGTCTCCTCAATAAGTAAACTCTTAACCGCCTAACTTCCTTATTACTCAGTTGGCCAATCCTCAAAACCTATATTGCTTAATAATTATTTTACAAGCTTTTATTTTTAACTTGCAATTTTTGTATCTTCGGATCAAATCTTGCAACTAAATTTTATTGCAGTTATCCTCAACAGATTGAATTGAAATTTTGCTTGCACAATGCATACTCTTATAGACTGTACTCTTAAAGAGCTTTCCAACGAAATGCATCTTTAAAGGGTATATACTATTTTGACTTTTACCCCCTTCCCCTGTGTACCCATTTTTCACCCATCTAAATTCTAAACCAAACTTTTTCTATATTATCATAAGGCAAAATACGAGGATTTCTTTGAAAATTCGCTCATTAAGTCATGGTGCATGACAGGTCTTTTTTATTAACGTTGTTCTATTTCTGTAAATCTTAAAATGAACAAGCGAATTCTCTAAAACTCATTCAGTAGGTGAATACTGATACTAATAATAAACATGTGTTAAAACCCAATGTGAAGCTATACTCATGTTCACTTTAAATATACACGTGGAGAATATGTATAACGATTGATTGTAAATTTCAAAAGGTCTTAATTTATTTTGAGTTTGGTATTTTTTATTTTTAGTATCATGAATATAAAAAACCAATGTGTTTGTTAATAACGTCACATGGTGAGTTATTATTTACCGAATCCCAATGACTTATTGCCTTTAACTTCTTTTGTTTACTTGTACGTTCTAACTTTTTTTTTTTATTCGATTGGGGTAAAATAAAATAAAAGAATTTCACTCTTGGTTATGTTTTCCACATTTCTCTATTGGAAATATTGGGTTTTTTTGTTATTAAATCATTGGCGAATCGAATGATATTTTCCTCCTACCATTGTTTCCAATTGCCTCCCTCTTTTTCCTACCCCTTCACTTTTATTCAATTTGTCGGAAACGAAGAAAATCTGTTTTTATTTCATTTCTATCGGGGAAAAAAACTTGAAACAAAAGAACTTTAGGTACAGACCAACAATCCCTACTCTCACTCAAACGCTTGTTTCTGAAAAAATATCACAATAGATTTCATCAAAAATGTATTCAATCTTTTATTTTTATTTTTTGTTTTAACTAACAAAACAAAACATATTCATATATTTCAGTCTTATGAGAAATTTATCGTATTCATTTTTTTTAACCGTATTGGAAAATTTTGAATTACAAATATCTTGATTCAATTCATAGGTTGCGTTGCGTTACGCACAAACTAATGTTAACACCTGTACCTGTAGTCTCATTATATTTTATTTTTATTTATTTTTTTTTTTTTTAAACAAGTTCTTTATTGGCATAAGTTACAAAAAAAATGTTGTGTATACCGGAGCCATAATGTTTTTTGAGGGAGGATAGTTTGTGCCTTTCATAATTTTTTTTGATATTTTGTAAAGGATTGGAGCTTTTGAAATACTTTTGTGGAAGGGGAATATTGGATAATTTCGGAGTAAATATTTTATTATTATTATTTTGTTTACTTTTTNATTATGACTATTGGTGTTGATTTTAAATATCCCATAGATAATCTTAAGGCCCTGTATTGAATGCGGTCGAGTTTTGTGAGCAGGTATTTTTTTGCGTTACCGTAAAAAGGAGATGCGAAGTCTAAGCATGATCTTATTGTTGCCCTATAAAATGTAATCATGGTTTTTGGATCACTTCCCCATGATTTGTTGCAGGTCATTTTCATTATGTTCAGGTATTTTTCACATTTTAAGGTAATATTCTTGATATGTTCTTTCCATGTTAGTTTTTGATCGAGGAAGAGACCAAGAAATCTGATAACTGTTTTTCGTTTTATTTGTACATTTCCAAAATTGATATAATTTTCTAGGTGGAGATTATTTTTTCTAGTGAAAATACAACATTCTGATTTTTCATGGGATAGTTCTAGTCCAGTATTTCTAGTCCAGTCTTGAATTGCTTGTAATGCTTGACTAAGATCATTTACCATGTCATCAATTTTTTTACTGATTGAGTATATTAATACATCATCGGCAAATTGGAGTATTTTTACAGGATGTGGTATTGTGGTTTCTAGATATTTTATTTTATATTGTGGATCGATCAAGGGTAAAATAATTAAGAAGTCAACCAAATTGAATCATTAATTTTTAATTTGGCTATATTTCACTCCTTTCCTGATACTTTTACCATTGATCGACCCACAAAAAAAAAGATCAGAAGAAGGGACAACCAAACTACTCAATATATTTTATTTTATAGCTGTGTGACCATTCCTCCTGTGATAAGACACGAGTCTCTCTTTCTATTGACGCTTATCAATGGACTTCTGGTTGCAACCTAAGCTTCTGAGCAATATGTTTTATTTTTATTGTATTTATTTTTATGTACTCATTGAATTATGATGAAAAAAAAAGGTTTTAACAAAACTTTAAACAACAATTTTGCAAGATTTGATTACAGTAATATTTAAACTCATGTTCTAATATTGTTGTACATGAACTGTCTTGTCATGAAGTGGAATGAAAAATATATTAAAATACCCTTAAGCCTTACATTTATTATTTTTGATCTAGGAGACGTGCGTTAAACAATATTTTTATTCGAACTTAGTCTCTCTAAATTCTCACACAGTTTCGTGAAATAATGTAATGTTTTCGACTAGTAATTATTATTTGTTGCAGTGTAATGCAATTATATTTTAATACTTCAAAGGGGTGAAATGGACTGAAAGCAATATCAATAAACAAATATTTCGTAAATAGACCGTCGTCGTTTTGAAATACGTAATTTCGATCTTATTTGCATGAGCTTACGCAGACTTAAATGCCTTTAATATTGCATTGTTTGTTTTATATTAGTACTCGTATCTTTCTTGCTACATCTTTTAGCTGTCATTACTTGAAGTGTTTGTAATAATTTATATTTTTGCTTACGAGACGGGCCGGGCTTTATGCTGGTGTTAAGGAAGGTAGGTTATGATGATTTGTAGAGTCTATTATTGGTTTTATTTTTTTTTTTATTTTGTTCCTTTTAAAAAGTTTTAGTTTGCTTTAGGGCATTTTGCACTTACTTGTCGTGAAGTTCCCAACCTCTGCATTTTTAAATTGCGTTAGTGAATTTATTTTTAAACACAGAACATTTCATTTTTGTCGGATGGATAAAAAGAGACGTTTCTTTTTTCCTGATTCTTCGAAATTGGTGGCGCCCACAGTGCAATTGTAAGAAAATTGCTCTTGGAAGATAAAGAGGGAGAAGGTATAGAGTCAATTATATCGGTTGATGCCGACTGACTCCGTGAGAGAATGATGAGTGAGATCATTTCAAAGTCAGGACGAGATTCCTGTTTGATGATTGTCCTGGGGAGGATTGTTTTCTCGAGGGTCGTCCTGGTACCAAGGTTCTCATGATACTGGGAACTACAAGCCAAGTGCTTCGAGTCTCGAGGCGGTCACAGCCAGCTCCTCCCACCTGACCGTGACTCGGTCACGGGCTGGTTCTCAAGCCTCTTTACCGGGAATCAGAAGGCCTTTTTTTCCTTCATCACGAGTAATGTTTCCCGACGATTCTTTTAAGGGAAAGACCGGCTTGACGCTTGTCGATTACGGGGTTTCTTGGTAGCAGAATGTTCCTTCAGGAAATGACTCGGCACGCTTGGTATGTCAGTCAAGACCGCCTGCTTCTTGACTGTGTTTGATTCAGCGCTTTACATCAAACTCATAATCAAAAGATTCCATAATCTTTTTGCATAAACTCACTTGCTGAGTACCTGTGGTGAAAAACGACTAACTTATTGTAATTTTTTTATTTTTCAAGTTTTCTCTCTTACTATTTTAGGAATAGGAAAAATGTCACTTATTAGAAAAGTTAAAGACTGAGAAAAGGGTTATTTAAACAAAATGTAAATACATATCAGAACAAGTATTTCTCCTCGGAAAAAGTGTTGTCTATAAATTTAATAATCATTACATAATGTAATTTTTGGTGTTCCCAAGAATTTTTCGGTTAGATGGATAAAGTTAAACCAATATACTTTGGGAAGAGAGACTTGTATAACAAGAACTACATTCTAGATAATGCCCGTCGTCAACTAGTTTATCAAGAAACTCCCTAGTTTCCAAACTTGATTTTCTTTCAGCCGGTAATTTTTTTCCATTCTGTGTGACTTGTTCTGCAGCTACATTCTTCCGCAGGATGATCGTAGTTTGTTGATCTTTCGTTCTTTAGAAAAGAACGAGTATAAAGACTCTCTTCTATCAGCGACCAAGTTACAACTTTTGTTGGTCTTCCGTTAGTTGGGGAATCAGGAAAAGTTGTTAGATCGAGAAGTTGGATGAGAGGTTTTTCGAGCAAGTTAATTCTTAAGACATGCTGCAAAGTTAAATGGTCCAAGTTCAAAATTCCAAGGAGAGAATTTCCGAAGAAACTTTTGAGGTTGCTGTTAAGTCCACGGTTAAACGTGTCCAATCTGAGCTTCTTGTTAAATTAACGTCACATTCTTTTCTTCCATTTTCACACAGAAATTGGTGATATTAGTTGGATACATAATCGCAACTTTTAATATTTTTTCCTAAGTTAAACTCTTTTCACTGAGTAAAATCAATTAATTGGTTGGAAAACGTACCTACCTAATCTTTTTTAATCTTTTCTTTAATGAAACCAATAAAGTATTTTATTACTTACTTTAGACGTATCTACCATCTTCGAAAATACCTTACATTATTCCCTCTTGACATTTTTCAGATGTTGGTAAGGTTTATTAAGTGTCATCCTTCGACTGTTACCCTCTGGTAAGGTCAAAAGTTCCTTTCTTTGTGCTGAACTCCAGTTGTTCAACTTTCACCTTTCCTATCTACTTATGCCCTCTAGGAAAAAGTACCCAAGCCTTTCTCCTTTTGTTACTTTACAGATGAAAGTGTGTATATATGGACTGTTGTATGTATCCAATCTTACTTTGCTGAAGATGTATGATGTACCCTATACGTACTGAGTTGTGTGAGTAGTTGGTTTAGGAGAGGAAAGCCAACGTAGGATGCCTAAACCTGTCTGCCTTGTCGTGGTAACTATGCGGGGACAACTAAAAATAAAAAGGGTTTAGTAACACCTGCTCCTTTTTATTATATTTGTTTATTTATTTAGTTCCATCATGTTTTGAAAAATTCCGTGATGGAAAAACTTATAGGGTTTATCATCATAATTAAAAGAACTCTCGTATTCGAATTTTTGAAAGGTCGAAACTTTAGAACACTTCTTAGGATGGTCTGAAGCCTTAAGCTTTAAGTATGCTAAATGGTAATTTCCCGGCCTTTGAAGCGGTTTTGTTACCTTTTATTAGCAGCAAGTTGTAACACAAATAGTGAATTTACCTCAAGACAATTATTAATTATTAAATAATTTTAAAAAGTTAAATTGGATAATGGGTTTTTGAGGTAACAAGCATTGAACTTTAAATGTTACTTCACTGTAAAGAATCTTATAAACTTAAAAAACCATTAATTAAACCAAATAATATTGCATTCTTATTCAGCAATTACCTAGAGCAATTGGTGAATTCGCTGAAGACAACAGTTTCGTTCATTTTAAAACTTTCTATAGAATATTTTAGTTCACATTTACTTTAAGAAATGAAGTCAAATTGAGTACCAGAATATGTCGTATATTTTATTTATAGCTTGACATGGTTTAAACTCTGTCAAATCAATCTCACGAAATAATTAACTAATTTTTTTTTTTTTGTTCTCGTATCACTATCACACGAAGTAAGAGACATAAATTTTAGCTCCAAATTTTGCCAAAAAATTTTGAAAAAACGGGGATTAAAATTACGGTTTCATTGAAAAATTCTACAATGTAGTCCATTTATTAACAAATCTGACATTTAAGCCGTTTTCCCGGGAAAAATTCTAGTTCCTGAGAAAATTAAACTGTTATTTATTTATTTTTTTCTTTGGGGTTTTAGTCCCGTTCAACAGCTTAGGCCATTACAGGACAGGGGTTATCCGACCACTTTACTGATCTACTCGATGAGATCATTAGTGTGAAACATGTCTGACCCCTCCGGGATTCGAACTCACGCCCGGGTTTTAGACCTTGGTTTCAGAGCCGAGGGCGCTAATCTTTAATCTCTAATCTAACTGTTAATTCCTGAGAGCTTTAATCGCCGACGGAGATAGGCCGGGTTCAATTCCCCGCCGAGGAGAAGTTATTTTTATCATATATTTTGATAAAATTTTTAATAATAATTGAATGTACCAACAAAAACAAATAAAAAATTGAAAACACTGGGCCAAGTAATTTGAACTCGTATGTGAGAAAGTTTGTTTGAGTTGTCTCTAACACATTATTATTATTATTATTTTTTTTTGCGTCCTCTCTTTTTTGCGAGCGGCGCCCCGCCATCAGGGTAGCCCTGCTCCTGACATTATAAGAGATAAATTAAACTAAACCCACTTGAGCCATATTGAATCTTATATTTATTTACTGTTTGATTTTGGTTTATACTTTTAAGAAAGGAGTACATTTTCCAACCGCCAGCCTGTTCTGTATTCAGCATCAGTAAAACTCCAGTATTATCATGTCTGCCGACACTGGTTCACTAGATCTTTGTTTCTCATCTCCCTCGTCTATGTTTACAGCGCTACGTGTCACATCTGCTTCTCTTAGCCTCCGAGAAGGCTGCATTATCACTACCGTCCCTACCCTGTTTCATCTATCTAGTCTTCACTCTACTTCTCGATGTGTTTATTTCAGTGTGAACCTTGCAACGTATATAACATATTTTGGCTATTTAAAAGACCCGAAACACTCTGGTCACCTATTTTCATTCTATTATTTTGTTGAAAATAAAATTAACCATTGAGTAGATTTATTCAATATCTAATAAAAAAAGTTCATAAATCGAATAATTTTAGATTTTTAGGGTCCGTTAGCAAAATGAAGGCATCTCTATAAATCCCCGCATTTGTCTGTCTCTTTGTCGTTCTCCCATCTCTATCTCTAAAAGTACCCAACTCAAAAATTACAAACTTTATAGTTGTGTCATATGTAACAACCTCTAGAAAATTATAAGAAAGACCCAAAAAAATTATTCCTAAAAAACAACTGGTTCAACAGGGATTGAAATTTATTTTTTCCCAAAAATGAGTCATGGGGGAGGGATGTTAAATAAAAGAGGAGGACACCCTGATGAGTACTAAAATATATTTGGTTTCGTTTTTTTGTTCAAATTGAAGGGTACACGGGAAAAAGGATGAGAGTCACATTTTTGTCAAAATTGAGTTAGGAACACTGTCTTGTAGCTCAAGGCGTGTACTATCAGTACTACAATCATCATTTTAAAGGAACTATTAAAAACTACCCAAATGTGTCTTTGATTGTGACACCTCTAATAGCTTTTACATGAGTCTGTAAACTTTGTTTTCCATTTTTCTCAAAATATAACAAATGTGACTCTCATCCTTTTTCCCGTGTACCCTTCAATTCATATTTGCGCCATCTGTTAGAAATTATGTTTTTCGTGTTCTCCCTCTACTTTTATTTAGAAAATAAACTTTGTAAAATTTAGGTCTATCTGAAAGAAAAAAAAACTATAATAAATCACTGTTATTGTTTGTCACAAAATAATAAAATAGCAGTTTTTAAGTAATTTTGCATGATTCTCATAAAACAAATTCTTAAAAATTCTGCAATCTTGGAAACTGTTCGAGCGATATAAATACATTGAAAAGCGTTTATTTCGTTCCATTATCATTATAATTAAAGATTCAAGAATTATAGCTGAAGCAAACTTTTAAATGACGCCAATGGCCGCCATCTTGAAACGGCTGGGCGGATTATGTTGGCTAAGGAATGCGTCTGAATTTGTGTTCTGGAAAGCTCTTACTTAAGCCATGATTAACTTTTTATTTCCTAGATTTTCTTTTTCTTTTACAGATTTTTTTTTTTTATAACATGTTTTATATGTTGTTTCTAATTCAACATATTAAAGAGTCCGGTTTTAAAGGTAAATCTTTATCGACTGAAGGATATAAATAGCACTCTGTGAATCTGATAATTCTTTAGATGTTTTTAAGATGAGAATGTTTTTCTGAAAAATTAAGATCTTTAAGAAAATCTAGTTTTTCTCTGAAGGTGTTTAAGAAGAAGCTGAGTTCTTGGACTTTTAAGTATTATTTTACATCAGACTTGAACTTTAAACGTTTTACTTTCTTATATACACGGTATCAGGTAGTGATTTGCTTAACAATGAATGATCATTCTTGGCACATATATACAGGGTGTCCCAGCTAATATGGAACAGCAAAATATCTCCTGAACCATGATAGATAGAAAGATGCGGTTTTCAGGGTTCGATAAAGGCTAAAAAGGCGCTTCTAGAACAGATGCTGAACATTTTCTGTGTGCAGCGAAAGCGTGTGCAGCAAACAAAATAAACAAAAAGTGAATAGGAAGGCATATTTTTAAGACTGGATTTGGATTCTATGGCTAAAAATAAGACTTTTTTACTCCTGGAAATTTTTCGCTCCGATCATTAGTTTGCCGTCTGGAGCGCCCTGAACGTGTTGAAATTGAAACTTTAAGTCCATTTTACAGCTAAACTAATGGATTTAGGAAAAAAAATGATTATTTTTAGCCATAGAATCCAAAACTAATCAAAAATTCATACCTTATGCGTAACTTATTTTTTGCCTAAAAAAGGTGTTCAGCAGGGCTCAAAATGTATATTGCTCAAATATTAATATTGCATCTTTTTAAGAATGGATTTGCATTCTATGGCTAAAAATAAAAATTTTTTGTTTCTCGATTTTTTTCCCTAAATCCATTAGTTTAGCTGTAAAATGGACTTAAAGTTTCAATTTCAACACGTTCAGGGCTCTCCAGACGGCAAACTAATGATCGGAGCGAAAAATTTCTAAGAGTAAAAAAGTCTTATTTTTAGCCATTGAATCCAAATCCAGTCTTAAAAATATGCCTTCCTATTCACTTTTTGTTTATTTTGTTTGCTGCACACGCTTTCGCTGCACACATATAATGTTCAGCATGTGTTCTAGAAGCGCCTTTTTAGCCTTTATCGAACCCTGAAAACCGCATCTTTCTATCTATCATGGTTCTGGAGATATTTCGCTGTTCCATATTAGCTGGGACACCCTGTATAAATGCAATTTTTCCCATTAATAACAAATTCAAGCTAAAAATGTATTTCCCTGCTTAAGTAAGTGGATTAATCTATTATTTAACGAAACCCTTCAGGTACAAGATACTAGAAAAATAAATGATCTTAACAAATAAATATTAGTTTAAAAGAACATTTGAGGAGAGAAAATTTTCTGCAAAAGTGGGATCTAATCATTAATTAAAAACATAGTTAGCAAAAATCTCTTACAAAAATTAAATAGGTATATACATATGACTTTTTTTCCAAAATAGATTTATGCTTACAGTCTTAATCTGTTGAAAAACATGTCCAAAATCTTAGTTTTTAAACCATACCATACTTAAAGAATAAAAGGAATAATAAAATTGTCTTTCCACGTAAATTTGCTGTATTGTGTCCTTTTTAGAGTTTCGTTGGTTAAACCACGAATATACCGACTAATTTCATATTCACGATACGAAACCCTTTTTACGTGAGCCTTTTAAAGATATTCTAATTATTCTGAACTCTTTATTAATTAAAATGTTATATTTAAGGTGGTCAATAAAATAAAAAATTATATGTCGAGTAAAATAATTTAATTTTTGGGGCCATTTTATACATTTTTCAATGATCTTGATAAAATTTAACCTATTTGATTAGCCATTACCTACAGAGCCAGTATCTTATTTTTTCCATAAAAAATAATTATCTATTTAAGAAAAGATATGCATATGTAGTAGTAGAAGTAACCTTCCTTATTTTTTTGTAACACCTACGAGTTACTTAATCATTGTATAATAGTAATTTGTAATTTCTTTTTCTTTTCTTTAAGTAAGTTTTATATTTTTGTTTTTTATGATGTTCAGTTTAAGTTAAGATAATACTATTATGTAGGAATTTCTTTTCGTGATGATAAAGCTTAATAACCCTAACATTGTTCTCGTTTTATCATGCAAGCATTTTGTAACGCTGCGAGCATAAGGTGCTGGCTTATATTTGTTGTAGAATTTGCCTTGGCACCAAAAACTCCTTTTTAGTAAGTCGTGGATGTTAGTTAAGTCTTTATTGTCTGTTCATTGTTTTACAACCGAGTCGTGTTCTGTCAATTCAAGCAACTATAACACTGCTCCATGTATGCTTACAGTATAGAAGAATATGTTAAGCTTATCGTACACATTATATCTTAAATGCAGATAAAGATGTTGTTACTTTTCTTACCTAGACAAAACTAAGCGGATTTGCAAACTTTTTCCGCTTACAATTTATAAAAAAACTTTGCTCGAAACGTTTTTTAATATCATCTTAATTTTGTTTATTTTTTTTTATTACTCACACTATTTTTTGCAAACAATGTTTCATTTTATCACGTTTTTTGTTCTTTTAACATGTTTTTTTTAAAAAATTATAATAATAATAAATCGTGACAGAGTTGCATTCGTGACCATATGGTTTTAAGCCATAAAATTACCCAATTTTTTAAAAATAAAATAAAATGTATTTCACTAGCCATTCAGTGTATAAAAAATAGTGACTTTGTTTTAACTTATTTTCTGTAAATATTAGTCATATAAAATAATGTTAGAATAAACATTGTAAAAAATATTGTATTAGAAAATGTAATAAATAATTTTAGAAGTGGAATTAACCAAAAAGTGAGTGCAAGTCTACAATCGTAACGGGGGTTTTTTAGCACCTATTAAAAAAAACTGTATTTTCCGGGTTTTCATATTATTTTATAAATCGATTAACTTAATTTGTGAAATTAAGTAATTAGAAACGCTGAATGAATATTAAGTTAATTACAGCATGGATAACATCAGAATTTCAATATTATAAGTATGTATGTTTATTAGACCAGACTTTAACAGTCGTTAAAAGAGGTGATCGAGGATTAGGTGATCAGTCATTTCAATAAATGTGTCCATCTCAGTCAAATTTAGGGTTCATAAGGAACGGGGCGTAAGAAAATTCAATTCATTTACTTTAATTTAAGCCTCAAATTCTTTCACTCGGTGGTTTATGAAGGAATTCTTAAGATTGAACATTTGGGAAAAACTCTGATTCATTTAAAGAAGTTTTAAATTAAGTTTAAGATTTGCGATTCAAATGGATATTTTAATCTTTCTGTATTGAAAATTCTAGGAAGTTAAAATTTAAATTCTTACTTCATTTAAATTTTCCAAGCCCCCTTAACTTTAAATAATTATTTATGATTTTAATTTTGTTATCAATTTATTTAAAATTTTCAAAATGTTATTTGGAGTTATCAGTTATGTTTTTCCCTACATTTTATTTTATTTTTCTTTCTCTTATTGCTTTCGGAATAATACTTCGTTATCATTTCAATGTTTTTCAATTTATAGGTAATCTGAATTTAGTCTTTTTTTCTGATTAGAATTTCTTCCCTATCTTGGTATTGTGCCACAAAGTGGTAAACATTTAAGGGGGGGGGGAGAATCTAGATTGAAGTCGAAATAACAAATCTTACTAACACTAAAAACAAAACTAGGTCAAACTAAATAACTTTTAAGGCGCCTAAAGGATTTATCGCTGGCCATATAAATACATGTACACATATATATTACTTCTTACTTAGAAACCCCCCTACACATACACAATCATACTTTATCACATCGTAAAATCATAATTTATTATATATAAAAATCTTTCATGTGTGGGAACAGATATATTCTATTGTTAAATGATTATGTATTATGTTTATTACTGTTGGAACTTGGAAAAATATACTATATATTTATTATGTAATCAAATTCTCTACNGAGTTGCGGAATGGATTGCCTCAGCTATATATATATATATATGTATAATTTATTGATATATTACCCAATATATTTTTCTATAGGAACTAATTTTTGACTTATTGTTTCTTCTTCTCTATCAAAACAATTTGAATTCCTTTATTTTTTAGTTGATACAAATATATTTCAGTTATTATTTATTGTTTTATAGAATCAATCATTCGTCTCTGTTCCTTTCATTTTTTTTTTGTTTCGCGACTTTCCGTATTTTTTTTTATTCCGTACGCCTTCTTCAGATTGTTATTCCCCTCTGTTTTTTTTTTTTTTTTTTTTTTTTTTTTTTTATAAGGGGACTAAAAATGTAAAGAAGTGCCCTCTTTTATTGACATAACGACTTGTACTTAGTTCACTCCCACAACTTTTTAGTGAGCAGAGAGGATTAATTTGTTTTAGTATGTCTTAACCAACTATTTTGACATCCAGATCCAAGTGTATCTTTATTGGCATTAGTAATAAGTCAATTTATTTGCAAGACTTGCTATTTGTACCTGTTGTTATGACAAGCTCTTGATTACGTTTCTTGTGGGTGAATGTCGCTCTTGGTGGATCGGGAGTAATAAGTTAATTCATTTGAAATTGAAAGAACTGGCTATTGGTAGCTGTTGTTATGACCAGCTCTTGGTTAAGTTTCTAGTGGGTGGATGTCACTCTTAGTGGGTCGGGAGTAATAAGTTAATTCATTTGAAAGAACTGGTGATTGGTAGCTGTTGTTATGACCAGCTCTTGGTTAAGTTTCTAGTGGGTGGATGTCACTGTTAGTGGGTCGGGAGTAATAAGTTAATTCATTTGAAAGAACTGGTGATTGGTAGCTGTTGTTATGACCAGCTCTTGATTAAGTTTCTAGTGGGTGGATGTCGCTCTTGGTTAAGTTTCTAGTGGCTAGTGGGTGGATGTTGCTCCTGGTGGGTCAAGATTTTTGGAAACTTCTTCACCCAGCAGCTGCTTGGGGAGCCTCCTTCCCAACCTATCTCTTAATTTTTTGACATATGATACCAAAAAGGCAGTAGCAGCAGGTCAAAGCCCCAGTTGGATCAAACAAAAACCTGTTCCTGAAAAAAAAAAAACGTAGTAACTTTAAAACGTAGTAGCCTTCGTCAAATTCGGTTATTCGTGCTAAGTTGATCAGTTAGTTGATAAATTAATTTTTACTTTCTCATTTATTATAGTGTATATTAAGAAAAACATATTGTGATGACCCGAAAATTTGATTTTGAAATTTTGACGAATTTACACGTTTTGAGGTCCCCTCAGTCCAAAAAAAAGAGTTTTTTCTTTTAAAAAAGTCTGCCTGTGGCCTGTAGTTTGTGCACACATGTGGAGCTTAAACTGCAGAGTCTTGATGAAATTTGGCTGGCAGTTTCAAAAAAATCATACCGAGGTGAAATTGAATAATTAATTTTTGGTCTAAATTTGGCATAGCACCACCAAATTTAGACAAAAAATTTTTTAAAAAAGTGAAAATAATTATTTATCAAAAACGGTTCTGAAAAATTCTTAAATATACATACTCCATTTAAATACAAATCTAACTACATAACTCGGTTTTCCAGGAATCTAGTTTCCGAGATATTAATGAATATTTATCTGATTTTATTGACATTCTAAACAAAATTTAACAACCTTCTATTGTGCGCGTTTTAAATATGTATGTTAAGAAAGAATCAATTAAATTGAAGTTATTTTGGGATTTAAATAGATGCAGTATCAATATCTATTTGATAAAGTTTTGTACGATTTATTTTTTGACGGCTCGTACACGTACAAGTGAAATCTTGCCTAGAGATTAAATTTTATACCTCCTATAAATAATTATCCTACTGTAAATATGATCGCTTGTCTTGTATTATGTATTGTGTTGTAGATTTTTAAAGATAATCGATTGTATTATGGAGAAATATAATGGATAAACAAGACAGTATAATTATACTGATAGTGTTATATTGTTATACAGGTAGTATGTTAATGCTGATTTTCAAAGTGTTAATGGGGTGTTTAGATTAGAATTGATTGACGTACATTGGTCTGTGTATGTCAGAGTCGTACTTATGTGTGCGGTGTATGTGAGTTGCGGAATGGATTGCCTCAGCTCTTTTTTTTATTTTCTACCTTAAACAAAAAAATATGGTGATTACGTCAAAACTTTTAACAGCCGTATAGTTGGTGGCGGTGGCTCAAGGTTGGGCTGGGAATTTGGTCGTCGGGGGGACAGTGGGAATAAGTTGCCTTGGCCTCGAACCACTCGTCGTGACTTTCTCCCTCGTAAGAGAGACCTTTGTGTGGCGTTTACTGTCCCATATGGATTGTTGGACAATACGCCCGAAGGTAAGAGAGAGCTCAAGTCATTATGGACACCGTGTCCTTTTTTTAGTTCTTGTTTCCCCACCTCTCATTTAACACCTGTTTGGACTTTTTTTTCTTCTATCTAGTCTAGTATATTAATTACAATCAGGATCGTAAAAAAAGGAAGTGATTAGGATTATTTCATTCACATGGTACAATGTGTAACAATTAATAAGACAAGACTTGGTGGCGTAACATAATCTTTCTGAGTCTGTAACATTGTAAAGAAAAAATATCAAAATCTCTTACAACCTCCATCTTAAGATAAGAGATCTTGTTCGTATCAATTTGATACTGGTTTTGTAGAAGCTGTATAAGTTCAAATCAATTTGAAGAACAATGACCCTTATTTTTAACTTTACATGACAAATATAGGTAAATGCTTTGTCCAACCAGTTTACCTTCTTTTTTTCATTAGAAATTTCTGTCCTGCAAAAAACGACTCTTGTGTGACGGTTTTAGATATCGTGCCAGGAGGTTAGGATTTAACTGGAGGTCGATAGGTTTTCATTTATAGTACAATATTTTGACGATAAGGCGGGTTAAGGGTAAAGGATAAATCGATTACAATAAGTTGATGAATGAATTATGGAAACCCTAAAACTTGAAGAAAAGCTAACTATATAAAAAGGAATGAAATATAAATCTCCTAATATTTTCTTCTAATGGGTTACAAGGGTTAGGGGGGGGGGATCTTACCTTAATTTTTACTAACATTTTTTTATTTTACTTTATATTTATTTATTTTACTTTGTATTTATCAACTCAAAAACTTGAAATAAAGCTAACAAATAAAAAGGAATAAAAAATAAATCTCCTAATATTTTTACTAATGTGTTAAAAGGGTTTATCTCTGTTTAATATGTTACTTTATATTTATTTATGTTTCTTTGCATTTTATATATGTATATGATTTATAAATTTGATTTTGGTTAATTTATTCGATATATGGGTTTTGTTAACAATGCCTCAATCAATTACTAAGACTTTTAAAGTTTATTATATTATTTTTTTTTTTTTAATGATAATTATTTGTTTGTACGCAGTCTATTTACTAAGAATTGCGTATTTTCTTTGTTTATCTATCGGTGTAATTTGTTTTACTTATTTATAATCTGAGATATTGATTTTTTGCCATTTAAAGATTTTGTTTAAACTTTGGTATTTGCATGCCTAGAAATACCACTAGAGAAGTCTATTGTTCATTAAATTTACTATTTTTAAGATTTATTATAGAGCCATCTTAAAGGACAAATGTACTCTATGACCCCTTTTAATAACTATGCTATTTGGCAAAAAAAATTACTTCGTTTGAATTTATAGCTTATATTTCATATGCTGGTTGTTGTTTTTCGTTTGGAAATGTCTTATCATTTTTCAGAAATCGATTTTCAATTCTAAATGTGTTTAACTCTATTTTTTTACCTCTTTTGAGCCAAGTCTTTAATTAAGCCCTGGCGTTAAGGATTGTCTTGCTGGAGAATCGTTTAAAAGGAGATAAAGCCTGGGGCTAAGTTTATGCTAAACAACTCTTCGCTTTATTCACTAACCTGTGCCTTTAAATCTTTAACCTTAAATTCCTATCTTCTCTCTACTTGTACAGGCTTCACTGATAGCGTAAATAAAATGGCCTTTCTCTCCGTACTTCAATATCTTCTCCCTTGTTCCTTCCTTAACTAAACTTATGTTTAGAGTGTGTAGGAATAGTCAACATCTTTGTCCCCCTTTTACCACTTCTTTTGACCTTTTCAAAGTATACATTTTCAACTTGTGTTATCAGCTGTTTTGAAGTTAGTATGTATCTCAATAGTGTAGTTGAAGATCTTGATACGTTTCTTGCATAAATATGGTGCGGGGGAGTACTCGACTAAATGTCGCCAACTCCCCTTGTTAAACAGAATATACTAGTATATAGAGATGTAAGAATGTAGTTGTTAGAACTTGCATAGTTGTTCGGTTTCATGCCATGTTTCTCTTCCATCAGTGAATGAATCTTTGAGTAAGTTTAGCAGCGACAAGTTGACATAAGACATAACAAATAATTTTTACTGCCTAAAGTATTAAATTCGTTCATTTTTAGGGTATCAGCCCTTCAACAAACAATCTCACTCTTATTAAACTAAAACCTATAATTTCTGGTCGAATTCCAGACGGGTGACACAATTTTTTTTCTGATACAATAGCCGATTCATCCGTCGTTTAAATAACTAATGTTAGTTAATCATGGACGTAAAAGAAACGGAAATAATGTACTTCGAGGTCATCATCACTTGCTGGACTTCCCTGTATACTGATCAAGTGATTTTAAACAAATTTAACAGAACTAATGTAAGGGAGTAAGCATAAAACAGATAAATGTATTGTGCACAATGAATATTGGCCAAGAATAGGTGCTTTTAAGCACACAAAAAATGTCCCTTACTCAATTTAATAAATAGAAAGAGTTCGTTATCCAGCATATTCCACTCAGTCGTACCAAGATGGTGGCCATTTAAAAGTCTGTTTCAGCTATAACATCAGTTTGATTATAATGATGTAAAACAAACTCCTCTTTATGCATTTTTATTGTCCAAATGTGCGGTTTTAAAAATGAATTGGTACATAAATGCAACTAAATAATATGTCCTTGTTCTCAGGATCCTCCTCTTTCATTTAACATCCCTGCGTCGCTGCATAGTGCATTTTCGTTCTAGAAAATGTTCAACCCCCAATGTTTTTGAGGGATTATTTGTTGGTACTTCCCTATAGTTTTCCTGTTATAGGGTTTATTAGGCATAATATAACTGCAAAGTTTCAAATATGTGTTTGTGTTGGGAACTTTAGGACATCAAGTTTGCTCTTTAAGCCCATGAAGTGTGGTCTTAGGCCTGCCTAAGGGCTCAGATAAATATATGTGTAATGGATTAGACTGGGTTAGGGTGTTGTTCCATCGGCTGTATAAGTCTTACAATTGAGATACGCAACCGGATAAATGTCACTTCATGTAAACAGCTACTTATATTTTTTTACTTATATTATTTATTTGGAGAAATTGGATTAACATCGGGTTTGGAACTTCTTGTCGGAGTTGGAAATAGAACCAACCCCTTCGTAAAAAGTGCATTCGATAGCAATGCTGATGTGTGAAAACATCTTACAAATTTTTAATGACGAATATTTAGCCGCGGGTATTACATTTGGTATTAATGGGTTCCAACGTAATTCTATACGTTTAATAAATCTAATCTTATCGTTTGTATCATTATCAATTTTAAATTTAATTACATACGCGATAATATTATTTAACGTCCCTTCTATTCATTAATTTCGTAAAACTCTCGTTTACGTTATTTATATATATTTGTTTTTAAATCCGCAACTGTATGAACTACGTTTTTACTGTGAATAGAAATATCGTAAACAAGTCGTTTTTTTTAAAAAAAAATTTATCAGTATATTCAACAATAATAACTGTTGAGAGATCGTCTAACTGACGTGAACGTGAGGTATTAGAGATTTGAGGGTTTTATTAAATGATAACTTCTAAGACGTATTTATTTTTAAATAATTATTTATACTAAAATGAAAGTGTAATCAACTCGTTGAACCCTAATAATAAATTTTATTTTTGCTGTTGAAAAATATTTATTACGTTGGATAACTGCGATAAATATTTGTGTGATAACTTTTATGTATCGCTGCTATTCTTTCATTAGATATTAACTAATATGATTTTTTTTTTTTCATAATGTTAAAATGCGCATGGTTTACTCTATTTTTTTGTGATCATTTGTGTACAATTATCAAAATATAATATATGGTCCAAAGAGACAACTTTCCATTCCCATTGGGGTCACATTGTTTTTATGTTTTTTTTAAGCTAACGCCTTAAATTTTTAAATAATTAAAATTACAATTATCAATAACTACGGGAGACATACAGAGAAGAATAGACCCCCGCATCGGGACTCGAACCACGGGATTTCTGTTTACCGTACAGGTGCTCTTACCAACTGAGCTATACGGGAGAATGATTTTTCCCTGTCGTAAGTGATACATATTCCCCGAAACTAAGCTTTTAATCTTATTCTACAAATCTAGAGAGCCAAATATTCACGGCTCTCTATTTTATGTTATTTGGCTCTCTAGATTTGTAGAATAAGATTAAAAGCTTAGTTTCGGGGAATATGTATCAGTTACGACAGGGAAAAATCATTCTCCCGTATAGCTCAGTTGGTAAGAGCACCTGTTCGGTAAACAGAGGTCCCGTGGTTCGAGTCCCGGTGAGGGGGTTTATTTTTCTCTGTATGTCTCCCGTAGTTATTGATAATTGTAATTTGAATTATTTAAAATTTAATCTTTCGGTAGTAAGAAAACTACCAAAAACTTAAAAAATTGAACTTAAATTTTTATTAACATCTATATTTTAAGTTCATCTCATTGTTGTTAGATTTATACTCGTGTGCCATTCGTCCAATGATAGAATGAGATAAAACTATTTTTGTCTGTCACTACCACTTTTTTCCAGATCAAGTGGTAGACTTTGTTTTTGTTGATCTTAATAAAAAATAAAATTCTAAATTGCAAGTGACTCTCATCCCCAGCTTTCCTAAGTATTCCTAAGTTGCTCATGGTAGGAGTCACTTGATCTTGATAAAGTATAACTTGGATTACTTAAAAATTGTTAAGTATTTATTTATACTTAAAATTAGAATTAAAATAAAAGCTAGTCTATTCATATAATTATTATTCTTAGCTAAATTGGTTTGTAAATACAAGTTTTAAGAGCATTAAGACTTCCTACAAATTCATATATGGCAGCTTTGTATTTCATAAGATTGTTCTTCGTTATTGATCATAAATTATTTGGGTTTTTTTTATTTTTGGCTACCCACTATCAAGGAGTTATATCAGATTGTTGAAAATTGATGCTATAAATTCAAGCCGATCCTATTTAAGATTACTGGCCTTCGTTAACTCATTGTTCTGTTAAGACAATTCTGACTATGCTTTCGATTCAAAACAAAATTTATAAATCAGATTGTTAAATGGGAGATAGTGGTTTGTGAAATTAAGCAGGTGATTTAATATTATAGAGAACAAATTCTTAACACTACTCATATTACATTTGGAATTTGGTGAAGGGGACTTCACGCCTTTAATGGTATTTGTTTAAATCTCTATTTATGGTGTTAGAATGCACAACTCTGCATAAAAGAATTAAAGAGATTATTGTATTTGATAATTACTGGAGTATCTAGTTTTACAAACAATTTGTTTTGATAAATTTCTTGATTTTAAACTAGTTAACGAGTTTCCATATCTGTCTCAGTTCATTCATACTTGTATTAATCTTATTAGCTTTAATTCGGCAAATAATTATACCATTTTAATAACTGATCAGTTGTTTTGCTATCGTGCCTACAATACAATTGTGTAGTTGAGTCTCAAATTGATAATTGATGGGAAGAGCAGAATATTCGAAATTGGTTAATTACAGAGATTCCTGCAATTATTATTTTTAATTAGTTCTAATAATTGGCCAGCATTGACTATCATGGATTTCAAACTTGCTAGCAGTCTGAGGGGAATATCGCCCATTAATAAGTTGCATGTGACACTCATCATGATCAACTTATTAATCTTGGCTTATTAATTTTCGATATTCCCTTTTACTTCTAGCATTAGCTGCTTATGATGACAGTCATTTGCAACTCTTTGATAACCCCATCGCAGGGATGGGTTTGAAACTTTGGCATCACAAAATTCCTGATCTGAACTCCTTTTTTGGATCTTGTTTGACTTCAGAAGACTCTGGCTGTGGAAATGCTATAAAATATCCTAGATTATTCAAGAAAGTAAGCCTTTTTAAATGGTCCCTAAATCCATACTTTGGATTTTAAGTGACCTTTACAACTAAAATAAGAAAAAAATATACATGTATAATTCTAGTTTTATAAATATTTCTAAAATTCTATTTTGAATTTTCACCATTTTGCTTCCGAGCTTCGAAGGTAACGCAAGCTATGTGATCGTTTTGAAGAACGAAAATATTTTATGTATCCGATTTTAAAAAATCCAACACATAAATCCGTTTCAGGGAACAGTTTTGGTTCCTTGTCTGTCGCTCTATTTTTTTGCGAACCAACGATTTTTTAATAAAATTTGGATGGTATAGGTTGTGATGGTTGGTCCCATATAATATGATTCAACCTTCTGCGCCTATTTGTTTCTCTTCCACATGTGCACAATCATACATTTATTTACACCTATAGCTTCAAAACTACTTATCTGTTTGGTATGAAACTTTAATAGTTTATCGAAAGTATCCCGCAGATAGCCCCAGATTAATTTGAACCGTCCGAGTTCTTTAACTTCTGCTAAATTGATACTTAATTCATGTAAAAAATCAAAACAAGATGGAAACAACGTTGAAAACAGATGGAAACAACGGAGGAATCAATTAAGTACACAATAATGGCTTGTAAAAGCATAAAATCAATAAAGTACGTGATATGGATGCGAGGAAGCTATGTGCAACACCAATTGACTGTCTATTTTTAAAATTGAACTATTAAGAAAATTATTCTATTCTATGTATTCAATTGCATTATTACAGTATTATTATCGAAGAACTAAACGAAACGGATATTGTGAAGATGGCATTCTTTACTGCCATAATGCCATAATGCACTTGTTACTTATTAATTGAAAATTATAATTAACTCACTAACATGGTTGTGCAATTCTCGTCCTTCCCAGGTAAAGTTCCTTGATTGCCAATCTTGCACCTCCTAACATACTTTTTATCCAGAATGGTGTTGTGCATTTCTAATAATTTTTTTCGTTACGACATTCAAGTACGTTTATAAGCTTCTTTTTATGGTAAAATTTAATCAAAATATTATAATTTAAGATGTTAATAATAAATAGCATTGCATTCGGTTAAATATGAGCTTTATAGTGCTGAATAGCGAATAAAAAAAATATAAAAATTAAATGCTTTTAATAAAAATACAAATAAATAAAAAAAAAACAAGTATGTCTCCCGTAGTTATTGATAATTGTAATTTGAATTATTTAAAATTTAATCTTTCGGTAGTAAGAAAACTACCAAAAACTTAAAAAATTGAACTTAAATTTTTATTAACATCTATATTTTAAGTTCATCTCATTGTTGTTAGATTTATACTCGTGTGCCATTCGTCCAATGATAGAATGAGATAAAACTATTTTTGTCTGTCACTACCACTTTTTTCCAGATCAAGTGGTAGACTTTGTTTTTGTTGATCTTAATAAAAAATAAAATTCTAAATTGCAAGTGACTCTCATCCCCAGCTTTCCTAAGTATTCCTAAGTTGCTCATGGTAGGAGTCACTTGATCTTGATAAAGTATAACTTGGATTACTTAAAAATTGTTAAGTATTTATTTATACTTAAAATTAGAATTAAAATAAAAGCTAGTCTATTCATATAATTATTCTTCTTAGCTAAATTGGTTTGTAAATACAAGTTTTAAGAGCATTAAGACTTCCTACAAATTCATAGATGGTAGCTTTGTATTTCATAAGATTGTTCTTCGTTATTGATCATATCAATATCTTCTCCCTTGTTCCTTCCTTAACTAAGCTGTTGTTATGACCAGCTCTTGGTTAAGTTTCTAGTGGGTGGATGTCACTGTTAGTGGGTCGGGAGTAATAAGTTAATTCATTTGAAAGAACTGGTGATTGGTAGCTGNTATATATATATATATATTATATTACAAAAAGACGTGACTCAAAAGTGTATAGAGAAAAACCCGAAGGATTTAATTCACGTATGTACTTAAGTATATATATATTTATATAAAAATAAAATGCGTGAAGTTGCAATAAACGAGGTGTTAAAATGAATTTATGATGAAGGAGTTATTATTTACAAGAATTATTAAAATAGTGAAATAATAATGTCTTTACAAAAAAAAAAGAGTGAAGATAACGATAAGTTTAAAGTTGAAAATGTATTATGTGGTTTTTATATATGATTAAATGTTTTGTATCATGTGCAAAAAGGTATTTTTTTCTGGTGATAAATGTTAATATTATTCATGTAGGATTGGATGATTCGCGGGATGTTTCAAATTATAATTTCACAGGATTTTATCGCTGTGCGAATAGTTAGAAGGTTGAATGACGCAAGATATGGATATCAGTGAGTTTTTTATTATCAGTAATGAACTTTAAAAGATGCTTCTTTGACTTTTATAGGTTGATTATCCTGATTATTATTTCTTTTGAGATGTTTTTCGAAAGTTGGCGGATGAATTTTTTTCATTTTTTATTTCGTACAAGTTTGTTCTTGATTTTTTCCAGTTTGGTAAGTATAAGTTTTAGTTTAAAAGGTAAAGGCTCAGGTATAAGAAGGGTCACCTAGGTTCAGAACATGGTTTGTTGAGGTGCAAGACCGCCAGCGGCCAAGGCGTGATATTCTCGTCCTTGGAAGCTCAAAAAGAAGATCTAAACCCAAGTAGAAGAGAGATTCCCTTACCCCCGAAGAACCACGTGGTTAAAAAAGGGTTACCTAGAGAACGCAACGAAATATTCTTCGAGCCTACCTTCCGACCGTATACTCTTTTACATCATCTTCGTATACCTTTCGATAATTTACTGTATAGAAATCTTATATTACACTCTCCGACAACTTCGCCTTCTTCTCAATCGATTTAAGAAGAAACTTCTATCCTCAACTTTATAATACGCATTTCAAAAGTTTTATATACACCTCATAGAAGAGCCAAGAGGTCGAACTTTACGTAAGCATCGGAAAAAAAATAATGAAATGAAAAAAAAAAAAAAGGCTAGAGGGCAATTCTGAACGCACTTGCGTAGGCATGAGGCCATGAAATACAAGTAATACCAACACAACAGATCTTGGTTTAAATTTATGAGGTGTTTCAGTGCTTGTAAGTGATGTTGTAGACTGAGGTGAAAAAACCAAGCGTGCTAAAAGGTCAGACCAGAGTAATAGGAATTTGAAGAGTTCTGAAAGGGTATAATTATTTAATTGTCTTCTTTTTTTTATTTTGCCTAATTTGAAAACCTGACTTGATTGAAAAAATAATTCTTTAAGGAAAATTATTATTTTATGGTGTGTTTAAGTAATTTTTAATTATTATTTATTTCATTTGCCTACAATTACATTCATCTCATCTTCAAAAAAAAATTTGTTAAAATTGAGAGGACGATCTCGGTCCCCCTTTAAACCTAATTCCCTTCTGTTTACAAGATCAACTTCTTAAGGTACCCCCTCTCCTAGAACTCTCAATTACAGAATTGCAATTGCTGATCTCTCTCTCAAACGATCAATTCCTTGTGATTTAAAGGTTTCGTTTGTTCTTTCTAGTGAGATTTTGTGGAACTAACAGTATTTTAATTGTTGATCAATTTAGCTCTTTTTTGATTTTTTATTATCGCAGTCAAATGATTTAAACTTTAAGGTCTTTACTAACTCCTGGATCAGCCAACTTGTTTTACCTTTATGTTGCTCCAGTTTGGACTACTCTTATGCAATTTTTTTTCTCCGTTTTGGGTGTTATCAAGAAAATTTGAGAAGTTTTTAGCTGGATGTCGACTTTTTCACGCAAAACTCCCACAGTTTTCAAGCTAGAGAGTTGAAACTTGGTACAAAAATCAGACTTAACATGTAGTTGGTGCTGCTTGGAAAATCATAAATTTGTGACGTCATTAATCCATTTTGCTAAGTCAGAAAAAAATCTACAAAATGTCCGAGTTTGCTGAAATTTGCACCCCATACCTATTTAAATAAAAAAAAATCTACTGAATTTCGTTTTGATATCTGCCGACATTTTGAAACTTTTACGATAAATAATTTCGAAACTATTTCGCTGATTTTGCTCAAATTTGTACCATTTATACCTTTCTATGAGATAAACAAATCCTCTTTATTACACCCTAATATTTCCTTATTAAAAATTAATATCTGCCGCCATTTTGAAATTATTTGGTAAGAAAAAGTTCCGAGACTCCCCGCGCCGCGACTGATTTTTTTTTTTTTGTCTTAAAACAATAACTTTAATAAACTATCTGTTACTATCCAAGATCTAAACGTATAAAAAGGTCAGTCCTGAAACGGAATTGAAAGTAAAACTAATCGTCGGTTAAAATCAAGTTATAAAAAAGCAAGTAGAATGGCGAGGCGCTTTACTCAATCGTTACTCCGTAGGCGTCTTTTGAGCAATCTATTGTTTCACATATTAATTGCTTTATTTCTGCATTCCTGTTTTACTGTAACATTTATAATATGTGACTTGTTTTTATTTGTTTCAGGTTGGTGTCGATTACCTCTTTCACAATGAATAATAGGTATTTATACTCTTTTTATACTTATTCTATTTATTTTTTCTATAAATGTTATTAAAAGTTAACTATTCTTATGTATAAAATTATACATGATATAATAAAAGTATATATTATACAATGAATAGTATTGTAAAAGTGGTTTTTCTAAGTATGATATAGGTATATTTATTTCTCTTATATTATATGTATTATATAAAAAAATACATGTGGTGTCGCGGGACACCCAGTAGGAACGAAGTTCCTTACATTTTTCATTAAATATAAATTATAAAATCACACCGCTAAGTACGTATAGATTGCTAACTACTTATACATGGCGGAGTTAGAAAAGAGACAAAATTTAAAGTAACGAACTGTTTACTTTTGAATTTTGAAGGCAAAATTAAAAGAAAATCATGATTTGTATAATTAAAGCAAGCGTCTTACTATAAATATATATTGAATATAAGAAAAAAGTTGATCATGATGAGTTTATAGTGAAAGAGTATGTTTGTTAAAGGAGTTTGGATTGAAATAGGACTGTTTTCTACCTACCTGGCCAATTAATTTAAAATATTATAAAATATATCTCTTCCCTACTCTACAGTTTTTGCTTGTATCAGGGTGAAATTTTACATGATTATATGTTATTTATTTAAAAAACAAAGTGTCATTTTTGACACATATAACAAAAATAATCAAAACAAGTCAAGTAACAGGCTTCCTTAATAACACTTTTTCCTGTATTTTGAAGCTTACGTTTACGCGAGCGTTTCGTGTGAACGCTTGGGCGGATAACGTTTTCCGACGAACTCAGCCTGGGCACTGGTAAAATGAACATGTGTACAAAATTT
The DNA here is from genome assembly GCA_001010745.2 of Gerris buenoi. Lineage (NCBI taxonomy): Eukaryota > Metazoa > Arthropoda > Insecta > Hemiptera > Gerridae > Gerris > Gerris buenoi. The sequence continues at coordinate 645,471 of KZ651181.1, read as the reverse complement.
CATCTAACTCTGTGATCTTATACTCAATTTATCATCATCTGTAGATTTCGTGACGGATTTTGTGTGACGGTGATTTTGGTCGTTTTTTCGGATTCACTCCCAGGCTCCAGAACGTGCCATAAGGAACTTCGTTCCAAAAACAAAGTAATGTGACAACGAAAAAATTAGATTTTAAAATTTTGATGATATTTACTTCTTTAAGTCCAAAAAGTGATCTGTTTGTCAGTCTGTAGCCGGCGCAGAGTGTCTAAACTGCTGGGGCAATTTCAATTAAATTTGGCATATTAACTCAGAAAAATCATACCCCTTGGAGGAATATTAGTTACAAGTTTAAAGGGAGAAATACCTTAAAATAATTACCTCTGTTTCTAAAACAGTTTTGGCAGTTTTAATTTTAAACAAATCAAATATAACAGTATAAGTCGTTTTTCCGGGAGAAATCTCTAGTTTCGAGATATTGATGAAAATAAATCTGTTTTTGTTCAATATTAAAATCAAAACATTAAACAACTAATTTTCTGAAATAATTTTTAAAAATAAATCAATTAAATCAATTAAATGAGATAAAATGGGAGTACAATGCAGTATCACTATGACGCTATCTATATGAGATTTTTTCTCGATTTAGAAGACCAATGTTTTACTGTTCTTTACCCAAAGAAAAAGTATTGTCTTGACCCAAAAAAAATCTGAAGTCGAGATTTTAACGGAATTATGTGTTTTGGGTGTTTTCAAGACGATTTGTTTTTAAGAGTAAATGTCTTTAAGAAATTATTTACAAATAATAATTTAAACATATCAATAGGGAACATTTTATCATTAAGTGTTCTATTCAATTCCATTTAAATAATTGCTTGTTGTACCTCACAAATAAAGCCAATAGTCTTTCTTTCTTTCCCTAATATAAAGTTATTTCCCCCTGAAGAAGTTATTAGTTGTAAAACATTTAAAATGATAAAATTATGCCGGAATGTAGTATCATTCACGGTAGACTATAAAGTACTTCTTGGTTGTCACAACAAGTATACCTTGTTTGGGGGGGGGGGGTGAATAATAATATAGATATTCTCCTTATAAATTGGTTTTAGAAGCGTGACATAAGTTACAGGAAATTTATTCAACGCATCACACTTTTTCTAAAAGAGGTAACAAATACTTTTAAGATTTTAGACGATTTTAAATGTAAATAAGTATAACATTTATTTTATTTTATTTTTATTATTAATAAATTAGTTATTATAGACTTAGGTGTGTCCAGAACATGGCTTTTTCAAACTATGTTTATTGCGGGTACTATTTTTTATATCATTCTAGAACCTGAATAGCTTAATATGTTAATTATTTATGTAAAAGTGTATTTCAAATAACTTAACTTTTTCTTGAAAAATTTAAAAAAGTGGCAAAATTGAGGTATGGTCCATAAGGATTTTTTTCCTATTTAAGGTGTATTATCAAAAATATATATATATATTTTTTTACAATACACATGAATCACTCTCTATATGTGTGCATATTTATTTATGTATTAAAATTGCAAAAAATTAAGGGAAAATATTGAGTTAGAGATGTATATAATGATTTTTTTTGATGATTGATGTATAATGAGTTATGTTTTTTTAAACTTGTATATGTCATTTGATATTTTCTGTATTGGTTTTTGACCAAATGAGACAAAATGGAATCGGATGTAGGTATGTGTAATACAGCGAGCCGGGTGAGCAAACTAACTGGTACCAACTGGGTTAAAGTTCTGGGTTAATGAGTCTGTAAGGCTAAATGTAATATATACATGTATATTTTACAGAAATATTCCTGATTAGTTTCATCAGACAGTATTAAATCCACTTCTTGATTTTTTAAAAGAGAACCTCGACTCCTGATTTTTTTTATAATTTTTTAAAAAATTATAAGGGGTTAAAAAAATTATATTAGGAAAAACGAAAGGCGAACTCTTTTTTACGTTAAAATATAAATTTAACCGTGAGGGTTATTTCAGGTTATAAAAAAAAAACCAATAATAACACACAGAAATGTCGCAACAAAAAATGTAATTTGATTAAATTAACTTATAAATAAAGTTTCTTGTGCGTGTGAAGTAGAGAAAGTTAAAAGAGAAAAAAAATATAAATGGATTGTAAAGCATGACCTTTAAGTGTATAATAACCAAATCAATGTAATTTAAACTTCTAAAAATAAACTAGAAAGGATTTTGTTCTTAATTGAGGTGTATTTTCAAGAGTAAATCAAACTAAGTCGGTTGTTTGTTAGATATTATTTCTTTGGAACATAATCATATTGTAAAGAAACAGTCAAAGAGTAAAACTTGATAAGTTGAAAGTCAACTAATACAAAGTTATGTCTATCGCTGAACAAGTTAGAATCCGGGGATGTTAAGGAATGTTGTGAGTGCACAAGGAGTAGAGAAGATGTCCCACTAGGCTACCATGAGATACACCAGCACTTATAGGACTTATAGGAGCAAGATAAGGTCAATAGAAGACTATAATTCGAAAAACGTATTTTTATCTAAAATGTTGCGGATATTACTCATATTGAGTTCAATATTTAATATTTCAATATTTATTTTTACTAATAATAGGCTGGTAAACAGATGTGATTGATGTTTCTGATTTCGATATGATTCAAAATTTAGCTTGTATTTCAATCGATATTACGAGTCCGATACGACTCGGAACAATACTTTCTCATATACTAGTTTATAATTACTTGTTCAAGTGTTTTCCATTTATTAGAGTTTTCGTGGTTAAATTTTTATTATTATTGAACATTTTACCATATTAATAACTCCTCCCCGACGGGGAATCGAACCTGACCTCTCACCGTCCGTGTTTAAAGCTATTTCCTCTGGAAATAAAGTTTTCCCGGGAAATCGACTTACATGGTTTGATTGGCATTTAAATGGACTGCATTTAAGAATTTTTTATGACAAAAATAATTGGAACCTTTTTCGATAATTTGTTATAAGTTGTTAGGATTAGCATCCCCAAATTTATTGCTAAAGCCGGAAATGCTAAAGGCCGGCATTTCTAAAGACGGAAATCGGTAATTTTCTCTTTATCAAACTCTATCCATTCTTCTTTCTCTTTCGTATTTCTCGCTGGAACTTAAGGTGACCATTATTAGTTAAAATCTTTGTGCAGTATAATTACTTATAGTGGGTCTTTGTTAATACCAAATTAGTTTTCAATCATTATTTTTAAAATTGACCCAATTTTAAACAGATTTAATAGATGAACTGTGGAATACACTTGTCTTCTACAGGAACTAATATAAACTCCACGTATAAACTGCCTTCTTTATAACTTTCTGTTTATATTATACTCTAGAAGTATATATTTCGTATAAATGGTCATGTATACCTTGAGTTGTTTTTGGGTTTATCCGGTTGGATTGTCTCTGGAGCGGACAGTGTTGTGGCGTCACTCCGGAATTCCGCATCAGTTTCCTTCCCCTGTATTATCTCCCACGTATCTTAGATCTCTCTGAGGCAGAGTTGACATCCTCTCTCGCCTGATCTCCCGGCAGGTTTTTCTGTCGTTTCCTTCCACTGTTGAGCCCAGTACGCTGTATCTCGTTACCTTACCCCCCTGTGTCACTTCCACCAGATCCTTTACCACTTCCTCGTCTTTGGTTACATGTTTCATCTCCGTTATCCCGTATCTGCAGTTCTTGTTGTAACCTTAAATAAACTCATCTTCATTCATATTTTTTTTTATTGTATTGTATAGTTAGTTTGTAATGTATTATTTCATTCACTCGTCCAACCAATCTGTAAGTTTAGTCATCTAAAAATGTTTACAACTCCTTTTTAGCACCTGTGATTCAAATTCATTGCTTAGATAAATGGTGATCCCTCAATGATTTAACATTTTTGTTGCTTGTGTGTATTAAGAAATGTATTATATAAACAAACTATCTCTACTTTGAGTCATTTTTAAACACAATATACATTAGCTAAAATTTAAATTATTGGTTATTTATTACATCAACATCGTCAAATTTAAATGTTTAAGTGCTTACACAGGTACTTATGTCAAGTTCTTAAGGAGTACGTACTCCAAATTAAAAATTTAAATTTTGATTTAATAAACAAAAGTTTTAGATTTTAGCTTATGTAAATGGTGCTTAAAAATGAATCAAATTTGAGTTGAAATATAGCAATGATGCAAGTAAGTTTGTTTCCATCACATCTTTAAGACCCTCAATCATAGGATTTTTACTACCCCGTTCAATTGAACTTCCGAGTGTGTCAAGCAAAAGCGGCACTCCTTTAGATTGTTACTCCCCTCATAAAAAAAGAGTAACATTCTACAGAAGGTTTACGCAATGAGCTTCTTTAGACTGTTACTCCCTTTATAAATAAACAGAGGGGAGTAACAGTCTAAAGAAGGTGCACGGAATGTTCTTCTTTAGGGTGTTACTCCCTTTATGAAAATTGAAGTTTAATATTCCTTTTTCCGAAAGTACATTGGCTTAAACATCCCTTTGTCTTAGTAGTTTATTAGCCAAAGTCGTTTATATTCTAAAAAAACAAAAAAAAACATAGGGGAGTAACAATCTAAAGAAGTGCTGTAAAATCTTGGTTGAAATTAACCAAATACGCTTTTAAGTAAAAAGATTATATTTTGAAGATAAAACTTTTTTTTGGTCCTTAAATACTTTTTTTTCTCATCATGCGAAAGTTACATTACAATATTTAATATAATCTCAAATTTTTGTTGTTTTCTTTCTGATATTAAGAAGATTACATTAGCATCGTTTAAGATGCCTGGTGCATCCTTGTGTCTCTAATCTCTCCAGGATATTATGAAGTGCGTCCCAGGCCACCCTTCAGGACTTTCTCCCAGATCCTCTGACCTTCTCTCTTTCCCTTGCCCTAGACATTGAGTCCTCATGTATCCTCAAATAATTGCCTTATCTTCCCATGTAATAGACTCCCTACTATTAGAAACCATCTCTTTTACAATCTTACGTCTTTCCCTTTTTTACCTTGAACTTATTTTCCTATTTTTAATATAATTTTCTCTTAAGGTGTCTTAATTTTCAAGTCGTGTCTTTTTAAGTTTACCGCTCTTGCGTTAATAGAAATAAATTATGTTTACATGTTTATATATACAAAAAAAAAATCTAAAGTAGTTATTTCTTACGATTGTAACAAATTAGAATATTTCTCATTTTACCACCTGCGGCATATAATTTGTTTATTTTTATTATCATCAACTATTTATGGAAATTAGAAGACGAAAAATCTGACTATCTTCCATGCTAAACGAATCTTTCCATGCTAACTAAAAATAGTTTTCATTTGTAATTAACTTTAAAACTAATAATAATCAGTATCATCTCATGAATTAATTTATTAATTTCATTAAATTTCTTGATGATTAATCGTTATTATTCTAGTTATAGTTATGTAGTAATTAAGTTCTTAATGATTAATAGGTTTATTATATCTTGAAGTGGTTTGTAGAACTGTCGACTTCTCTTGGTTGTTGTCATATTTTATAACTTCTTAAAAATTAATAAACAGCTTGGTTTTCCGGTGAAATCCGCGTCACGAAGAGGATGAAGTCCGACGTTTTGCTTCCACTGCTGGAAGCATCTTCAAGGGTGTGCTGCATCGTGATATTTACTTGAAGCAACAAGACATACAGTAACACAACACATGCACATAGGCATACATCACGATGCACCACACCTCTGAAGATGCTTCCAGTAGTGGAAGCAAAACGTCGGACTTAACCCCCTTCGTGACGCGGAAGTCTACGCAACAAGTATTAAGAATTAACTAGTAATTTAAAAATTGCACAACATTTTTTCAATTATTTTATTACGATTTCCTAAAGTCAAGGTTCGCGACTCTTTTTTTGACTATTAGACTTTTAATTTCAACCTCAACCTAGGCCAATATCATGTTATATGTAAAGTTAAAACTATATAATGCTATATATTACGTTAAGACTAGTGCAAAATGTGAACATAACTGACATATTTTTCCCAGAAAATCTTTAGCGATCTTATTCTCTAGTTTTATAGACAAATTCCATTTATATTTAACTCTCGATTACCTTTACCCTGACATGTGTAAAGACTTTATAAGAATCTCTCTTCAATCTTCCACTTTGAGACTCATGTAGGGGGAATTCCCATAAGAATATTCTTTTACCCTCTTAAGTAAAAGAATTCCCTCGTCTCCAATAATTCCTGATCCCTTCCAGCCAACTTCTACCCTCCCTGCACTCTAGAGACGATTTGTTTTAATTTTTTTTGTCTTGGAAAAGAAAATAAGTCCCATGTGAGTAACGTCTTCGCCTAATCTTCTCCCCTATTTCCCATCCTCTCCCTCGTACCGGAGCATTATTTACTTTATAACCTGTGTTTAACTTCTCTTTCGTTATCTTATTACCATGATTCTATTGATCTTCACTTTGGTAATTTTATATAAGTTGATGATTAACTAAAAAAATAGTGGGGAAGGCTCTCCTTGTATATTATCCACATTTATACAATATTTTAAAATTCAAGACATGATGTTTCTTATAATTCACCAATGGCATAGCAAATCTTTCTTTTAGTTTCTTCATTATTTTTACTAACTGTCTGTCAGTCTGTCACCTAGATTTCTTATAGATATCCCACATTTTATTTCATGCTACACATTCTTGTATTATAAATTCTTGTGGTTCTCTAGTAAAATTATGATATTTAATTAATATTGTCCTGATATTCATATACCTTTATAACAGCAAAGGACGTATCGTAGAATTCCTGATTCTCCTTTTGGGAAACCATGGAATTTATATAATTAAACGACGCCCAGCATGCCATTCTTCATCTACCTATTAACTGGTTCTCTATCTAACAATTTTTTTCATTTTTATGTTATTATTTACTCATAATTTTCCATACGCAGAAGTATAGTAGTATATATTTATATAAAAACTAGGTGGTTTCATGTTTTTCTAATGAAACGTGCCTTCACAATGCTTTCTTTATTAGAATTTTATGTATAATGTCAGTATTATACACATATTTTATTTTATGTATGCATTATATGTAGGCATGTTTAAGTATAATCTCTACAATGTTTGTCATCTAGATTGAGTTGTGTTGCGCAAGATTTTTCCCACTAGGACTTAACTGTTATTACGGTTTTCTCCGTGGCATGATCACGATTTGCTCCTGAAGTTTTTCTTTAAGTTGATTTTAACATTTTTCCTTCATTCTTATTTCCTTAGCTTTATTTTTTCTTTTTAATCAGTTATCCTGGCACCAATGCAGCTACGTGGCTTGGCGTGATGAAGTTTCTTTACTTTTCAATGCCAAACACGAAGCCAATGTCTTGCTGAAGTAAGGTCGAGTAATGATTTTTAACACATTGAAATGAACCTCATACTATGATGTCATATTATTATATTGCTTCAATCATGATGGTTTCATTGCCTTGTTCCATGGAGATTGGCTCATCCCCAATCCTTTTTTTTTTCAAATGCTCCAAGGACAACTGTTTGGTTGATTCGACAGGAAAACTCTTCTCGTGTCGAACACTTCCTTCATTCTCTTTACATTCGCATCCTCCGCAGGATTTCAACTTGCTCAGAGTACCTTGCGTAAAGAAAAAACCATAAACAATTAATGTGTCGTGATGAATCAATTTCCTTTTTTTTATTATTTCTCATTCTCTACCTCCCTTTTTAATAACCTTTTGACTTTTCAATGTTGGTAAACATGATAGGCGATTTTATTATTTCTTGTTTATTATCAGTTAAATGATTACATTGTAAAAATGATGCTGATTACCTGTTGTATTATATTTTATTACGTAAGTCATATTTTATATCCTGCTAATCATAGTTTAGTTTTATCGCCATGTGAAAGAGCGTCTTTAAGAATGAAGTTTTTATTATAAGCTGATCTTAATTGCCCATGTATTTATGATCTTATTTAATCTACGTTTAATATCTAGTGATTAAACACTAATTTTTATTCTTTTGCTTCTCTTTTCCATTCGCAAGAAAACAGAATCAGTGACTTCAAACTCAAACTATTAATGGGATGCTAGATATGGGGGCGTCTATGGAGGTCATCTTAAAGGAATGATACAAGCACTTTCTTTCTTCACGTATTGAAAAAAATTTAATTGTGAAAGCTGCTTTTTAGCCTTGGAAAAGCCATCATTAGTTCCTATTGCGGAAGAACAAAAAAAAATTTAGTTAATAAAAAGATTCAGTTAGTGGCGAGTCTACTTCATGTCGGAGATCGACGTGAGACTCAATTTTTTCCCCCATTTTACATGGAGAGACTGCTTGTGTTTTTCTTTCATTAATGGGATGGTCGGCGTCGTAGTGGAAGTTAAAATGTAAACCAACTTGTACAGACGTCACCATTTTCCAACATAATCTCTAGACACGATGACGGGATTAGTCCGCTTTGGAATTTTTCTCAAAATTTTTTAGATCTGAAGTTATTTGGCCAATGTTAGCCCAAAGTTTCACTTGACATTGGCCCAGCTTGTTTATGTCCTTAAAAGTTTTAAACTTCAACATTATAAAATATCTTCAAGTGTAAAACGACTAATCTCTTGGAATTCGCATTAAATTATGCTATTTTGCATTAGTTTTTTCGGACTTTCTGATATCTATAAATATTATAATTCTTATCAGGACATTTGTAAACTGTTTCTGCGTTATAGGTAATATTCTAAAATATTTTAATACCAAGCAAAAAGACAATTCCTTGTTAGAGTAAGCACTACAATTAATGATTTTTAACTCATTGAAATAAACCTCAAACTATAATCTCATAGTATGACATTGCTTTAACCATGATGGTTCCATTGCCTTGTTTCAATGATCTGCCGAAGATTAATTAGTCTTATTACTCAAAAATACACATCATAGTTAGAGTTAAATGTTAGTAAAATAATGTTTTTCAATTATATTATTGAAATTCGGTATTAAATAATGTGGTTAATTCCAATTTTTGACGATTTTTCATAGAAAATTAAGCTATTTCAATGGCTTTAAAAATTTTCGTAATGCGAATTTTTGAAAAATTTCTCCATGGAAATTCGTTTTAGGCCATTCTTAATCGATTCTTCGAATTTAACACTTTTTTATGTATGTGTCTCTGCTCAAGATAGCTCAACCTAGGATGCACTTAAAAAATCCGAACAAATTGTAAAATATCAATAATCAAAAGAAAAGATGAGTTCGTTGGCCAGATTTTTAGTAGTCTATTTAGGGGTCAAATTTTGAAAATTTAGGGTCAAAAATAGCATAAAACGTATTTTTTCCCATTTTACATGACTTCATATGAAATGTTCCATAATTCCATGAAATGTTGCCGTGTCAATACGTGAGCAAGAGAGAACTCTGTATAAACTACATCGTACAACCAGCTAATATTAATTATAGTTTTGCAACAAAAATTATAATGTTAATAAACACAATAAAAAATATATATTTAACATAAATAAAATGTTACCCTAATAAATGTCGGTAGTATGTAAAAAGGTTAGAGGATAAATGTGCGATCCGTTAAGATGTTTAGAGGTAAACTGAAGTAAAAGAAAGGAGGTTTGTTTACATCTAGAGTTCAAGGAGAGTTTATGCGAAAACAAAACAAATTGATTAATTTTTATCCTTTATAACAAAAAACTTTATTATTCAACGTTTGTTTATATTTTCTTTATACTTGTTATTAACTATAGAATATGATAATATAATAATAAAAGAATTTTAAAATCAGCTGTTAAAAAGGATTGTTTACAAAGTAAATAACACAGTATTTTTTTACTTTTAAATTTCGATTCTTCTTTATAAGTACTACAAACAATTACAATAATAAATACTCGTTTTAAAGGGCATTAATGTGCGGTTTTAGCACCTCAATCAGAAATTAAATCGGTCAATTATTGAACATGATATAAGAGCTCAAAGTCAAAAATTTAACAAAAATAAAAACATGTCCCTATTTAAGGTAGAAGGAATGGTCCTACG
>KZ651181.1:602546-628835 GCA_001010745.2 Gerris buenoi | reverse complement strand
TTTTTTTTAATGGATTAATTTTAGTTTTGCTTCTTAGTTTACCGAATGGTAGGGCATAGTGGTCACTTTTTTGTATTTTAAATTTATTTATGTAGCAAATTTTAAAAATTCCTGGACAGTAATCTGTTTCTGACATCAGGGGTGATTTTTGGTCTCGTATCTGTTATCTGTTTATTAACATTTTTGTGAACCTCCTTATCTTAATCTATATCTTTTTCTATAAGTTCGATCTCTATAACTTAGTTATGTATCTAACTTTATCTATAACTTTCTGTCCGATTTAAAAAAAAAATATGGATGGTTTGTTAAAAGTAGCCCTTAGATGGTCCCATATCATTTTAATTTAAACATTATTTTAATTTAACCGTCTGCATATTTGCGATGTTGAATAAAAATAAGTGTTATCCCACTAGGAATCGAAATGACAACTTTTTTTTTTTTTTCATCAAAACTGATTCTTGAAAATACTCACCCAATTTGGATGGTTGGTCGAAAGAAGACTATTGACTTATTTACATGGTTTGTCACTTTCATTGTCCAAGTGCAAAATAAAAACACACGTGGGGACAAAACCTACTGGGTAAAGATCAATTAAATTTGACATGTTCAGTAAAATCCCACCTCAATGTGAAATGATGAATTTTAGCTTCAAAATTGGAGGGGAGAGGGCTACCTCAAAAAATTCTGGAGAAACGTGAAAAAGTGAATTTCTCGAAAATGGTTTTGACGAGTTCGATTAAAAAAAAAAGAGTGAAATGTATGCCATTTAAATACGAATCTTATAAGTAGTTTTCAGGGAAAAATCTAGTTCCCGAGAAAATTGCTGCAATTGCCATGGGTAAGGTAAGGGATCATGTTCATTTCCCTATCGAGGATGAATCATTTTAATGGTAAAATTGAATAAAATGTTTAATTAAATTATATGTAACCGTAAAAAACAAAATAACTAACAAACGGGAAATGCTGTTCGAAGAAATTATATTTATGAAAAAATTTAAGGATAGTTGTATCAGAATGATTTATTAAGTAATATATTAATTGACGTTTATGATATACAAATTTTTGTTTTATCAGGTATATTCAGTATCTATAGATAATAAAGTATTAAAAAAAAATAATATAAACGTACAAAATAGAAACAAAAAACAAATATTAGAATTTTTCGTCAGCATTGAGGATGGATCTCATGATTGACAGTGACTTAAATAATGATATATTGTTAATTTCCTAAAAATATATAAAATAATCGTTCAAGATTAATAAATAGTGCAAATATTCATATAAGTTCTAGACCACGTACACTTTAAGGAAAAAATCCAACCATATTCCTTTTTTATTGCTTTGAGTTAATATTATGCTTAATTGAGCTTAGCTTTTTTTAATAACTGGGTTGTTATGATATTTTTTAAGTTTAAAAATTCTGTGTTCAATTCCAATAGAAAGGACTTCCAAGGTTTTCTTACTTCCCCACAGAGAAGCAGAGAATGAAGTTATTAAAGCAAAATTGACAGGTCTCCGGTTAGAACTTGTTTTGATATATCATGAAAGCGTTAGAGTCGGGCTTAGGATTTTTATTGGCTTTATATTACGGTTTAATTGGAATAAAAATGAACACGCCTGACGACAGGGAAACAAAAATATTGTTTTTTATTTGATTAGGAATTAATGCTTAACTTGAAACTGTTCTTATGTTGCTAACAAAAAATAACAAATTAGTATACTTGATGAAATAAAATGATTATCAGACATGTAAAGGGTGCGCCTAATAATATAGGCCGCTTTTTAAAAAAATACACATTTATTTCAATTTTCTTGTGTAAAAATTCAGTTATTTTCTCCCCTATTAGTTACTGATTTAGTTACGTTTCAATAGCCTGTTTTAATGCAATTAATTTTAATTTTACATTCTTTATTAGTTGTTTTAATTTTTTTTGCTTCCGAGCTTACCGAAGCTTGCAATCGTTCTTTAGAACAAAAAAATGTGTGTGCCTCCGATTTAAAAAATTCCAAGGCAGATATCCGCTATTCGTCGTTCTGTCGCTCAATTTTTGCGAACCAACATATATTAAAAACTACTCGTCCAATTTTATTAAACCTTAAGTAATAGCTTATAATTTGCCCATTGTTGGTCACATATTTGTTTCAACCGTTTGCGCCCATTCGTTTTCCTTCCACGTGCGCACATTATTTACACCTATCTTTTCTAAAGTACTTACCTGATGTTAATGAAATTTGGATGGTTTTTCGAACGACTCCGCCGATAGCCCCAGATTAATTGCCACCGTCTGCGCTCTTTATATTTTGCTAAATTGATACTTACATTATATAATTAGGTGAATGATCAAAACAATTTTGTCAGATTTAAAAAAACGGGAAGAAAATTAGATAAATTTTACAATAATAGGTTGTAAAAGCACATATACATTAAAGTATAAGAAATAGGACGCGCAAACTATATGACACATAAACTGGCAGACTCTATTGCTGAAAAATGCTCTTTCTTGCTAATACATAATATATATGTAATTTTATATGAAACAAGAAATTCCACAATGATTTATTTTAAGCATATTTAAAATTTTTGATTATTTTGTCCTGCATTAGGTGAACTCCGATTGCATTGTAATATAAATTTTAGTTATATAATATAATAGCTCAAATGACAAAGTATTAAATTACTAATGTCAGGGCTGTTCTTTCGATAATTCTTAAAGTTTATAAACGGATTTCCTCCACTGCTAAACTAGACCTGTATAGTTAAATCTCAGATGTATAAAATTTCACTTTTGTAGCAAACTGGCTGGATACCTGTGCTACCAAACCAAGTGTTATTTAGGGGAGATTTTATGTTCTAAAAAATACATACGTAATTTTTTTACGAATTAAACTTTTCATAACTTCTCTTATTTAGTAAAAAAAAACCCTCACCAAAAAAAAACGTAATTAAAACCGTAAATTCTTAATGACACATCTAACCAAAAAATCACGCATGAATACCTACCACCTTTTCAGCCATTTAAAATTAAAGGTGCCGAAGCTAAACGACTACTCCAGATTCAGCACGTGGAAGGAAGTATTTAAAAAAGTTTCCCTTGGAACGAAACTTTTTACCTCAATCAAGATACATCAAGTTTGTGTTTAGCTAAACCCCTGTGAAATTTGCTGTCGAGAAGGTAAAAGTCAAAAAAAAGTTATAAATAAAATTAAAGTTCTCGATAAGAATAGTAAAGAAATTATTAATGAGTTTTCCATTATATCTAAAACTTAAGCAAGCAACTTGTAAAAACAGCTGGAAAAAATTTTTCCAATCTTACCCCAAATACAAAATTAAAATATTAAAAAATAGTGCATAACAATTATTTATTACTGTATTCTTTAAAATGCTTTTTAACGATATTCATTATGATAAGTTTTTCAGTTATTTGGATCTTTGTACCCACGTACCCTTAATATGTACCATTATATTATTTCAATAATTAAGATATGTACATTGTTTTAACTCCGAAACCTATTTTTAAAACATACAGTAGGTGCTTTTTGAACTAAAATTACTAAAATAAGCATACAAAAATAATTTTATAATCGTGTTCCTGGTATTAAATAAGACATTTATACTATAATTTTCATTCATATAGGATCTATAATTTTAATTTTCCAATTTAAAATTAAAAATCATTTTTGCCTGTTTATTTAGAACCGCTAACCCCTCATTTTCCTCCTTCTTGAATTAAAATATGAATAAAGTGTGTATTACAACAATTACTTTACTCTTAAAAAACTGTTGATTTGAGTAAAAGACATACATTCAGAAAAACTTTTTTTATATATATATTTTAAGAGTATATCAACTCAATATGGTTTAGCATCGCCATTTTTATTGTTCAATAACTTTATGATTGCTTTATTTGTGCCATTGCTTGTTTAATATTACAGTTGTGGATCTGTTAAAATCGGTCTTATTATTCAATGAGGACTTAAAATAATGGTTGGTTACGACTAAAACAATTTATTTGCTCTATATTTCGCTGTAAAACCGCATTTATTAATGACAGGATGTTACTTCTAAAATTGAGCTTATTTAGCTAATAATTGTCATACCTACATTTTAATTTGTATAAATTGAATTGGGCTAAATTTTTCTGAATGCTCGATATTTACATTTCCAGTTTTTACCAGGAATTTCGAACAAATTATAACCTTCTATTAATTATTTACACAAAAAATGGATGTAAATTAGAAATTACTATCATTTAAGCTCTGAAATTACAGGGGATCAAATTACCGAAGTTATCCACTTCTATAACCTAAAAATCTCTCCAATTTCAAGTTACAAAATAGTTTTAAAAAAGGTAATAGGTCTGATATATTTATTTTTTTAGTCCTGGACCTAATTTACTGCTTTAAATGTGGTAGCAAAAGCCATCAGTATAGAAAGGTGATCTAAATGGTTTTTTTTAGAATAGGTTTTAAATCGTTTTTCGAATGCAATAAATCATTAGTATTTTGTTGGGTGATTAAAAACGACGTTATTAAGCAATTATAGTAGTTTGTTATTTGCAATTTAAAGTTGGGTTTCTTTTGATCGTTTTAATTCTCTCGAACTGAAAAAAATTAAGTTGTTAACTCCATGAAATTTTGGGAGCTAAGGTGGATTTTTAAATGTTGATAAGTTGATTTAGATTGGGCAAAAAAAAAAGGAGTATATATATTTGGTTTTAATAGATCGTTCGATCGTCAAAGATATTATATTATGTAGAAGGAACACAGGTTCCCAGTTCTGGGTTGTTTGGAAAAAAATATAAATGTCGAAAGGTAGATGACTTTGGTGGGAGAGCTTGGAGTGAAGGGGGAATTACACGGCTAGTGGCCTTGGGCCCGGGCAAAGCGAGGCGTTTAACCTTGGCCGTGAGCATTATTTCTGACTCACGGTGCGAAGGCTTTAAAGACGTGAACCTCCCTCTCCGTCTTGCAGCTTCAAGTAAAGACTCGAGAGAGTAATGATCTCTTTATTGAGAGCACACGACGTCCTTTGAATCGGGGCCCCGTGGGCCGCGTGTGAGCAGTCAGATAAAAAGGGAAGTTAGAGGATTTGAGAATCGTGGTTAAAAATGCTCTGATGTCATATCAGACTTAAATATAAAGGATGCAGTCTTAACATCATGTATGAATAATCACCTGATCCGACTTAGGTTACTAGAGGTAAGAAGAAGAAAAGTCTGTTAGATTTACCAACCAGGTTTTGGGTTCAATAGGTTCTGATCTTCCCGTAACTTCTATACAAAGGGCAGCCAATTTTGGTTTGTTCTTCTTGAGTTTTAAAATCCCATCTCTTTTTCTCTCTTGTTTTTGGTGGAACCCAAAAATATGGGCGACAATCCCTGATGACGATAGATTGTAAAGGTAATGCCAAAAGTGTGTCATATTAGAGCAAGTATGATGCGTTTGTTAGGTAGAGATAATACCTCCTCATATGTAAGTTTTTTACACCACAAAAAGGATATTTTGTAAATGTGGTGCATATTATTAACTTCAAAGCAGTTTATCTGCGGAAACTTACGAAATTTGATAAACCTTAATATAAAGTAGTTCTTCCCTCTTTCCCTTCGAACAAAATAAGAGTAAATGTCAAGATTGCTAAACCACTTTATTCCTAAGTACATAGAACTGTTGTAATCCCATTTTAGATTTAAACTAAGCACGATGTTAGTCTGTTATTCTGAAAAATATCTGGACTACTTCAAATGAATATTAACTATACTCTCGTAGTAGCAGTGAAGACTTTTAAACTTAAAACATGAACTAAAGAAAACTCTATTTAGATGTCTCCAGGGAAAACACTATTGTGCAAGTTCAGACTTAAGATAATGTTAAAGCGGTGCTCTTGCAGTTATAGAACAACTTAACAGAGGTACAAAGGTGGCCTGCTGGCCTGATTGTGGTATCAACTCGGCAACTAGTGCAACTTGTTCTAGTAGCTTGCGCTTAAACAATGCTTTAAGCACTTACCAGCTTAATACTAGACCCGACGTGGTCTAGTTTATCTAATCTTACCACTAAGTTATGTATTAACTTTGCTTTACGCTTGACTTAACGATTAAATGTTTAAGTGACACATTAAGATGCTTCGCAGAAAGATCTGACAATAATCATATTAAGATATTATAAATTACTTGTTTTACTAATCTTTAAGTATACATTTTTAACTAAGCTATCTGTTCCTACACATGCTGATAGCAACGGCTGTTGGTACACAAGATTTGTTTGTGCTTTTTAAAAATGAATGTTAATAACAATAAGTAGATTGGAGAAAACGAAATTCGAAGTTTCAACCGAAATGATGTGATGTTTACTCATATTAAATTTAAATAAATAAAAACACTATTTGAGTATTAAGTTTTTCTTTTTATTGGTTTAAATCGTGAGTAATTTTAACACTTAACCATAACTTATCTTATTTTTTTTTTTACCTATTCACTGATAATTTAGTTTGTGCTTAACCACTGAAGATATACTTGCTGAAACCAGAATGGTAAATTGTACAAATTCTTGTGATTTAGACTTATACGAAGAATTACCTAAATTTTTAAGTGTTTTTATGTATTAAATTAAATAAATAAGAACAAAAAATTAGTTTCTTAAACCACATTAGACATTAATAAATACATAGTCAATATCTAACTTTATTGTGTTTATACTCTCTCGTTGATTGTGTAGGTTATTAATGAATAATATTTTATATTTCTATTCAAAACCTGAAATTTGTGTCTAAAACGTAAATGAACTAATCTGGATATCTTGAGATAACATTGTAGTTTTAGTTAATCTTATTTAGACTAAAATAGTTTTTACGATTGTCTTTAGAAAACAGATTAATTAAATTTGATGACTGTCAGTCGTCAGAATGTTGACACATAAAGCCTCGCCAGACTGCCGAACCGAACAGAGGAAACGAGCCGAGCATTGGTCTCTGCGCATGCCCAGTATAAAGTGCGCCTGCGCATCTCAGATTGGGCATATGCAGAGAGACCAATGCTCGGCTCGTTTCCTCCCTTCGGTACGGCAGTCTGGACGGGGCTTAAATAAATGTTTCCTATAAAATATCTTGTTTTGTTTATGCTTGAAGATTGAATCATCTGCAGCAGCAAACTTATCAATTAGATCCTTTAGGCTTATTATTAAGCCATCCTAAACTCTCTCTAGACTTAAAATTCAAAACGTCATCTCATCAAATGTTCTTTATTTCCTTTTCTTCTCTATTTATCCTGTTCTCGTTTACCGTAT
This sequence comes from Gerris buenoi, assembly GCA_001010745.2. Classification (NCBI taxonomy): domain Eukaryota; kingdom Metazoa; phylum Arthropoda; class Insecta; order Hemiptera; family Gerridae; genus Gerris; species Gerris buenoi. The sequence goes on along the minus strand of KZ651181.1, from coordinate 621,554 downwards.
AATTTGTCTCGGAAAGTTCTTGGCAATAATTAAATAGTCTTTTGTCTCATACGGTTATATCCCCCTATTGTTTCTTTTTTCTTCCAGTTAGATTTTTTTTCACGAAAAGAAGAAAAAAAGGTTTTTATTATTATTTTTCCTCGAAGGATTTTTTGTGTGTTTGAGAACTTGAAAAAAAAGACGACCTTGTCTTTATTATTATTGTTCTTTATTCTCCTTTTCTCTGGGTAGTTTGTTTTTTTTTTGTTGTATTTTTTTATTCCTTGGTTGGTTTGGTTGTTTGTTGGGTATTTGGTATTTTTTTGTTTTTCTTTCGGATCCGATGTTATCTTGATGGTGTTGCATTGTTCTTTAGTGAGTTGTTTTGCTTATAAGGTATTGTGGTTTTTCTTTATGGTATTTCTTCCCTTGGTTTTTTTTTTTTTTTTTTTGGTCCATTACTAAGGGAAGGAAAGGGTTGGGAGAGGGGGAAGGGATCTCTGGAGTGAGGACCCCGTGCATCGCCCCCTTATTAACATTCTTGCGGTGGCTTGTGTACGTTGACCGAATCGGGTTAATTTCGTATTAACTGGTTTGAGGGGCTCTTCTGCAACCTGGCTACAAAGTCGTCTTTGTTAGGTCAAACACATACAACGAATTAATGCTTGAAAACAAAGAGGTAGCTGAAGTTAACCAAGAAAATCTAACTTTCAAAACAGAGAATATAACTACCTCAAAAAATACACTACATATCTCGATTCCACCTAAAGAATATAAATAAAAAAATCCTTATTCCTCATTCCAATTCCATCCGCTTCCTGGAGCTGCACTTAGATCGTCGTCTAACATGGGCACATCACACTAAACATATACGTCAAACGTGCATTACACGCTATAAACTCCTACACAAACTCTTACACAACACATCTAAAAACATGTAGAACAAATTACTTATTTATAACACAATAATTAAGCCCATTTGGACATACGGTATAGAACTCTGGGGTTGCACCAAGCCCTCTCCAATTCCTATCGTATCTAATCACTTCAATCCAAAATCCTAAGAAAAGTAGCCGACGCTCTCTTTGTATACAATTTTATCCTTCATAACGACCTCAAAGTACCCTTTGTCCGAGAATTTGCCATATCCAGAGCAAACGAGATGTAGTAAACACCTCAGAAAGGAAGATTTTAATAACTACTTCTCTTAGTTTTCTGAACTTATAACGCATGCTACAGCGTTCACTTTAATTATTTATTTCTTTTGTAATTCTATATTTTTTTTTAATAATTGTAGTTTTAGTAAAAATGCCATTTTATGTTCATTTTTTCCTTCATTTCTAATTCACAGTTTATTTCCATATTATAATTTACTATCATTTGTAACTGTCTTACTAATATAGATGTTTGAAAAATCTTGTAAATATGAGCGATAGCTTTTTCTGTGATTTTTTCCGACTTTTTCAAAAACAACTTAATTTAAGAAAAAAAAATGATCGATATGTCTTTTTAAAGCGAAAAAATTGCACCCACTTCTAAGTAACCTTGTCGAGATAACATTTCTTTATCGTTTGATTTAAAACAACTCTATTTTTTTCCAAATGTTTCAGAGGGGTTTTTTTATGTTGTTTTAAAATAATCTTTGGAGTCTTATATTGAGTTCTTTCATAAACCAAATTTATATCTGTATGTAGAGCGATAATCTAGCCTTCCCTTTTACCATCCAATCCGACGTCTTTTTAAGGTTAGAGGTCTGTTTGATCGGATTGAAACCATATTGCTCCTTAATTTACGATCCAATTGGCCTCCAGTTAACATCTAGGCTTAGACTTACAAATCCCTAATCATTTTACTCTCCCAATTATTTCGGGTTACGCTCCAGATTTTTTTTCTAGATAAAACCTTATTTCACAAGTAGCCTATCTAATAAAATTCTGTTTACTTAAAGGTGTGTCGCTCGATAAAAATGTAATTCATACCTTTCACATTAAAAATATAATAAAATAATAAAAATTCCGTATTGCCTATTTATATTTTTTTAATATTTACTCCTTTTAAAAACCTATAATCCTATAATTTATTTGAAGAACCTTGTTCTCTAATCTCCTTCCACTCCTTGAACAATTATTTCTGTAATGATGTTTACGATTTCTATTGTTTCTTTATGGCATTATTATATTTTATTTTCTTAGGTTTTACTCAGTAATACCTTTTTTTTGTAAGTTGAACCAGAATTACATTATAATCTAGCAATCATAATCTCATTTACAGAGCTGAATAACTTAATTTAAAAATTGAAAATGGGTGTAAGATCGCTCAGTAACTCTTATTATTTTTTTTTTGTTTAAACAAAAATAATAATTCAATTAAAATCAAGCTGCAAATATTTACCTTTTTACCACTCCCTTTGATGGGAGGGGTGATATTTACTATTTACTTAACCTTAAAAAAAAAATTCTTGTGTAAGTGAATATGTTGCCAACATTATTTAGTTGCCAATTACTTTCTTAATCCCATTCAAATGGACAACTTAATAAATTTCTAAGTGTTAAGTTATTAAAGCTATTTTCTCCAGTACCGCACATAAATTTATATTCCAACTCGTGGTGTAAATAGTAAAAAAACGTCTCCACTATAAGTCTATATGTCTCCACTTTATATCCAGGCAGATAATTATTGATATTCTTGAAACCTCTTTTCTCTGCACGTTGCTTTGTCGATTCTCTTGATTCCTCTATGGAAACATACTATACGAGGTCCTACTTACTGAGTTCATTCATGTAAAATGTCAGCACTATCTTAGTTGGTTCACGTGTGATTGCTGTTTTAAATTCATGTTCATGAATTCTTTTCTTAAAAGCTTAAGAAGCCAAGAAAAGTATAGTTCTTGGCTTCTTTCATAGACGCGTTTCAACGCCAACTGCCTGCTTATCGGATCCGCTAAATGATTGAAATGGCCAAACACCTTCAAGACTGCTCTCGGCTCTCACATACTATATATAATCTTTAAGGTACCTTTTAATGTACTGCCGCTAACCTGTGTCCTTTCTGAGCCACCTTTCTCCCACTAGATGCTTAAAATGGTCTATCCTTCCGTGTTGTTTCAATATAATTTAAATCTTCAATCAGATGAATTTAGTTGGGGGAGACATCAATTTACATGACTGTTGCAGCTTTGACTGAAACAGACGGAGTGGCTGAATTTATGTTGATTCCCTAGCCTTTGACTTCAAGTTACCAGCTAATGACGAAGTGACATAACTATATGATCGAAGGAACCCTACTATGATTATTACATATTTATTTTTACATAGTTGATAATTTTCAATCTTAAAATTTTCACAGTAATTGATGATACAATAATAAGTTGATTTTTAAATGATGAAATTAATTCAAATAGACCTAAATTAATTTAGTTATTAACATTTCACTGCCAATTCAACTTTTATTATATTACTCATTTAAAGTCATCAAAATATTTAATTTATCTTTAATAAAAGCCAGTTTATGATATACAATCTGAGTAATTAGGTGTGATTACTCAGGTGTGATTTTACTTCAGGCTACAAGAGAATAAAAAAAAGGGTTTGGAATCAATAAACTCTTTTAGAGATTTTATTCTTCTTTTAAAAATACGGTTTGAAGTTGTGTACTTGTTGGAAGTTATTATGGATTATTCTGTTTGCTTTGTTCGCTCTAGGGGTTGTATCTGCACGTGACATCCCTGATCTTTTAAGAAAGGGTTGGATCTAGAAGTTTTTAAATTGTTTAAGAACTAGTTTTATCTAGAGCAGATGCCTTGTTCTTGCTCCTTAGTCTGACGAGGCTTCCGACTCCTGATTGAGGTTTTTCTATGAAGTCTCTCCCTCCGGTTGCTTTGGGAAGGTCGAACCCAGACAAAGGCTCCCATTGTCGGTGTTCACTATTCCATGTCCTTTTTGAGGTTCCTCGACCTTGAGGCAAGGGAAGAGATTCCGAGAATACAATGTGGCTCCCTAGATTCTATTCCCAAGTAATGACGACCGAATCCAATTTGATCAACTAACACGTCTTAACCTGTGTTAACGTGGAAACCATAAATTATATGGATTAGTGCCGTTTTAGCTGGTCCTCTAATGAATGGTTTGAAGGGCTTGAAATCTCCCTCCTTTAGAAAGTATACGTATCCTATAGAAAGTATACGTATCCTAAAGAAAGGATACGTGTCCTAAAGAAAATATACGCGCCCTAAAGAAAGGATACGTCATACGTCTCCTGTAGAAAGTATTCATATCCTATAGAAAGTTTAGGAACCATTTCTTTGGTTATAAAATTTGATGGACTGTTATAAGAAGGAAGATTCTATTTTGTGCCACGATATTTTTATTTCCATACAAATACGTGATAAATTATTACCTATTAGAACGTTCTGTTCACTGAAGCTAACAGAAGCATTTTGATCATTCTGAAGAACGAAATTTTGATGTCTCCAAAATTGTTTATTAGCCATCAGACCCCATGGCCATCGTGTGTATAGTTAAGTTGGCGCTTGAGCATGCCCTGGTGGATGTTGGAGCTAGCGTTGGACATTGGCGTATGTTCGCAAGTGCCTGCTTCCCATCCACACATTGGTCATATGCTAATTGGCAAAGGTCAGCTCCAATCTTCGCCAGCTCAATCATCCACACATTGGCCAAATGACGCTTACCGTATCGTATGGCCAAAGCCGGGCCTGGCTTTAGAGAACAATAGGCCGTTCGCGTACTAAATGGTTAAAAATAACGGTTTTAAACGAGTATCCTCGTTCCTTGTTTAAGTTTTCGATCGTTCGATTGAACAAGCTTTCGCAGCCGTTCTAATGACTGGATTTTCCATCATCAGTCATGAGTTATTAGTCGTTTAGTTTGTTCAGTCTAGTCTTCTCATTGTTCACGCTTACTCGTTCTTCAGGAGATAGAGGGTTTATGTTTCGTATACATTGATTACGCTTTTTTATCATATGTGTGGCGTAAGTTGTATAAGCAGATAGTACGAACGGATTTAAAAAAAAAAAAAAACCCTGTCAAGTTAGTAATTAGGTCGCTGCTTATGACCACCCGTTCGCTGAAAAGTACCAGCTGACAGAAACGGCCATGATGACGTTGGCTTAAACTGGATTGAGATGAGGATGTGGCAAGTGATACATTTTTATTCCCCCTTGTGATGTTTGCATGGACCGCCAATGTTGGATCAAACATTTGCCCGGCCATTTGAGCCAATATGTGGCTTAATTATGCCACATCATTATCTGGTGCAATTTGTAAGCTTCACATATCAATAACACTTCTTTTAAATAAATTAGTCAAACAAGTTTAAAATAATCGAACCGAGACTTATGTATTGAATTCAAATGAATATTTGCTTGTTTTTGTTTCATAGATATTTTTTATAAATTAATTTATCCTATTAAACTAAGTAAAACCGATTTTATAAACCATTTTACTACCAAATTTGCCTTAAGTATATTTTAAATGGGATTTTTTTTAAATTATTTTTTATTTTTTATTTTTCAGGTTGGTGTCTTTAACTATTCTTTTACTATCAAGTATAATAGGTAAATAATTAATTTATTTTTTAATATTAATAACTTAATCGTAATATGGTAATAGCAACTTTGGTAATTGGTAAGCATAACTACCTCTAAGGTTGACGATCGATGTGGAGCCCTCTGGTTTGTTTTTAAATAACTAATTATACCTTCATAGCTTGCTTTAAATGAGAATGTAATATTTATGTAAAAAATAATATAAAATAAACAGAATGAATTGTTTATATTGCCTAACGAGCTTCCGTATTCTGTCTTTATCTACAAGTTAAATGGGTCAGTAGAGAATATACATGATACATGATGCAGAAACATTTCGTCCAATAACATGGAGTTAGAATAACATGAATTTTAAATTACCAAAAGCCCAGTTCCTTTATTTTAGTATGGCATTCAATCTGACATTTTTTTTTTTACATAATCCAGTCTTTAAGGTTGTCTGTTGATTTTATAATTTTAAACTTTTATATTGATTTGATCGAATATCTTTAATAATTATTTTTAGTTGAGGCGACTTTTTATTCGAATAAATAAAAATAACAAATTCTTACTATTTTTAGAGATTAGTTTCTGACTTCAAACTCATTAATGTTGTTTGTTTTTAGTTCATGAAACATTTTTTTTATTTATATTTTCTACATTTTTAATTCTAAACCATCAGTTCAAATACAATTGCATTACTTGAAACTCAAATGCTACTTTCCGATATTAATATATAAATTAATAGCACTTGTTAAAACTAAATCATTTATTTTTTTTGTTCAAAATGTGTGTGTCCCATGTACTGTATCTATTCTTCAAATTTACAGTGTGTTCCCTGATCGACGCATGAATAGGTGAAAAATACTAACATCTTTTTATTTTAAATTCATCTTCTGGGTTTCTTGCTCTCTTCGAATATCTACTAATTTTAATTTTAAATGAATTATGTTTTAAAAATTTACAAGTTTTTTTCTCACTAGAAAAGTTCTTTTTCACTTGGAGATGAAATTGTTATTTTTAAGAATTTTTTCAGAAAAAAAAACAAAAAAAAAACTGAGTAAGAATATCAAATTTTATAACCTACCACCTTGTCTGATGTATTTTATTTATTTATTTTATTTATTATTTATTTTTATTTTTTTTTGAAGAAATGGAAAAATTTTGTTAGGAAAAGTTCTTACAAAATTGATAAATTATGCAAGTGCCAAGAAGTTTCAGTTTACTTTCATTCTTTAATTAATTAACTAAAATTATGGCATAAATTAGTTTCCATTCAAGCATGGCTGAACCCCTAAGATGATATTTCAATTCAACAAATTTGTGCATTTCTCACCATTATTCTAAATTTTTTCCCTTTTTTTTCCATTGGTTTTTATTAATATTTCATGTATAAATCGTATAATGTTTTCTGTTTGCATTTTGACAAATTATTTCAAAGATAAAATCCCCGACATTAAATAAACTGTAAAGTGTAATTAATGATAGAGATTTAATAAATATAATCTGAACAGCCAACCTTATATACAAAGGATTTGAGAAAGCCTCATTAAATATATCGTAAAATTAAATTCATATTTATAGAAACCATATTTAAGTTTCATCCTTTAGTTGTAAAATACTTGAAGTTGGTAAATCTGAGTTGTTTGTTAAGTCCTTTGGGGGCCCTTAATACCCTTGGAAGCTATTATTTTCAGGAGATTTTGAATCTTAGTCCTTTTCAAAGTCCTAAATCTGCCCTTAGTTAGGAGAAATTTGGCTCCATAGTCAGATAGGGAAAAGATAGTCGTTTAACTTACCAGCTAAATATAGTCGGGTGAGTAACGACGATTAAAAAACTTATTTTTCGTATCTGATTATTTTTCTCGGCGATTAAACAATATTTATTTATAACTAGACCCTTAAATATATATATTTTGGAAGTATTGGAGCTTACGTGAGCTAAAGGTAAATTCTAAACCTAAGAATTCGTAGAAAACTCATAAATATAAATTTACTTTTAATAATAAATTTAAAAAAAAACTATTAAACAAAGTTATTGATGCTTAAACACGCTAAATTTTAGAAAAACATCGGAGCCTTACCAAACATAAACCTATTTTGGGTAATTTTTAGTACTATATTACGCGTGTTCTTCTTAGAAACAGGTAGGGAACTTTGATCTGCTCCTAGATCTGCTACGCGGTCGAAATGATCTTTTTTCGTGCTTTGGTTTTTTCTATCGTTTTTTAGCTCCTTAATAGCTTCAAGTATTTCTGCTATTTGCTTCGACTCACTCACTTGTTCCGTCGAATTTCCGCGAGAACTAACTGTACTGACAGATGTTGTTGCATACATGTCAGTCATTTTGTCTGCCATGGTCGCAATGCTGTCAAGCGAGGCATCACTGCACACTAACACCGGTCTTACGTGTGTTGGAAGTCGGTCTATAAACATACTTCTAAGAAATTCGTTACTAACCTTATCTCCAGCCAAACAGCGCATTTCTCGAAGTAGAGTGGACGGTTTCTTGTCTCCTAACTCCATTTAATTTAAAAACTTTTTTAGTTTACGACCTTCAGTCTCTTGAAATTCTGCTATGAGTCGTTGTTTGAAGTCCGTGTATGGTGTTTGACTTAAAGGTTTCGAAATTAAGTCTTCGACTAGTTCCGCTACTTCGCTATCTAGAGAACCTAGGACGTGGTAGTATTTGGTAGTCTCCGTTGTTATTTGACAAGTAAAAAATTGCGCTTCGACTTGTTTAAACCTTCCGCCAGAATGGAGGTATCTTCATCGAAACACGGCCGATTTCTGATCGTGGAGGAATCTCCGGTGTCGCGATCGCACTTCTATTTTGTTCTGACATGTTTGATGTTAAACGTCGGCGTCGCACAGTGGGGCTAAATAGCCATTTTTACGAAAAAACCTAATTTTCGAAAACATTTTAATTTTTTTCGCCACAAACTGTAACAAATAATTACAAATCACAATTTACCATAAAAATAATTCCTTCCCAGCCGGGAATTGAACCCAAACTCTTATGAAATTACGGTTATTTTTTTAGGAACTAGATTTTTCCCGAAAAAATTACCCATATATGGTTTGATTCGTATTTAAATGGGCTACATTTAATTATTTTTTCTTTTTATACATATATATACAAAATCATTTGAACAGTTTTCAAGAAATCAGTTTCTCATAGAATTTTTGATGGTTAGCATCCCATATTTGGAGCTTAAAATCATGTCTCGATTCTACCTGGGGGTATGATTTTTCTGAATATGAATGCGAAATTGGCCCAGTAATTTAGGTTCGACACCTCTGCAAAGACTACAGTTGACAGAATACAAACCATTTTTTTGAAAACAACTTTTTTGGACTCAAGAGACCTTAAATTGTATAAATCCATCATTTGTGCTTTTCACGATACTTTTCTCTTTATATATAGCACGTATATAAGCGAATAAATACTTTAAAAAATAACAGACTCCGAATATTTAAACAATTTGAAAATATCTACAAATAATAGTTTTAACGCCCAAGAACTTTGAATGATAACCTAAATTCAGTGGCGGGCCAAAAAGGTGGGGGTCGAAAGGGTTGGACCCCCCTCCCCCCTTCAGGGCCTCTAAGAAAATAAGAAAATACTATTCATTTATAGGAAATACTGGTGAGGAAAGCGATTATAAGTATATTTTTTGTTCATAAAAACAAGTGATAAGTAAGTTTTTCTTAAGAACTATACTATATATGTATAGATATGAAATCCAAACGGGCAGATTAGGGCAGCTGATTCTTTTTGTAAGTTGTTCATAAGGTCCTACAGAATAGATTAATGTGAATTATAACATGACGAAATATGACGTTAATAAGTTATACTCTAGGAAATCCTAACTAAACCTCTATAAAACATTAAATGTAACACAACTTACAAAGATGGATTTTTTTAATTTTTAATTTTTTTTTCGTCCAGTGATGCTTAGCCAGTGTTTTTGAAGTATTAATAAGTACAAATATTGGTCTATAACCATAATTTTAATTTTTCTTCGAACAAATAAAAATAAATCAAAATATCAAATCTGTATGTGTTATTTTGCAATATTTCTGCAATGCAACAAACAAGAACTTTGAAAGCTCCTGACAGAATACATGAATGACTTATTGGCGATAATGAGGTTGAAACGTGCTAATTAGCTATCCTATATTGCCAAAATAACAAAAACATTTTTTTTGGAAATCTTAAAAAAAAATAGGTTTTTTCGCTTGAGGCACCACTGTGCGTCGCGTCGTAAGGTCACCACTTTGGGTACTTTTTAGTACTATATTATGCGTGTTCTTAAGTTACTATTAAAAGCATGTTAAACAGTTTGAGAGCTGACATTCAACTATATTTATTTTTGCCAGTTGTAAACAAACAATGAAATAATCAAAATATAAAAATACACTAAATAAAAATATAAGTAAGAAAATGAAAATTATAAAGTATCCACACTATAATAAATTACAATAGAATTTTTTAATCATGTGAATTATAATTCTGTTGACCAAAAGTTAAGTCCGATCTAATGAGGTCCTTTATAGTGAGTTTTGTTATTGAAGTATTTATTTTTTTTTTTATTTTATTATGTGAAGTATTTAAAAATGTAAACAAACATTTTCCTGTATAAAAATCAAAAGTTGGTATTTTCAAAATGGCGGCAGATTTAAAATAAAATATGGAGGACTTATTTATCTTATAGAAAGCTATCATTGGTGCGAATTTCAGCTCAGTCGGCGAAATATCTCAGAAATTATTTAGCGTTAAAGTTTCATATTTTATAAGTCTAATTATATTTTCAAAATGGTGGCAGATATCAAAACGACTTACAGTTTGTCTTTTAAAGAGGCATAATTGGCCCAAATTTCAGCGCAATCGGAAAATGTTTCGATTTTCTCAATTTTTTTTACATTTTGGCTCAGTAAAATGGGTTAATGACTTCACAAATTTATTAATTTTTCGGGCAGCACAACTACATATAAGAACTGATTATTGTATTAAGTTTAAATATCTTTACCTTATAAAACTGCGGGTCTTATGCGTGGCACAGTCTGGCAAGCATTCAGCTAAAAACCATTCAAATCGCCTTAAAAACACAAAACGGATGATTCCGTTTATAGCTCAATTAATTTTTTTTTTGGGGGGTGAAAACAATACTTTTCCTTTAAGGTATGGAGAAAAGTAAATAACCCTTAATTTTATTAATAAGCTTTAAATAATGTATATACTCGCATTCGCGTCAAAATAATTTATTTCCTTTGATCGAAAGGCATAATTTGTACGTAACATAATTTTAGTCAATGTTTCTGCTCTATAACATGTTTTCTTACATTTAATGTTTCTGCTCTATAACATGTTTTCTTACATTTAATGTTTCTGCTCTATCACTTTCATTATTATCGCTATTATTATTGATAACATAATACGTGTAACGTGTTCTATATTATTATATTTTTTGCAGACAGTCTTTCTACAATTTTTTTGACCACGAAGTTTGTTATAAATATTGTGTAACTAATTGCTTGTTTTCCTAACCTTCACCTATAAAAATCGGAAGGCTCCTTTACAATCTAATTTATNGCAATAATATACGATTTTTTGAAAATAACTTTTTTGGACTCAAGAGACCTTAAATTGTATAAATCCATCATTTGTGCTTTTCACGATACTTTTCTCTTTATATATAGCACGTATATAAGCGAATAAATACTTTAAAAAATAACAGACTCCGAATATTTAAACAATTTGAAAATATCTACAAATAATAGTTTTAACGCCCAAGAACTTTGAATGATAACCTAAATTCAGTGGCGGGCCAAAAAGGTGGGGGTCGAAAGGGTTGGACCCCCCCCCCCCTTCAGGGCCTCTAAGAAAATAAGAAAATACTATTCATTAACATGACGAAATATGACGTTAATAAGTTATACCAGGGCCGTACCGAGGCTGTGGCGTAGGTGGCCCTTGCCAAGGGCGCAGGTTTGAGAAGGGCGCAAAATGGAGAAGAAGGAAATCATTTTGTTATTGGTAATATTGGTGAATTGAGCAAAAAAAAAAACAACATGAAACATTTTTACTGTTATCATTTGATTACTTAGATTTTTTTATCTTATTCAATATGGTCAATGTTAATTTATAGGAGAGAAACCGACAGACAAATCATATTGACATTATTATACTGATATTTATATTTTTTACTAGTAATGCAACGTTTGTAAAAAAAATAAAATAATAATAATAATGCGTTACTTAATTATTTCGATTTGTTTTCTCTTAATCTCACTATTTTAGCAAACACTTTATATTCTGTTTTATTTTATATTATGTATTTTACCAAGTGGAAAATAAGGTTTTTTAATGACACTTACCCAGCTACAAAACTACTTAATTATTTGTTGTTTTTTTTAACCTATCTTAGTAAAACATCAAAATTCGTCCCTCCAAATTTCTTTTCCTCTAAGGACCAAAATTGCCCTCAAAAATCCTTAAATCTCATATTTTGTTAATTAAATTTTAAAAACCTTTCAGGGGGAGGAACCCCATCGTTATTTGTTCAAAGGGGCCACGTTGCTTGCTTGCCCAGGGGCCCGGAAATCCTTTTAGCGGCCCTGCTTAGCGCGGTGGCGTGCGTTGTGAGCGTGAGTGATTCATGTTTATATTGGCAACGTTATGGCCTAGCGTTGCCGCAAGTCGCATCCACCCCACTCTCTAGCGGCTAGGGGCATGCGCATTCTGTTTGATTTAATGAAAAATAGACTGCCAATTTGTGTGGCACATAGCTTCCTCGCGATTTTATGATTTTTTAATTGTCAAATTTATTTAATTTTCCCCCGTTTTAAAAGGTTAAAAATAACGGTTTTAAACGAGTATCCTCGTTCCTTGTTTAAGTTTTCGATCGTTCGATTGAACAAGCTTTCGCAGCCGTTCTAATGACTGGATTTTCCATCATCAGTCATGAGTTATTAGTCGTTTAGTTTGTTCAGTCTAGTCTTCTCATTGTTCACGCTTACTCGTTCTTCAGGAGATAGAGGGTTTATGTTTCGTATACATTGATTACGCTTTTTTATCATATGTGTGGCGTAAGTTGTATAAGCAGATAGTACGAACGGATTTAAAAAAAAAAAAAAACCCTGTCAAGTTAGTAATTAGGTCGCTGCTTATGACCACCCGTTCGCTGAAAAGTACCAGCTGACAGAAACGGCCATGATGACGTTGGCTTAAACTGGATTGAGATGAGGATGTGGCAAGTGATACATTTTTATTCCCCCTTGTGATGTTTGCATGGACCGCCAATGTTGGATCAAACATTTGCCCGGCCATTTGAGCCAATATGTGGCTTAATTATGCCACATCATTATCTGGTGCAATTTGTAAGCTTCACATATCAATAACACTTCTTTTAAATAAATTAGTCAAACAAGTTTAAAATAATCGAACCGAGACTTATGTATTGAATTCAAATGAATATTTGCTTGTTTTTGTTTCATAGATATTTTTTATAAATTAATTTATCCTATTAAACTAAGTAAAACCGATTTTATAAACCATTTTACTACCAAATTTGCCTTAAGTATATTTTAAATGGGATTTTTTTTAAATTATTTTTTATTTTTTATTTTTCAGGTTGGTGTCTTTAACTATTCTTTTACTATCAAGTATAATAGGTAAATAATTAATTTATTTTTTAATATTAATAACTTAATCGTAATATGGTAATAGCAACTTTGGTAATTGGTAAGCATAACTACCTCTAAGGTTGACGATCGATGTGGAGCCCTCTGGTTTGTTTTTAAATAACTAATTATACCTTCACGTGTGATTGCTGTTTTAAATTCATGTTCATGAATTCTTAAGCTATACTTTTCTTAAAAGCTTAAGAAGCCAAGAAAAGTATAGTTCTTGGCTTCTTTCATAGACGCGTTTCAACGCCAACTGCCTGCTTATCGGATCCGCTAAATGATTAAAATGGCCAAACACCTTCAAGACTGCTCTCGGCTCTCACATACTATATATAATCTTTAAGGTACCTTTTAATGAACTGCCGCTAACCTGTGTCCTTTCTGAGCCACCTTTCTCCCACTAGATGCTTAAAATGGTCTATCCTTCCGTGTTGGTACAATATAATTTAAATCTTCAATCAGATGAATTTAGTTGGGGGAGACATCAATTTACATGACTGTTGCAGCTTTGACTGAAACAGACGGAGTGGCTGAATTTATGTTGATTCCCTAGCCTTTGACTTCAAGTTACCAGCTAATGACGAAGTGACATAACTATATGATCGAAGGAACCCTACTATGATTATTACATATTTATTTTTACATAGTTGATAATTTTCAATCTTAAAATTTTCACAGTAATTGATGATACAATAATAAGTTGATTTTTAAATGATGAAATTAATTCAAATAGACCTAAATTAATTTAGTTATTAACATTTCACTGCCAATTCAACTTTTATTATATTACTCATTTAAAGTCATCAAAATATTTAATTTATCTTTAATAAAAGCCAGTTTATGATATACAATCTGAGTAATTAGGTGTGATTACTCAGGTGTGATTTTACTTCAGGCTACAAGAGAATAAAAAAAAGGGTTTGGAATCAATAAACTCTTTTAGAGATTTTATTCTTCTTTTAAAAATACGGTTTGAAGTTGTGTACTTGTTGGAAGTTATTATGGATTATTCTGTTTGCTTTGTTCGCTCTAGGGGTTGTATCTGCACGTGACATCCCTGATCTTTTAAGAAAGGGTTGGATCTAGAAGTTTTTAAATTGTTTAAGAACTAGTTTTATCTAGAGCAGATGCCTTGTTCTTGCTCCTTAGTCTGACGAGGCTTCCGACTCCTGATTGAGGTTTTTCTATGAAGTCTCTCCCTCCGGTTGCTTTGGGAAGGTCGAACCCAGACAAAGGCTCCCATTGTCGGTGTTCACTATTCCATGTCCTTTTTGAGGTTCCTCGACCTTGAGGCAAGGGAAGAGATTCCGAGAATACAATGTGGCTCCCTAGATTCTATTCCCAAGTAATGACGACCGAATCCAATTTGATCAACTAACACGTCTTAACCTGTGTTAACGTGGAAACCATAAATTATATGGATTAGTGCCGTTTTAGCTGGTCCTCTAATGAATGGTTTGAAGGGCTTGAAATCTCCCTCCTTTAGAAAGTATACGTATCCTATAGAAAGTATACGTATCCTAAAGAAAGGATACGTGTCCTAAAGAAAATATACGCGCCCTAAAGAAAGGATACGTCATACGTCTCCTGTAGAAAGTATTCATATCCTATAGAAAGTTTAGGAACCATTTCTTTGGTTATAAAATTTGATGGACTGTTATAAGAAGGAAGATTCTATTTTGTGCCACGATATTTTTATTTCCATACAAATACGTGATAANATAAATAATAATAATATGTATATTTAGACTAAAAATTAAATTACTAACATTAGTTCACTTAAATAGCTAAATTTCATCGTAATCATACAAAATATATAAGAATTAAACTCGGAGTACAAGAATACAATAGAATAGAATGTCCTTTTTGATATAGGTATTTTTTTATTGAGTACTTTTTGATTCTGAGAATAAGAGCTAGTTTTAAATTAAAGAAAAAATGTGCTTTACAAATTATTCGAGCATTAATATTGTATTAAAAAAAGAACCTCTACGTGAATGTAAAGGTCTTAGTTGCCTATTTAACTGAGAGGGGTTCTTTACACTTGTTTGAGTACCGTGTGAAACGAAATGGTGCGAGGCCGAAATAAAACAATCAAAAGTACTCAACTAGTGCTATTATTCATGACTTATATGCCTTCTAAACATAAAAGCCAGTTTTCTAGTCTAAAATATAAAGAGGTTAAAAATATAGAAATAACCATTGTTTTATTTTCATAACAGGCTTCTTTTTTTTGGGGGGGGGGGGATCAAGTGCTGGGAATAATTGTCGCCCTTATTTCAATAGAGTTAAATGGTTATAACATTTTTTCTTTAATCGTATTGCGTTTTTTAATAGTTCTAAATACGAATTCATTGTAGAAATTATTCTTTGTCATTTGTCTCGTATATTTCATAAGGTCTTATTTCATATGCATAGAGTTGTTCTCTCAGGTTTATATATCATTGTTTTTGTGTGTTTACTATTTGCCTAGTCCTTACTTGATTAAGTAATGGCATTTTTTGTTTTATCAATTTTGGTCAAGGATTCTTAAAATCCTTTCTTTGTTTTTATCCGATTCATTTTAATTATTTCAATCTGGAAAGATAGAAATATGTTTTCATTCCACTTTGAAGATGCAATTTTAAACATTATTTACTTGAAACAAAAATGCGTTTAGAGTAGTTATATTACTATATTTCTAGGTATTATATGTAATAAATTAATAGTAAAAAAACATTTTTTAAAACAAGCTTATATTTCGTATTTTTCTCAGTAAACCCTTTCATTTAATACCTATATCATGGACGTGCTTAAAAAATTATTAAAAAATCTAATTCGCCATCTTGGGCTGTCCACCATATTGGATTTAGAATGTCGTCACTTAGCTAACCATGCATTGTCATCCAAACTAAATGTTTAGGCAAAATTTAAATTTTATCGGGTGAGGATAACTGCTTTAAAATTCAGTTGCAAGATTTGATACATATAAATATTGCAAAAATCCATGTTGATTGGTGAATTATTCCATTGCTCCGAAATTTTCGCTTAAAAATCATATTCAGAATGATGTCTTTAATGATGTATGTATGTAAATATATCGATGGTTGTCTGAATCGATATTTTGTGTCGCTCTTGAATTCTGAGATCATTATTCGGTCACCGAACACACTTATCGCAGAGGTACAAATTACATTTTTAGAACTCAACAGAATATTTACTTGTATGCATCAGCAAGTCTCTTGAACTATCTTTAGTACCTTTTAACTATCATTTCAATTTCAAAAGTTTTACAAGACTATTTTAAGGAAATATTTTGATGGAGTTTATACTGTGTCAAAGAAAAAGTAATGCAAATTAAATTATTGTTAGAGTCTTCAAGGAATTATTTTATGTCACAAGGGCGCACCTTGTACAAACACTTTTAAGATTGCATATTGGATAGATTTGATTCAAATCCTGAATGTTTCTGAAATAGTTTCTCAAATAACTTGTTTCGAATCTTTTTACGAATTATATCAGAATGTTATTGAGCAGTCAAGGTGAAGAAAGACCTCTCTGCCGAGGTTATTACTGATTACTGATTAGAGACAGGTATGACAAGAAATTTTGTTAAAGGCTGCAATATTCGCATACTGTTTGCAATAAATTAGTTTGTTTGGAATCTGTTTCATTTGGGATGGTTACTCGACTAAGCCAATAAATATTATAGTATTCTTGATTTTGCTTTCCTTTTCTAGATATTTTTCCTACGTTGGAGAAGGATTTTAAAAAAAGGTTGGTTTCGGTTGAAAACACTGCACGGTGTTACTCAAGTTGTTGAGAAAATCGTCTTGACCTTGGTGGACTAGTTGGTAGTCCCAAGGGTGGTTCCAGCTGAGAGAGCTTAGTCAGGAACCGCAGTTACCAACTCCCATGTTTCTCTTGTAAAGGAAAACTCGGTTTAGAGGGTGAGGTTAAGGTGGGGAAACCAAGGTGAAAACCTTGAGATGACGCTATGTGTCACCTGTACCCTGGAGCACCACATCACAGCTGTGCACTGTGGAAAAACTTAACCCTGACACAGATTACACCCCGGTCTAGACCTTTAGCTCCTTTTATCTCTTCCTATCCGTGACTCGTAATCGCCTTTTTCCCAAAAGGAAATGAAGAAAATGGCAGACATATCACCTCCTTAATCATTTATAGTTGTCCTACATCACAAGATTACCTAGATACGACTTCATTCGTATATCTGGTTATTGTTGTTGAAGAAAAATAAACGCATGCTAGATTTTCTAATTTCGATGTGAATTAATTAATATAAAAACCATACAGCACATTGACAATGTCCTACATAGCAAATGTATACACTTCAAAGCGGATATAATAATCTTTAGTTATATTGTTTTGTTTTTTTTTTTAAATGATTTTTTATGAGGACTTTGAATGTATATTACCATATTAATTAATCTCTCATTGCTATGCGTAAATAGTTTTACATTTTATTGTTGCAAAACCAAAATAACAATTTTATACAGTTAATCTTAAAGCTTTCGGTAGAAGAAGTATTTTTGTTTTGTAGCACTATTTGCTCATAATATGTCACTAATGAAGTCGACAAGTCAAAATATTTTTGGGTAGTTAGAATGCAGCACTCAGCACTTGAATACCGAAGACTTCTAAACTTAAAATGTTTTTTTGGCCGGTACTTTGAGATACATTAGTATCGAATTAATGTAATGTTGAAATAAACAAGAGAAAAAAAAATCTGTTTATTAATGAAAAGGAAAAGACAGAGCATAATTTAATTTTAGCAAAAAAAAAAAAAATCTGATATAATTAATAAATTTAAGCTTTAAAGTAATGATTATGTTCTGAATTTTAAGTTGGTTGGAATAAAGTTACTTATTTTTAAATTCTTTCAAGTCTTAAGTATCATGTTAAACTTGTAATGCATTTCGTATGATTTATTTAACATGCTCCGAAATTGTTTCGACTTAATTTTTTCTTGTTTTATATTGTGCCGTATAAAATGCCCTTGCTTTTTTGCAGCAAAGATTAAATACATTCTTATCAAATGCGACAATCTAATTATTATTTCAGAGAGAGTATACGATGCAGTCCTAAATATGATATTAATTTTATATAATTTAATGTTGTTCCTTATGAACTCAAAACGGGTTTTCGTAATGGAAGCAAAAATACTGTAACAACCCATGTTAATTTACGAGTTACATTAATCATGCCCTTAATATTTTCTTCTCTTTAGTTCGATATACAACAAGGGGCGCTTTTTTTTAATGATTTATAAATAGGGTGGACGCTATGGAATTCTAAATACGGTTAAGATTATGACTATGGTCTTGTGAGATATTAATTTTTTTCTTATGACATTGCGCCCAGTTAATAAACAGATTAAAAAAAGTCGAAACCTTGGATCGACTCCAATAAGTTATCGATTATTAACGATCCTTTACTTATTGTCACAATGGGTACATAGGGACATACGGCCTTCAAGTTAAAACTAACAGGTTGAATGTTTATTCGGCATGTGTGGTCACCTGTCACCTGCTTAACAACTTGTAAATATCAAAGCCGACAATATTTTATGTGTCTTAAGTGTAACTCGCAGTAAGTCGAGTGTAATCTACGTAACTCAAGTACGATCTAGATTACCTTAAATAAGGCTATACTTGTCGCGCTGTGACTTATTGTTTTTTTTTATCTGCATCATATATGTAATGGTAATACGTTACTTGGGTACAAATAAAATTGCTCTTATGAAATTTATATATATAATATCTTTATATATATTTATCTTTATGTATAATATC
>KZ651181.1:527213-599545 GCA_001010745.2 Gerris buenoi | reverse complement strand
CTATCTTTGCCCCTCTATAGGGGGCAAAATATTGGTAATAGAAAAAAAAGTTTCAAGCAAAAGTTTATTATTTTTCACCGTAGAATCCAAATATGCTATCAAAAATATACGTTCCAATTTGAAATTTCGAAGTTGGGTGGCCTGGGGGCAAAGTGGGTGGTTGCCCCGAGTGGGTCATAGCATGAAAACAAACTTCCCTTGGCATGGTAGAGATCCCCCAAGTTTCATTAATTTATCTCAAACCGTTCAAAAGTTAAGAGGGGGGGGGGGAGACTTTTGGACCACCCTGTATATAGATTTTGTACAGTTGTTTTAAATCTAAAATGTGTGCACCTCGTATCTATATTACAACAAAAATTTAACCGGTGGTAACTACTGTATGTTTCATTTTAAGAAATTGGGCAACACTGCGAGTAAAAATTAAAAAGGTTATATTATAGGAAGGTTATGAACCAGGTTATGTATCTGAAAATCTCGTTGCGAATGTACTTATGTCATTAAAAGATTATATGTTGAACTGTTAAAAAGTGTTTTTATTTATGGAAAAGAAGTTTACCTAAAATCAAAGTGTTTATTAGAAAGAAGGAACATACAATTGAAATAATTTCGTATAATATTCGTTAATCATAGGAATATCATTATCATCAAAACAACAATCTGATTTTACAAACAGTTTTTGTATTATGATTCATTCGAGCACACAACATCTGTTAAATATCTTGTTATCTCTAATAAAAAAATAAATAAATAATATTCAACAACATAAATGCACTCGCACTCAATAGCAAGCAAAAGTCAACTAAAAAGAGGTCATGATTTTTTTTTTAATGTCAATAAATACTTTTACAATAATTTCAACAAAATGTTTAATGTCAAAAGTTTTATTGCATTTTTTTTTTTTTTGTCAACCTTTCATCAAAAGTATTAAAAACAATAATATTTTTATTTGGAGTTAAAAAAAAAAACTCAAATCAAAAGTTATACTGACAGATTACACATTGATAAAACAAATTAAATGAATAATAAAAAAACAAACACAATATTGAAATTCTCCCTTCGAATCACATAATGACCCTAACTGGGCATGCGTTAAAATAAAATGTTATTTGCGCATGCGTTAAAATATGTAATAAAACTTCGGTAGGACTGCAAAGGGGAGCTGTTTCATAACATCATAAAATGACTATACGGTATAAATAAATGCGTTGCGTTTTACAAGGCAGTTAATTTTTTTCTCTCTCTCTCGAAAATATACATTTATTTTTTATTATTAGCATCCGATTTTTATTATTTTTTTGGGTGGGCTATAAAAAAAAGTGATATATTTTTTCTTTTACCGAAAGCGAAATATAGGAGAGGAAGGTTCAATTTTTTTATTAAACACGATAAAATCACATAATCAGATCAATATTTATAATCAAATTATATTACTTCCATTTTTTTTTCTTTTTCGGAGAAGGGAAAATATAGAAAGCCCGAGATAGAAGAAAATGGTGGAGAAAACTTAATCAGAGTCCTTTTACACTCTCTTGGATCTAAACTAATTAGATTTGTTTGGGTTCTGTTCGTTTTAGGATATTTTGACAGCAAGAATTTTTGCGGTTTAAATGTATGAAAAATACCTTTATCTGTACGATTGATACGAAATATAAACATTGTATTTCTGTTTAGATTCGTAGAAAGTTACTCTTTACGTACTTGCATTCATTGCGCATGCGCGTTTAATATCTTTTTCCATCCTAGTGTGGTAAAAAATGACGAATTCTTCTCCTTAATTAAACGATTAGCGAGTTTGTTTATATTTAACTAGGTTTGCTGTTTGTTTAATTAAAGTAACTGTTTATATCGAGTTTTTAGTGATAAGCAATGATTGATTTAAGTAATTTGAAGTAAATGAGGAGAATAATACGCCTCCTGAAATAATTAATTCGGCACAAAATACAATTAATGAATTAACGTCATCTTTATCAAAAGAGATCTTACATACAGGAAGTTGATTTTTTAGGGTTTCGTTGGTAAAACCAAAAAAAAGAAACCCTTATAGTTTCGTTCATGTGTCTGTCTGTCTGTCTGTCACTCTGTACGGTTCCAATAACTTTTGAAGCAAAAGAGATAAAAGCGTGAAACTTACCAGTATTAAAGATCGTTTTGACGCGCACACAGGAAAAATATAGAGAACTCAAAATAATCAGCTGTTCAAATTCAAAATGGCGGATAATTCACATCGCGAGAAAAAAATATTTTTTTTAAATTTTGAGTGGGGTATCAAATGAAAGGTATTGAAGAGTAGATTACAAATATATATACCACTTAGGGTTAGTGTTTATTTTTTGGCGCCATTTTGTCAAAAAACATCGAAATTTTTCGTATAACTCCCCCTTCTCCCCCTTACTAATTTTGTTTCACAATACCAACGAAACCCTTTTTACGTGAGACTTCACGCCTTACCAATTTATTATTTTATTTTTTTAGTATTTATTATTAAAATCCAACAATCGTAGATAAAGTACGGTACGCAACTCGTGCGTAATACTACCCTCGCTGTCGCTCGGGTGCAAACTCCACACTCGCATGCAAAATGCTACTTTCCATACTAGACGCTTTCCATACTTTCCATAATTTACTATTTTCTTGTATTTTGCATAGCATTTACTTTTTTAAACTATTTCAACTTTTTTAAACTACTTTTCTTTTTTTTACAATTTCCTCTCCCTTGCATTGTGCGAAAATGTTCAGGGCTAATACTTGTCTAAGGTCCCCTACTTATTCTATTGATTAATTACATTAATTGAAGCTTAAATTTTAATTTATTAAATTAAGATATGGTTGGAATAAGTTAAAAATTTTACTTTAATGCAAATTATTTGTTTTGTTATTATTAAAAATTTTAAATGCGTGAATTGATATTAATACACATAAATTAAATTCAAATAAATCAAGGTCGACACCATTCGGGTACTTTTAATTAGGAAAGCGAGCACCTGAATGTAAAGAAATAAACTTTTTTATTATTACAGAAATCGTTTAATAATTCAGGCCATAAACGGAGGTGCACTTAGCTGTCGCTTTAAAAAAAAAAAAAAAATCAAAACACAAGTGAATTTATAATCAAACTAATGCAATGTTATACAGTTTGGAAAAAAGAAATTGCATGTTTTTTTTATTATTCCGTCCCTCAAAGAATGGACAAGAGCATAAACTAAGCTGGTACTTAAACACAGACTTTGAGGGTGCAGTTAATGCATTGACAACTTCGAGATCTCGTAATGGGACAGGACGGTCACAAATCAAGCTTTTAGGATATCTCTTGCCTTTCGAAAGGTCTTAAATTAAGTTTCAAAATTGTTAACTCTAAGTACACATATTTAAGATACAAAGTGTGTTTTTTTTTAAATGTTCACTTCTTTTTATTGACTTTAAAGAAGTATTAATTATTTTAAATTGGTTATTTGTTTTCCATTTCAAATTCGAACGTGATTTTTTTTCAAAACTTGAATTCATTTCAATTGGGTAAGAAGTTTGAATGCTATTTCCTTTTATTTACATACTTCCAATAATGTTGTGTCTTTTTTGCATATTTTATAAATATTTTATATAAATATATATGTATAGATTTGGAAGAGACTAAGTGTCATGTTTACGAGATAGGAGTAATTTCCCAGATTCTTGTATTACAGTCCTGGCCGACGGAAACAAGGGTGGTTTCGTTGATCCATACTAGCCTGGTTATCTGACTTTGTGGGTGAGCATCTAAAACAGAACATTATTATTTAAATTAATCAAATACAAATCTGATAAACTATCATGTATAATTTTTTATATTAAGTCTAACATAAATAAAAATAGCATAAAAATGCTTGCATACGAGTCTGCAANTGAAATCAGTCTGGAGCTATTTGCAGGCTTCTTTCGACAAACCATCCAAATTTTAATAAAAAATAATCATAAGAGTATTTTTGAAGATATAGGTATAAACAAATGTATATTTGAGCATGTGGAAGAAAAACACATGGGTGCTGTAGGCTACAACTAATATGGGAACAATAATGTGCTAATTATGACCTAATATTTAGTAATCAAGAAATTTAATTACAATTAATTAAAATAATAATTTAAATTTAGTAATCCAAATTTCATTAAAATCGGACATTAATAATAGTTTTTATGATATTATGTATTATGATAGGCAACAATTTAGTGACTGACATGTCGGTCTGTCAGTCGCTCAATTTTTGCGATCCAACATATCATAAAAACTATGTATCCGACAGACACGGAACCAAAAATGTTCCTTGATGTCTAAAACGGATTTCTGTCTTGGAAGGTTTGAGATAGCTTTCTTTTCTACTTACCTTCGGTAAGCTGGGAAGCAATATATTACAATAATGTAGTGTCTTTTTTGCATATTTTATAAATATTTTATATAAATAGATATTTTTTAACATTTAATTTAAATATTCATATGTTTAATATTTCATTTAATAATATATTTTGTAAATAAGGTGTATTACGTCAATGTATAAATGTTATATGCCCAATCAATTTGTTATTATGTTTTTCACACAACGATGTCGTGATTTTCATTCTGCACAAGATCCCGTTTTTGTTTTGGAATTTAATGACAAAACTCGAACTGTAACAATAAGCTTGGTTTGGTTCCAATATATCTTTTCGATTCTTTTAACAATGTATTAACTGGTTCATTAGCTGTTTTTTCTGACAATTAGGTCTAAGAATATTATAATCTATTTATGGCAAATCAATGTACTGACATTTTTTTAATAACACATTTTGGACTCAGGGAACCTCAAAACATGCAAATCTTCTCAGAACCAGCAAATTCACAAAATTATTTGTTTCTTACTTTTGTTTATTTTCATGAGTATGTCCGTTATTAAATATAGATTCTGTAATTTTTTTATGTTGAGTTTTAAACATTGTGATAAAACACTAATGAACACTTAACTCAAAGTTGATTGAACAAAAGTCTGTTCAAAGCGAACAACCATCGGTGTACATACGAGGGCACACTATAAATAAGCTAGCTCAATCACTTAAAATACTATTTTTTGTAGCATATATCCTACATATATATATATTTTTTTAATCTTACCATAATTGTGAGATGTTGCAATTATGTTGCAGCGTGGAAACGCTTGAAACTTTTTGATGTAACGATGCGATGAATAGCTGTTTGAACTTTTGATCTGTATGCTAGCTCATATTTATTTCAATATTTTGTATCTTCTCTCAAAGTTTATTTTTTGTTAATTTAACTATTAACAAATTTGATCAATTATTTTTAATAATAAATAATTTAGAATTAATTTCCGTCCTAAGATTCTAATTTTACATTTGCTTGTATGTTTACGCGAACGCTTAGACGGATAACGTTGTCCTACGAACTCGCCCTGGGCATTGGTAAAATTAACGTTTGTACCAAATTTCAACTATATCGGTGGATTTCGTGACGGTTGTTTTATGAAGGTCGTTTTTTTCTTATTCACTTCTGGGCTCCAGACGCTGTAACGTGGCTTAGGGAATTTCGTTTCAAAAAGTTACGAGTATTTATAAATATTGTCCCAAGAAGGAAATACGAATTACAGAAATATAATTATTTTGTTATAATAAGACACCTCGTAATCTATTATTGTTTAGACCGACTAGTTACAACTTTATTCTTATTTTTTACATTTTTAGTCTTTGGTGACTTTGAAAGATGATTGAAACTAAAATAAAGAAAATGTGAAGGATTAAATTCTGTAAGTTAAATTAGACTGAAATACTTGAAGGCAGTACCTTAATCTTGAGTTTCCCTTGCCCCTGGTTCTCGTAAGCAAGGATTATCGTGACATTTCACTTCTCTCATGATTTACCAAGGGTATTTTTTTATTTCCTTCCAGTTTGATCCTGGATCCTGATGCCGAGGAAGGAGGAAGTTTTTCTCCTTCGGACAGGACCTTGGTGAGTTTTTTTCAAGGGTCGGCGCGGCGTTTTCTTGGTTCGTGTCACATTATGTTCGAGGTTTTCTCTCCCTATCCTTCTCGATCCGTTCCAGACGGTTTCTTTTGCCTCGTCGGTTTCATGCTTTCTGTGTCCTTCCTTCGTCCATCTTCCATCTCTCTTTTCTGTTACATTAAATGATCGATGACGCTAAAAAAAAATATACTCATTTTTGCTTTCATAAATTAAAAAAAAAAAAAANAATAAATCAAGGTCGACACCATTCGGGTACTTTTAATTAGGAAAGCGAGCACCTGAATGTAAAGAAATAAACTTTTTTATTATTACAGAAATCGTTTAATAATTCAGGCCATAAACGGAGGTGCACTTAGCTGTCGCTTTAAAAAAAAAAAAAAAAAAAAAAAAATTGCATGCCACTTGATGGATTATTTTAAATAACCAGCTTTCAACTAGTGGTCTTGATAGTTAGTTTTCATTTTCGGTCCACTTGAGACAAGTATAAATATGAAAGTGAAAGAAGTTGTGGATGTATGTTAAAACAGATGATGAAATCGTGGTTTAAGGTGGTAGGATATGATAATGGTTGAAGTAAGCCATGAATGTATGACATACTTGGATTTATTAGAACTGTTTATACCTTAAAAGTAAATACCTTAAAAATAGCCTATCAATTAGTGTGGCACATAGCTTGTCGCGTCTTATTTCGAATACTTAGGTGATTTTATACTTTTACAACTTACTATTATCAAATTAATTTCAAATCAGGTTGTATTTTTGCTTAATTAATTTCCCCCATTTTTTAAATCTGTCAAAATTGTTTTGATTTTTACATGAATTAAAGTATCAGTTACATGTATTAAAGAGAGCAGACGGTTGAAATCAGTCTGGAGCTATTTGCAGGCTTCTTTCGACAAACCATCCAAATTTTAATAAAAAATAATCATAAGAGTATTTTTGAAGATATAGGTATAAACAAATGTATATTTGAGCATGTGGAAGAAAAACACATGGGTGCTGTAGGCTACAACTAATATGGGAACAATAATGTGCTAATTATGACCTAATATTTAGTAATCAAGAAATTTAATTACAATTAATTAAAATAATAATTTAAATTTAGTAATCCAAATTTCATTAAAATCGGACATTAATAATAGTTTTTATGATATTATGTATTATGATAGGCAACAATTTAGTGACTGACATGTCGGTCTGTCAGTCGCTCAATTTTTGCGATCCAACATATCATAAAAACTATGTATCCGACAGACACGGAACCAAAAATGTTCCTTGATGTCTAAAACGGATTTCTGTCTTGGAAGGTTTGAGATAGCTTTCTTTTCTACTTACCTTCGGTAAGCTGGGAAGCAATATATTACAGTATGTTGCCTTTTTGGATTAATAAAATGAAACTATAGATCATTTGGATTATGCAGAAATAAAAATTCTTTCAAACACTATTTCCCGCATTTTTTTACCCGCAAAAAGAACAAATAAATAAAAGTGGTGAAATGTGACGAAGATATTAATTTACTTATGGAGTGAAAAATACTTTAATTTTAATTAAGCAGTAAAATGAGATGTGTTGATGAGCAATTATTATGTTAATAAAATTTATGGAGGGTTAAGGTTTATGCTCCTTCTCCCTCCCTTTTGTCCGTGATAAAGGAATTTATGAATCAAAGGAGACGAAGGTAGTTAAAATTTTATAGGGTCATTTATCCAAACACCTCTTGCAGTTGCCTCGGTCCTTTCTTTGTTCTCTGTGGTCTTTGTTAAACTCTTCCATTTAATTTATCCCTTTTACTTTATCCCTTTAAAATTCGTTATTTAATTAAAATTTTGATTAATACTTTTAATCTATGAATAAATTTCGCTGCACGTTATATCTTCAACAATACTTCTTATCCATATTATACTCTGTATATGAAGAAATAAAAGAAAAATATAAAGCAATTGCTGAGTATTTAATAAACATTTTAAAAAGGTTTTACAAGTCTACTTATAGTAAACCAAACTTAGAGAGTTAATTTAGTTTTTAATCGAACTAAGTGCGAACTATGTGTGTATTTTTTTGAATAAAAAAAAATATTATACTTTTGAAAAATTAGCTATTCTGTTATGTTTTAAGGAGAAGCAAAATCTTCTGGAGGGGATTGTAATTGTGTGAATCTCACATTGAAATTCTCACAGTCTAAGACACGTGTAATTTATTTATTTTGATTATACAATGAAATATAATATGTTTGCTATAGTAAACTAAGCCTATCCAAGGTCCAAATACCAGCATATTCTTTAAACGTATCCTAGGAAGGTGGGAAACGTGCTTCCGTTCATTCTGGATGATCTGCTGCAAGAAGTATTTGCCTTAGTTTGGTCTTGTTTCAGCGGCTTTGTCATGCTGAAGATTTAGTTCTTCAGCTGGTACAGTACCTAGTTTCTAGTTGATGGTCCAGTTGACAATTCCATGCAGGTATCATCTTCAGGGGTGTACCTATTGCTTTATTGGAGTTACAACATGAGCTGTACACAATAATTATGAGGCCAAGAATTTTCTATTTAACATTTTGATATTTCTCCTTCTTTCTCTCCCTTTTGTTTTCGTAAGTCTAATGCGGAAAGACGTATTGTCATAGTCTTCTATTATTGTATTCAGTGTCATAGCCAAGGGCTTCCCCTTCTATGTTACATTAGACCCAAGGACCTTATTTAAATATTAGAAGGTTTACCACCCTTTTTCACAGCAGGTCAGCTGTTTTATTGTTTCGGATAATAAGATAATCATATAAGAAAACTCCTTTAGAGATTAGCTCCCCCACATTTAAATTAGCAGGTATACTAATCATGTATATGTATAGATCTTTGAACTTAGTAAAAAAAAGTATGTGACCCAGATAAAAGAGTGAAAGAGAGCCCTTTTTGCCTCTTTATACATTAGAATTAAGTGTTCAAATTTAATATTTTGACTAAAATTGTCATTTTGGTATTCAAGGCAAACACTATCGAAAGTACATATTTTGGGTTATGAAGATAATTTTCGACTATGCGAAACGCTACTGGAGGCGTAATCTGAGAAGGATAAAAATAGCAATATTACTTATTTTAATTTATTATTTGTTTGTTGCTATCTCTTTTCTGAGTTCACTTGGTTAGAGCGTGTTTTCCCTATCTATGATCAGAGAGTGGGAATTCAATTTGTTGAAGTCTAAAAGGTTAAAAAAGTCAAAAGGTTGTACGAATGTTACTTTGCGCTTAATTCCGGTATTTCCACTCTGATTTTCTTTCATTGTTCTCGTCCATAATTCTTACTGCAACACTCCCTATTACGATTGGATTATCTGTCACCGCCAGTGTCCCAGCCGGCTACGTACACAGTGGAACTTGAAACCCTGCCCAGTGTCCCCCGGGTACCATTTCGAAAGTTTGAAAGTTTTTCCCCTCTCTCCCTGTTCTGGCTTCATGTCGTTTTGTCGTTGTTTCGTCCCACACGTAGCCCCCCTTGACTCGCCGTGGACTTTTTTTTTACGGTCGAGGTCGACATCTGTTTGAGACGGAGCCCGGCGCCCGTAAATCCTCAGGTATAGAATTTCGCAACGTGCTCTCGACTAGAGACTTGTACACACGAGACACCGCCGACAAACTTGAGAACTTTTTCTCAAAATAAAAGAAACATAAAGAACTCGTTGCATTAAATACATGTTGTATTCTACCGTTGCCCATTCTGTACTTTCTTCCTCGAGTCATTGGTTATTTTTATATCCTTACCTTTATGCGCCGTCTTTTCCTTCGGACAACTTTATGACTCCGAGTGTAACATAAATAAAACTGAAATCGTACTTTATATCGCATTCATACATTCGTACTCCAGTCTAATATTTTAAGAAGGTTGAATGCAGAAGTGAGTCCCTCTTAAGTCGCTCTAGAAAAAGAGTAGAACTCGAGTAATTTTACATATTATTTGCTTCTTTTTGGCACGCGGTGCACCTGTTTTATTTTATATTATATCTTTCTGCACGTATTGTGCCTAACATTTTATTACTTTGTAAAGTGTTAACTTTTTTTTTTACATTGCGAGAAAAAACAAAATTAAGGCTACCCGTTAAAGTTATACACATAAATTTAGATATTTTGATTTCAACTTTTATTTAAAAACAATTACTCGTTTATTACATGTAAAGTGAAAGACATATATGTGATTTAAGTTTTACTTATAAAAGCTCGTAAAGTATTTCTACACTTCATCGATAACTAGTGGTTTTAGCCGACATACTGCTGAAATAGATAGCTCGTATTGAAAAATAAAATTTTGATAAGTTTCTACTCATAGCGGTTTTGCCTCTTTGAATATTGTTGTCAAAACAACGATCTTGTTTAACGGATAGCTCAGAAAATAGCTCTCAAAACAAATAACTAGCAAACTAAATTTAATCGAAACTCGATTTTATCTTGTGTTAGACTTTCTTGGTTAGAATGTCCTACGATTCTTCACAATCTTTTACAGGACAATCTAGATTGCTGTGAAAACTAAATTATAACAATGT
Organism: Gerris buenoi; assembly: GCA_001010745.2. Taxonomy (NCBI): domain Eukaryota; kingdom Metazoa; phylum Arthropoda; class Insecta; order Hemiptera; family Gerridae; genus Gerris; species Gerris buenoi. The sequence continues at coordinate 589,040 of KZ651181.1, read as the reverse complement.
TTTGCTGATGGCTGATGATAACAATGTTGGGTTTTCTGGTGAAAAGAACATCTTGAATGAGAAGTCTTTAATTTCGCCTCCACTACGCTCTTATCAAAAGTTATGTTAGGTTAATGGATAACGAACTAAACTTATTTGAATTAATGTCATATTGAGATGTGTTTGCATCTCAAGATGTGTCTGCGTCTGAAGATGTTTCGATTATTAGAAGCTATACATCAGACATATCCTTCAAGTTGTGGTCTTTACCGTAAAACCTAGGTTGTTATAATCACTCCTGCTGGTTCTTAATAACTGTAATTCCAATAATAGTAAGCTCGCTTGTGAATGACCCTTAATCAAAGTGGATTTGAAACCATAGGAATTTATTCAGTTTAAATTAATTGTTCCGGAAGATTGCTAATCCCTTATCAATATTCCAATCATATCGGCTGGACACAAACAGTTTATTGCAAAAGGGAGACTTTTACAACCTTCTTTTCCTATTTTCACTCCTCAAGGGAAGGAAATGCTTCACACTATACTTGTTGAATTGCTGCAAGAATCTTCAGCGTTCTGTTATTTGACGCTGGGGAAAGGGGGGTCTTTTTCCATGCCCCTACTTCTCTTCCTTGTGACCCTTAACCGTATTTTTAGAGTTATTGCAGGGAAACCATCCTTCTTAAGCTTGGCTTAACCAAGGGTTTCGCCCTCTCTAATCCGTAAACAATGCTGAGAAAAGAAGCTCTAACAGTAGTATTGAAAGCATTTTCAGTCCCCAATTGGCAAGAGCAAGTCAGAAAGCTCGCTAAACATATTACCTGTTCTTGCAAATATAATATATACGTTGTTAACAAAATTGGTGTAATGATTATCAAGAGACTCCTTACAATATAAAATTATTCATTCATTCTTTTAATAGTTTTGTTTTGGACAATTATATAAAATGGATTTTTTTTAAATTGTATAGCATATTTGCAGTAAACGTGACAAACAAATCTTTGCACACATTTTATTAAGATACATTTTAAAGGGGGGAAAATGTACATTGATTTTTTACACGCTTTTATTTAACTTGCAATGTTTGTATGTATGTATGTATGTTCGGGTCAAATCTTACAACTGAATTTTAAAGCAGTTATCCTCAACCGATTGAATTGAAATTTTATAACACGTTTAGTTTAGTTGACAATTAGTATGGTTAGCTAAGTAACATAATTCTAAATCCAATATGACGGACTACCCAAGATGGTGGACTAGTTATTATTTAAGCATGCCCATGATATGGGTATCAAATGAAAGGGTTTGCTGGGAAGAATACGAAATAAAAGCTTGTTTTTTAAAAATAATTTTTACTATTAATTTATTAATAATTGTTCAATTAAGGTATTTTCAATCAGTATTAATCATATCTTTTTACTTTCTCATATAAAGAGAAAGTATTGTGATGGCGCGAAAATTCGATTTTGAGATTTTGATGGATTTACACGTTTTGAGGTCCCCTGAGTCCAAAAAAGTGGTTTTTAAAAAATGTCTGTCCGTCGTCTGTCTGTCTGTCGTCTGTCGTCTGTGCAGACGCCTGGAGCCTAAACTGCTGGGCCGATTTTGACAAAATTTGGCATACACGTTCAGAAAAATCATACCCCGAGGCGAAATCGAGAAATGAATTTTAACTCCAAATTTGAGGGTGCTACCCCCCAAAAACTCTGAAAAAACACGAAAAAAAATTATTTCTCGAAAACGGTTCCGACGATTTTGATTAAAAAATTCTAAATTGTAGTCCATTTAAATACGAATCTAATGATATAAGCCGTTTTCCCGGGAAAAATCTAGTTCCTGAGATAATAGCTTAAAACACGGATGGAGAGAGCCCGGGTTCGATTCCCCGCCCGGGAGAATTTTTTTTATGATATTTTTGATGAAATTTCCAATAGTAATTAAATGTACATATATGAGAAAGCGTGTCTGAGTTGTCTCGGACCGATTTTTTCACTTATAAATTTGAATTTACTGTAAATAATGATCGATAATTAACTACGAAATTCGTTGTTTCGACCGAGATTTTCTCCATAATTAATATAGGATATTCAAAGAAAGTTTAATAATAATATTATTACATTTTGAAATCTGATATTTCTTTAAAATTAAACCAAAAAACAAAATCAAGCTATCAAATACTCGAAATTGAACAAGGTCGAATTAAACTCATTCGATAAAAAACCTGACATTTTAATTTTTCTTAATACTTAATTTTATGCAAATTATATTCTCTAATCTGGAAATACGATTATATTTTTTTTCTTCTCTTACAGATTTTAATCTTTAAATTTAATAAGTATGTAACCGACACATTTTTATTTTTATTTTTCGGAACAAGGCGTGGACTCTTGAAAATAATAATGCCCTTTTATTATTTATTTTAATTACCCAAGTGTCATTTTTTAAAAACATTAAATCTTATATAGTGATGTTATAATTATATTATTATGTGTATATTTAAAAAATATATAATAAAAGTTTAAATCAAATTAAAGCTGTACCAAACACGACAAAAATAATAGGGTACAATTAATTTATTTTATTTGTAAGAAAAAAACTTGTCTAACATAAAAATAATTTATTGATACTAATGAAATATTGTCGAAAATTACTTTTCCGGATTACTTAATTTAAGATTTTTTTTTAAAGCTTATAATAAGCAATATTTTTGTTTCCATAAATAAATTAATATTATTATATTACTAAGATTTTTTAATCTTGTAGATATAAATAATATAATGACACAATTATTTTATACTAAAAATGTTCTACCTACTTTTCTTAACTTCCGTTCAATTAAAGAATTCTTAGTTGGCCCATTAAACTATTTTCGTTCAACCAGCGATTCAAAGATTTATTAATTTTTCATTAATAAAATTAATTATTTCGATTAAGACCAATTCGAGGAGTCAAATGAGTCTGTAACTAATTATTGATACTGGAATTAAATTTAGAATAAAATATACTCTTTAGTAGGAGTAACATCTACAAAATCTAGCCAGAAACAACAACCAACTTCGTTTTTCGACTTGTAGTCTTAGCTTTATGGCTTAAAATTGTAGTTAATGGAATTTGTCATAATACATATGTATTTAATGTTATTTAAAATATAGCAATAGTGATGCAATCGATTCCAAATAGAGATGCATGTAAGATCAAAGTTAAAACTGCTGTGATAATCATTATAGATGTCATTATATGAAGATTTTTTTTAGACGTATTTCACGTTAAGTTGTCATTAAATATGTTGGAAGTAACTTATTTCTACTTTTTACTACGTTTTTATTAGCTTGGTTTCTTGTTTGTTTGTTTGTTTGTCCGGTACAAATCTTGCAATCGAATTTTAACTAACATCCCGAGTAGCTAGACATTTGAAACTTTCAGAACACCTCAGAACACGATGACAATGCATTATTTTAATACTTTTAGTCATTTTTCAGCAGAATTTAATTCGTTTTCAGCAAATTTGCTGAATGAAAAGTTAGTTCGGAAAAAATCCGCAAGTTATTTTATTTGTTTTGTCATATCCCATAATATTTACAATCTTCATTTTGACAGGTTTCAAATTTATGATTTTTATAAATAAGAGATAAACATTAAATGACAGCAAAACAGGAAATATATCAATTATATTATTTCAAATATATCGATGGCACGGTTTAAGAAAATTTAAAATCGTTGTATATAAAAAGTTCTTTTTATCTTGCAATTATTACTACGTTTTTATTAGCTTGGTTTCTTGTTTGTCCAGTACAAATCTGGCAATCGATTTTTAACTAACTTCCCGAGTAGCTAGACATTTGAAACTTTTAGAATAGCTCAGGACTCGATGACAATGCATTATTTTAATACTTTCAGCAAATTCAATTTGCTTTCAGCAAATTTCGCGGTAGGAAAAGTTAGTTCGGAAAAAATCCGCATGTTATTTTATTTGTTTTGACATGTCCAATATTTACGATATTCATTTTGACAGGTTTCAAATTTATGATTTATGACAGATTATTTAAAAACGTAGTATATAAAAAGTTATTTTTATCTTGCAATTTTAATGATAACTTTATACTGTAATTCTTTACTTCCTTTCCCGACGTACAAACACGAATGTTAAAATATTAGATTATCTTCTATGTAGTACTCTCTAATTATGAGGTTTAAATTATTTAAATTTTTAATAATATTAAACCTCTTCTTTGACAGATTTGAGTTAAACCCATGCCAAAATTTCGGTGCTACCCAAATTTGAACTTAATAAGACTAAATACCTAATTTGATGTCAATTTTACGAGTTCCTTTTTAAAAACTGAATTATTTTTTTGTTTATGAGTCTAGTTTGAATGAAATTTCCCCTCCATGAATATATGTATCTTTCTTTTTTCAAATTTGGGTCATGAGATGAGCTTAAAACTCCGGAGATCAAAGAGAGAAATGTTTCATTCGTATGTCATGCTGAGACCAAGCTAAATCTAATTAGTCGGGCTGTAATTGGTGGGATCCTGGGGTGCGGCTACTGCTATGATAAAACCTTAGCGTCTGAGGAAGAAAATAACCATTTTATTCTACGTGTAAGCTCAGCTGAGATTTTAATGTAATCTTAAATTTAAAAAGTTCTTTAAATATGTGGCTGGGATGAACATATAAAATTGATCATGTAGTTCTTATATAGTTTAGTGTAGAACTTTACTACAAAAATTGGATTATGTATGTCCTCTAATTTAATGTAGAATTTTAAATTACTCTTAGAATAATTATCGTGGCTTCGAGGAGTGGGGGTATGACGTAGGGGGTCAGGAGTGGGGGTCGGCCAGAGTGCCCCCATACCTACTGACGCTTTGAAATAATTGTGGAAGTAGTTTATTATTTTTTTTTTATAGAAAACATTTTATGAAATCAGATTTAAAAAAGTGTTTGAATTACCCACGATGTTGAATTGAAACTTCTTGCTTGAAACTAGGGGTAAATAAAATAGTGGCTTAATATCATCTCTGAGATGTCATATAATAGATATTTCTATCTATTCTATAGTACTTCAACAATTTGTTTCTGAAGTATACAATAAGGTTAGGTGAAGCTAGAGTAGTATTTTTGTTGTTGCGCTGATCATTAAAGGTCCAGGAATTTGATTTTATCCCAATAACTAAGATTCTGATCAAATGGTATAACACAGCGTTTCCCAACTCCCTAAAATATTGGTGAACCTACCTTAACATATAGTGCATTGCATATTGCATACCCTAAATAAGGATTGCTTGGCTATATTATATGGCCCGAAGAGTCTGAATTCTGCCAAAATCATTATTGGTTTAGGGAGGATACGCTGTAGGCTGGTTTATTTAAAAACAAAAATCGGTCCAAGATAACTCAGACAAACTTTCTCATATATACGAGTTCTTAATTATTAGACCTGTTTTTTTTTTTATCATTTCATTAATATTGAACATTTTGTGTCATAAAAATAACTTCTCTTCGGCGGGGAATCGAACCCGGCCTCTCTCCGTCCACGTTTAGAGCTATTATTTTCGAACTAGAGTTTCTCCGGGAAATCGGCTTGTATTGTTAGATTCGTATTTAAATGGACTACATTTTAGAATTTTTTTAATCAAATTCGTTGGAACTGTTTTAGAGAAATAATGTTTTCTCACTTTTTTTTTAGAGTTTTTGGAAGGTAGCGCACCCAAATTTGCACTTTGACCGCACATTGGCCGGGTGCATTGCACATTGCACGTAGACTCGCAGACGGACTTCGGGCAAGGAAGTATGTTGGTTGTCTACCTTAGCCAATGTTGAGTAGTCGGTACCAGTGGTTTTAAGGAAACACTTAAGCGACGCAGGGTAACTTGTCCAAATTATAAAACCTATCCATTGCCTTCTTAAGATACTCATTACTCTTTGTGTCATACATGTAAAGTTCTTTATCAAATTTTTATTGATGAATATTTTAGGCGACGAGAACACTTTTACTTGTATCTAATTTTTTAAAAAATGTATGCAATATATAAATGAATGGTACTTTTATGTATGCATGCGCTTATGTATGTCTTTAAAAAAACACTTAAAAAAAGAATAAATAAATCTTTTAGAACAAGATTAACAATGTATGTTGTTTACCTCAAAAAAGTTACAAATTTGCATTATTATTATTTACATTAAAATAAAATTGATGTTTTACATAATATATTACTATAAATGTTCGAAATATTTTGTCTGCTTAATTTAAAATTCAAATGCAGTTTTCGCATTCCTATAAGCCTTTATTTCCCCCTATTGTCGCTTACTTTTAACAATTAATGTGTATTGATCATTATCACTTTAAATCAAATACCTAATGTTTATTTTCACACAAACATTTTTTTTTCTTATTAATGAATTCTTAATGTTAAAAAAAATTAATCGACTTTGGAAAAAAAGAGTAGTGTCATATATACATATATAGACAGAAAGGAAACAAAAANAGAGGGTCTCATCCCATGCACTTTTAAAAAAAAAAAAAAAAAAAAAAAAAAGGAGTAAGAGACCCCTTATTTTTGTCTTGAAATAATTATGTTTTTTTTTGAGATATCACCCTCTTTCTTAATTTTTGGGTGATATACCTGCCAGGTAATTTTTAAAGAGCTTGTTACAATCTTAAATATACTTTTTTTTGCCTCTTCTTAATAGTAATCAATCATTTTTACCATTGCGCATTGATTGTAATATATGTGGGACTTAATTTTTTTTTTTTTGTATAAATATCTTGCACTAAATGTTCAACGAATATAAGACTGTGTGAGTAAACTATCCTATTTATAACGTTCTGGTGCGTCGTTTACTTTTTTAACCCAGACGGTTTTTTTTCAAATTTTATAGGAGACGCAAATAACTGTAATGAGTAATGACACATAAACTTTTTTTATAGCTAAGTTACCAAAACTAAGCCAAGTTAATTTAAATAAATGTTTTAGTATCAGTGGAGATTTTTTTTGCGTCTTCTATTATATTTGAACAAATTAAAACGTATGGTTTTGAAAGCTAACTGCACTTAAATTAAAAAATCGGTCCGATTTTCTCATATACAAGATCATAATTAATTATCCCAGGCGTTAATTAGTTTTCGTGTTTTCGTAGATCCATTTAATTATTATTGAACATTTCATCAAAATCTATCATAAAAATAACTTCCTCTCGGTTGGGCATTGAAACCTGCCTCTCTCCGTCCGCGTAAATCTATTTTCTCAGGAACTAGCTTTTTCTATAGAAAACGGCGTATATCGTTTAATTCGTAATTAAATAGACTACTTTTTTCTTTTTTTTACATCAAAATCGTCGGAATCAAAACCGTTTTTGAGAATTTTATTTTTCTTGTTATCTTAGAGTGTTCAATATCCATTTTGAGTTCGTTGTCGAGTTATTTCAATATCCATTTTGAGTTCGGCGTCGAGTTATTTCAATATCCAATTTGTCGTCGGTTAGTTCTGTTCATAACCTCATGTTGGTGCATATACTTGCTCAATAGGGTTTTTTTTTTTTTTAATTTTAGTTTATATTGTCTTTGAACAGGTTCAGTTCGTAAGTTTATGCAAATTAAAACATACTATTCGAATCAGACAGTAGATTAATTAGTGAGTATAGTTTTAATAACAAATTAAATTAATTCGTTAGTATATTTTAGTGATTTTAGTTTGCGGTGGGACTTGCTGAGAAGTTTTTGTTATCAACTTAAAGATATTAACATTATATTAATAGTAAAATTGTGTAACGCGAAAAAAACATAAAAAAAAATTGAAAAAGTAGCGCATCCTATTCCGAACAGATGTGTCTAAATAAGTATTTTTCCCATGTCTCTTACACTTCTATTATAAAAAAGGTACCTGAGTTTATTGAGAGGTACTGAAAAGAAATTGTATAGGACGATAAAAACATTTCCGGTTACCGGTAGATAACTGTTCAGTACCGTCATACCTGACGGTATTTTAAGCCTTGTCAAATAACATCTGTTGAACCCTATTAAGTATTTATGTAAAAATTGCTTCCCTTCCGACATCCTTAGGTGAATAATAATGGGTTAGAAACCTACCTTGCATTTTCGCTCAACCCTTCTATATTTCAAAAGGGCTTTTTCACGAGAGTGTATTACACAGATATGCATGAGAGGGGGTTGTTTTTTAAAATTTGGGTGGAGCTTGCTTATATAGATTTTTTTCTCTTGCGTTTATTGTATAACAATACTTTCTTTTAAAAATAATAAAGAAAGGGATAAAATAGGGTGCACTGTGGTTTGTTTACCCGTTTTGCCCTCTTTTTACCCTGTAGATTTTTAAGGGTGAACCCCTTCTTTGGGTTCAAAATACCATCACGCGCTCATTCTTTTATTTTTTTTTTTTAAAGTTCTAATTGTAAAGTTGTACCGCCCTTGAGGTATCGTGTGTTTCACACCTTCCTATTCTGCATGAGAGGGTCTCATCCCATGCACTTTTAAAAAAAAAAAAAAAAAAAAAAGAATAGTAGAAACCTAAGAAGTGTGATATAGGAAAGAATCTGTAAGAGTGTTAAAAATTATAGGAAGAAAAGTGTAGTTGATATGAATGAGTTTTCCTGGAGAACTGCCGACGTCGAAGGAAAACTTAAGGTAAATTGCTAAATAGTAGGAGAAAATTGTAAAAGCGACAAACCAAGTCCTATAGAAACTAAAGTGAACTTAAATGAGGAGGAAAACTATTATNACACGATCCAAGTATACTTGGTCCAAGTAACTTTGATCAAATCCACTTGGTCCAAGTGTTAGAGGAACTTTCGAGTAAGGTTTAAAGTTTACACGATCCAAGTATACTTGGTCCAATAGTGGAACTTTGATAAAAGTTGAGGATAAGATCGATTGTGGGAATTTTTTCTCCCTCTAGAACTTTCCAGTTAAATTGTGTATTATTTTAAGTTTTAAAACAGTGGTGATACCTTACTTGCAAACAAAACCAAGCAGAACCTTACATCTTCGTCACTTTTTGACAGTTCGTTCTCACAATTTGTCAGATGGGCGCAATTTTTATTTTCATCAAAGTCTACTCTAATAAAAAACAAAATAGGGCCCGTCCAACTCAACTTGGATGTCCAAGTTGACTATGATACCCTGTTTACACCATTCAAGTAGCGTCAAAGTAAAGTCAAAGTTGACTTGGTCCAGTGACTTGACCGTGAAACGCCAGGAGACCGGCTTAAAAGGATCACTTTTTGATCATGATAAGGAGGAACTAGATCAATTGACAGGCTAATAATATTGGTAGGCTAATAATTTATACTTAAGTTTTATTTTGTAACATGTTTTTAAAACCTCTCGGGTCGGGAGAGATCGCCAATGAGTGTAGTTAAGATTGACATCGGTATTAATTTTCTGAACTGTGATAATTATGATTTGTCAACTGTATCTCGCTTAGAACCAAGCTAATTTTAACAACTTCAAAAGGCCATACAATTGATAAAATATGAATTAGAAGAGAATATATTTGAATAATAATACATACTTTTAATATTTAGTAGTGTAGAATTATTAGACTGGACGAATCTCTATGAAGGAGCCAATTAAAAATGGCCAAAACCGGCAGGTGTTTAAAGTAAGGCCATACGTGTAGAGTTGTAGAGCAAGGTGTTTTGTCAGGAAAAAAATTGTTCTTTCTTTTTATTGCTTTAGTTGGGCCCTTAACTGTTAAGTTTATTAACTTTTTTATAATAATACTTACGGTGTATGATATACCTGCCAGGTATTTTTTATAGTGCTTGTTACAATCTTAAATATACTTTTTTTTGCCTCTTCTTAATAGTAATCAATCATTTTTACCATTGCGCATTGATTGTAATATATGTGGGACTTAATTTTTTTTTTTTTGTATAAATATCTTGCACTAAATGTTCAACGAATATAAGACTGTGTGAGTAAACTATCCTATTTATAACGTTCTGGTGCGTCGTTTACTTTTTTAACCCAGACGGTTTTTTTTCAAATTTTATAGGAGACGCAAATAACTGTAATGAGTAATGACACATAAACTTTTTTTATAGCTAAGTTACCAAAACTAAGCCAAGTTAATTTAAATAAATGTTTTAGTATCAGTGGAGATTTTTTTTGCGTCTTCTATTATATTTGAACAAATTAAAACGTATGGTTTTGAAAGCTAACTGCACTTAAATTAAAAAATCGGTCCGATTTTCTCATATACAAGATCATAATTAATTATCCCAGGCGTTAATTAGTTTTCGTGTTTTCGTAGATCCATTTAATTATTATTGAACATTTCATCAAAATCTATCATAAAAATAACTTCCTCTCGGTTGGGCATTGAAACCTGCCTCTCTCCGTCCGCGTAAATCTATTTTCTCAGGAACTAGCTTTTTCTATAGAAAACGGCGTATATCGTTTAATTCGTAATTAAATAGACTAAACTTGCTGTGGTGGAATTCTTTTGTAAGTTACTATATAGTCGAATATATAACTGATAACTTCAGCTAGGAAAACGAACTTCCTATATTGAAATTGTAAACATTCATCACCTGTTTTATTGACTTTTCAACTTGTTAAGCACCTAATATTGATCGAGTTGTTTCAATATCCATTTTGAGACAGTCGTTAAGTTATTTCAATGTATCCATTTTGAGTTTTTCGTTGAGTTACTTCTATATCCATTTCGAGTTCGTTTTAGAGTTATTTAAATATCCATTTTAAGACAATCGTTGAGTTATTTCAATATATCCATTTTGAGTTCTTCGTCGAGTTATTTCAATATCCATTTTGAGTTGGACGTCGAGTTATTTCAATATCCATTTTGAGACAGTCGTTGAGTTATTTCAATGTATCCAAAAAGTTATTTTTATCTTGCAATTTTAATGATAANCTAAGCCAAGTTAATTTAAATAAATGTTTTAGTATCAGTGGAGATTTTTTTTGCGTCTTCTATTATATTTGAACAAATTAAAACGTATGGTTTTGAAAGCTAACTGCACTTAAATTAAAAAATCGGTCCGATTTTCTCATATACAAGATCATAATTAATTATCCCAGGCGTTAATTAGTTTTCGTGTTTTCGTAGATCCATTTAATTATTATTGAACATTTCATCAAAATCTATCATAAAAATAACTTCCTCTCGGTTGGGCATTGAAACCTGCCTCTCTCCGTCCGCGTAAATCTATTTTCTCAGGAACTAGCTTTTTCTATAGAAAACGGCGTATATCGTTTAATTCGTAATTAAATAGACTACTTTTTTCTTTTTTTTACATCAAAATCGTCGGAATCAAAACCGTTTTTGAGAATTTTATTTTTCTTGTTATCTTAGAGTGCTTGGAGGGTAGCCCCCAAATTTAGAGCTAAAATTAATTTTTCGATTTCTCCTCGAGGTGTTATTTTTCTAAGCATGTATGCCAAAATTTGTCAAATCAGCCCTGTAGTTTAGGCTCTAGGCGTCATATGACAGAAGACAGACAGACATTTTTTAAAACCACTATTTTAGACTCAGGGAAACCTTAAAAATCAAAGTCTCAAAATAGAATTATTGCACTACTTTCTGCTTGTATGAGAAAGAAAAAAAATCTATGATTTATATTTTATTTGTTTAACTGTATCGTTAGTGTCATCGTTCGGTTCGACTAAATTACCAACTTAGTTACTCTTAATAGAGAAACTTACTTTGCGTGCTACTTGTTGCGAAACTTACTTGTAGTACTAGTCTCTAACATGTTGATATATTTATAATACGCGGGGTTCAAATTTTTTTTAAATTTCCTTAGTTTTTATAAAAATCATCATTGAAAAATTTTGATATTTTAAAGGTGTCGAGAGGAAAACGGCAATGATGTTGTACATGTTTGAGTACATTTAGACCGCGAAGTGTCGAGTCTAAATAATTCTTCTGTAGAATTACGGCGGATTCGACTATATATTGGCCTAATTTAAATGCATGGGTACTTAATTTCGGTCACAGTATTAATTGTCCTCTTATTTTAAACCGGGTTATCTTTAATTAAGTTTATATTTTCTTTTCTCGCTTTAACTGCTCATTAATTTTCTTTAGGTATTCTCTTTTTTAGGCCCCCCCCCCCCTCCTCCTCTCCTACCTTTGAACATTTGAATTGGATTCTGCGGCCATTTCCATATTCATTACTTTCACCTAAAAGGATTAATGATTAATTTAGGAATTCATTCCGTCACCTCTTTTTTTTAATTCGTTTCTCTTCTTTTTTTTCTTTTATTGTCATTCTTTTAAAAATAAATGAAATTCAGAAAAGAGCCCTCTTGTTCATTTGTAATTAACATTGAAGGTGTATTAATTTCACGGTTCGAAGATATTTTTTTATTTTTTAATTCTTAACGAAAAAATCTTATTAATTTTAACTAAGAAGCAATTTTTTTAATTATTCGTTTAAAATTTAAATTGATTACTGATTAGTATTATACATACTTTTATATTGTTTGTTATTTGAATTTAGTATTGGCATTTTACTATCAAGACTTAAATTTAATACTGTAAGTACCTATATTTGTTAGGATTAAAGATCTCTCCACTTAAGATTAAAATAAAATTCTCTTGTGTTGTGTTCGTTTTGAAAAACGAAAATTTATGTCCAATTCCAATACCTGTCATTCGGTTTGTCGCTTAATTTTTCGTGAACTAAGACTAAGATAAGGTCGCAAGTAGCCCATTGCAGGTGTTGGTCCAATATAAGTTTCAACCTTCTGAGCCCATCGCCCATTTGCTTGTCTTCCATATGCACACAAACATATATTTATTTACACCCATATCTTCAAAAGTATTCTGTTCATCTCTCAAAAGTAACTGTTTCATCTCTCTCACTAAATGCGCTGAATGTGGCACTGCAGACTGCAGTTGCAGAGAATGTGTAAGAATTATTAAACCACTTTTGATTTTGGGCTCAAATCGTTAAATCGAACCAACCTTACGCTTCTTGGATTCAAAAGTAGGTTAGCTGTTTTAAATCGATATTTATTGTAGATCAATTGTAATTCTACTATAGTAGATTCTACAGCGTGTTTGTTTTATACTGTTTCTTTTTAAATTTAACAATAAATTACTTATAAAACTATAGAATATTGTAAATATTTTCTTACATATAGATCGATAACTACACGTGCGGATGACAATTGTGTTTCTTTACTTCCTTATTAAATCCTTCTAGATTCTTATTTGAAGAGTTTCACTTTTCTTAAGACTAAATTAAAAGAGAGTGAGTTTTAAGTGTTTGAACCTCGCCTAGTTTTTTCCTCTGTCGTATATAATTAATAGGACTGTCTTGTTACACTGCTCCGATGACATCATTTCAATCCCACCTTAATGACATAATTGCTTATAAACTACTTATACGCCGCAAGACCTTACTTATCTTGTCAACTTTTATTAAATGTTTCCCTTGTTATTTTGTTTCCGAAGCTCGCAGCACCTCTTCATTGTTTATAAGTTATAATTGTGGAGCAATATCTGGAATTTCTGGTTTCTTATTATGATAATTATCACGTTTCAACTTCCCTTCCCTTTCTCTTGACGCTGTCTTTTTATCTTTTTGTAAAAAAAAAAAACAAATCTCTTTCTCGTCGTTTTTATGCTCGTATACTCTGATTTCTCATTTACACACAACAAATATGACATATTCCTCCATTGTTTTAGCTATTTCACTATTACCTAACTATTCTTTTTTTTTCTTTTTAATTAATGAAACGTATGGTTCTGTTTAATTATGCATTTATAATTGTTCACCTATCTATTTATTTATGCAAAAAACATGGAGGTGAAACCACCCACCTTATAATCATAAACTCCATTTTCATTATTTATTTATGGAATTGGTGCAAATACCTTACTTATGCCTTTAAGCCGGGTTCACAGGATCCAAATATACTTGGTCCAAGTAACTTTTATCAAATCCACTTGGTCCAAGTGTTAGAGGAACTTTGAAGTAAGGTTTAAAGTTTACACGATCCAAGTATACTTGGTCCAAGTAACTTTGATCAAATCCACTTGGTCCAAGTGTTTGTGAAACTTTGAAGTAAGGTTTACACGATCCAAGTATACTTGGTCCAAGTAACTTTGATCAAATCCACTTGGTCCAAGTGTTAGAGGAACTTTCGAGTAAGGTTTAAAGTTTACACGATCCAAGTATACTTGGTCCAATAGTGGAACTTTGATAAAAGTTGAGGATAAGATCGATTGTGGGAATTTTTTCTCCCTCTAGAACTTTCCAGTTAAATTGTGTATTATTTTAAGTTTTAAAACAGTGGTGATACCTTACTTGCAAACAAAACCAAGCAGAACCTTACATCTTCGTCACTTTTTGACAGTTCGTTCTCACAATTTGTCAGATGGGCGCAATTTTTATTTTCATCAAAGTCTACTCTAATAAAAAACAAAATAGGGCCCGTCCAACTCAACTTGGATGTCCAAGTTGACTATGATACCCTGTTTACACCATTCAAGTAGCGTCAAAGTAAAGTCAAAGTTGACTTGGTCCAGTGACTTGACCGTGAAACGCCAGGAGACCGGCTTAAAAGGATCACTTTTTGATCATGATAAGGAGGAACTAGATCAATTGACAGGCTAATAATATTGGTAGGCTAATAATTTATACTTAAGTTTTATTTTGTAACATGTTTTTAAAACCTCTCGGGTCGGGAGAGATCGCCAATGAGTGTAGTTAAGATTGACATCGGTATTAATTTTCTGAACTGTGATAATTATGATTTGTCAACTGTATCTCGCTTAGAACCAAGCTAATTTTAACAACTTCAAAAGGCCATACAATTGATAAAATATGAATTAGAAGAGAATATATTTGAATAATAATACATACTTTTAATATTTAGTAGTGTAGAATTATTAGACTGGACGAATCTCTATGAAGGAGCCAATTAAAAATGGCCAAAACCGGCAGGTGTTTAAAGTAAGGCCATACGTGTAGAGTTGTAGAGCAAGGTGTTTTGTCAGGAAAAAAATTGTTCTTTCTTTTTATTGCTTTAGTTGGGCCCTTAACTGTTAAGTTTATTAACTTTTTTTATAATAATACTTACAAGTAGGAAACATAATATAAAATCTATTAAAGAACTTTTAAAAGCTGTAATAAGACTATAGATATTAATAGATGTAATATAGATTATATGGTATTACATACATAATAACATATAACTATTTTCAAAATAAATACTTTATGTACTATACTCTTCATTTCATAATCTCTCGTTAAGTTTTTGCCCTATAAGGTACCAAGTTATTTATTTTTTTATTTTTCAAGGTTTTATTTATTAATTTTTTGACGAATATTTCATAACAGATTTTTTGACTTCGTTTGTTTTTTTTATTTGATTTTAATTAATGCCATCTTGATGAAAGAAATTAATGATTTTGTTGAAAGGTTAACTTGTATTATTATGATTATGATTATGATTGACCACTGAAGATTTTATTTATTATATATATTAAAAAATGATGAAGAAAAAAAAAATGTGAGTTACGAATCATTGACCATAAATGATTTTGACTTTGAAATCCTAAGTGAGGTTTTTTTTTTAATATGGTTCCAACCAGAACTTTTTATTTTATTTTTTTTTTGTTTTCCAAAAGCAGGCCTTTCACATTACGTGAAGTGAATGGGGGCTAGGCCGGTGTTAAGATCTGGCGCGAGGGAACTTGTAAAGACCGCAAGAGCCCGGCCAACTCCCTTCCAAAGACCTCGATCTTCGAAAATGTCAAAGCTCGAAATAAGAAAGAAGTGTCGAAATTTCTTGTCCTTTAACATAATATAAATGGAGCGAAAACACGTGTTATAACATTTATATTCCCAAGTCCATTCTCTTGTATTGGGTTGAGAAAAAAAATATGAAAATAATTTGTTGTCGCCTTTGTTAAATATGTATCTTAAATATTAATATGATTAACTTTTTCTAAGACAAAGTTTGTTGTCGGGTAATTATAAATCAAATTATTGTTCAAGCATTATATTTAACCTCTTAATAACATTCTCACTTGATAACGCCTTCTTTAGTTGATTATTATTTACGTGATGAAACTTCATCAAAACTCTTAGTCAAGTTTAAATAAGTTTATTACAAAAAACATATATTTTAAACAAGCTTTTATTCGTAATCTTCTTAGCAAACCCTTTCATTTGATACCCATAACATGGGCGTGCATAAAAAAAATCTAGTCCGCCATATTGGATTTAGAATGACGTCACTAAACTAACCATGCATTGTCATCCAAACTAAACGTTTATGCAAAATTTCAATTCAATTGGTTGAGGATAACTGCTTTAAAATTCAGTTGCAAGATTTGGTCCGAACATACATACATACGTACAAACATTGCAAGTTAAATAAAAGCTTGTAATAATTGCAAGATAAAAAGAAATTTTTATATACTATGTTTTTAAATTTTCTGTCATAAATCATAAATTTGAAACCTGTCAAAATGAAGATTGCAAAATATGGGACATGTCAGAACAAATAAAATAACTTGCGGATTTTTTCTGAAATAACTTTCTTACGCAGCAAAATTTGCTGAAACGAATTCAATTTTACTGAAAGATGGCAAAAAGTATTAAAATAATACATTGTCATCGTGTTCTGAGTTTAAAAGTTTCAAAATGTCTAGCTACTCGGTAAGTTAGTAAAACATCGATTGCAAGATTTGTACTGGACAAACAAACAAGAAAGAAAGCTAATAAAAACGTAGTAATATCAACGTAGGTGTGAGAATTTTCAGATAATTGTTGATTTATATAGTTCGCAATTACATAGGTACTTCTAATTTTCAATTAAATCTTACCTTTATATTTGTTTCCGTTCATTTATTTTTATTATAGAAGATTTGTGAATGATTTATCGATTTCCTTCAATTGATTATTTTAAACCGAAGACTCATCTTTCTGAATTATTGGATCGTGCATGAAAGCATCGATTGGATATTACGTAAAGCCTGATGCAAGTGCAAATAAAGTATCCTCTTCCTACTTAATTTATTCGTGTAACCTTCGATCGAGGATAATTATGTTTTAATATTGCCTTGTTTTCTTGCGTTTTTCTCAACGGTTTCCACTGATGTATAGTATAGTAATTGAAGGATGTTTTTGTTTTGTAATTGAATTAAAACGAAAGCCTCACGAAGACCTTGCTTTGGGGGTTCTATTGTTTTTGGATTAGTGTTAGATTGCACTAATAATTACCTGTAATGTAAATGTAATCGAATAGTAGTTTTTTTGGATTTTCAATTGCTGGAAATCAGATAAATACTGTTTTAAGGCCATGATTCATATAATTGTTCGATTAACTCAGGATAAACTAATACATTATTGTTAAATTAGGATGTTATTACAAATGAATACTATTTTCAAAAATAATTCAAAAAATGTTTTGCTCCATATTGTTGCTGCCTGCCATTAGCATATGTATATCATACAAGGTAATTAAGTTTAAGCGTGTTTCTTGTGTCGTGATCATTTATTTTGGTATGATTAGTTACTGGTTTTAAATTCTAGAGCGTAGGCTTATTCACTGTTTTCAAATTGAAGTTCTTGAGCTTCTAGATGCAGTTTTGCTTCATACTGGAAGATCCGAACAATTTGTGTGCTCCATTTAAGTTCACTTTATTATTTTAATCTTGGTTTGTATACATTCTCCATCATTCTCCCATATTTTGTAATTCCTCGAGATCATTTTCATCCGAGAGGTGGTCATTATAGGAAGACTTAAAATTTCTAAGTTGGTTGAGGATGAAGTCCAACTTACTTGGTATGATATTGCAGCAAATTATGAAAAGGGCCTACTGCAAAGGGCCTACTGCTAAGTTGGTTGAGGATGAAGTCCAACTTACTTGGTATGATATTGCAGCAAATTATGAAAAGGGCTTACTGCAAACTATCGTGGTGGATCCATGTAACCATCGTAATGCAGCATTGCGATGCTCTTTTCTCAAGTTTTTAAAATATTTTTGAACTAAACTTTTCGTACCATACGTTCTAAATCATTTTGTTTAATATTTTCAGCTTCTGAGCTCGTCTCTGAATTGAATACTTTGTGGATGAAAGTGAGCTGAAACCCAAACAAAATTACAGTTTTTGTGTCGGATAGTTTTGTTGCTTAAGGTCAAAAACTTGGTTTCGTATTCTTGAGTTTTGTGAAGACTCGTGGAGATTGTAGAAACTCTGAAAGGAGTTTTTCGGTCCAGCATGTTTCCTTTATAGTTAAGGGTGTGTTGGAACGTCGCTTTACACGAAGGTTTTCTCTTCATGGCTACCAGCTGTTTGCAGTGTCTTCTACCTGGTCTAAGGAGCTAGTTTTTGTTCAGAGCCCCAGGTAAGCTACCCTAGAAGTCCAGAATAGGAGGCCCGAACCCAACCTTTAAAAACGACCCTTTTTTCTCATTTTGGTTTCGGGATCCCTGGGTATGGGTCTTTGGGATCTTCTTTTCTCCCCACCTGTTCATGGAGAAGGGCTCCCCTATTCTCACCAGTCCCTTTTATGGCTTTTTATTTTCCATCTCTCTCTATTTCTTTTCTCTTTTTTTTCGTGGCCGTACATCTATTTCGTATCCTCTCGTGAAGCTTTCAACTTGGGCTTCTTACCTTCTAAGATATTAAAGTCCTTTCCACTCGTAACTTATATATAAGGTACCCTTTGACCTTGTTCACATAATCTGGATAGGCTTTTAAATTCCTAAGTAGTCAAATTGATTCTACTAAAGGGAATCTCTCATTTGTACTTGTCGTTATTATTAAGTTTTAACTGCAAAACTATTTTAACTGTTATACCATTTATAAACCAACCGAAACGGAATATATCATATATATTCTTTATCATTCTATTTTCTATACCTTTACATGTAATAATAATAAGTAATGGGATTGGAAGGTGAAATTAATAGCGATGCAGGAGCGAATTTCTAATTATAATTAAAATATACTTTTCGTACAAACTGCTAAGTTTGTACTTTACATCTCGGTAATTTAAGGATTTTTCACACCACGAAGGGCGAAATGTACCGTTTAAGTGATTTTGTTTATGTGTCTGTCTCATCTATATGTGTGATTACTATTACACTGATTATATGTATTTATCTAAATGATCATATTCATTCTTCAATTTCATTTGAATATCTTATTTTTTGTTTTTTCCAATTTCCCACATTAAACTTTCAAAGTTCTTCCTATTTATTTAATTTATTCTCTACAATATAGCATATAGCCACACCGCATCCTAGCTTTAGACATTGTGTATTCAACGTCAGATAGAAAAAAATGACAATAAATCCCTCGGTTCTATCTCATCTTACCAAAACGAGGAATCATCCATGATGTCGTGTGTGTGTGTTTTTTTTTTTATCTTTTTATATTATTATTTTTTCCCTTTCTATTTTTTGTTCTTTTTTTCTTTTCCGTCGTCGTTTTTTTTCTTCTTTTTCTTTCTTTCTCTATTCCGTATAGTGGGAGAATGTCTGGCTATTTTGTTCAGTGCATTGTATGCTTTAGTATCTGGGAGTCCCGGCAGATGGGACTATTGTCAGATAAGGTTTTTATCAGAAAAGGTTGTCTTTGTATGTGTGTTTTGTCAGTGTAAAGGGGAGTCGCTTGTTACTTTGTGTGAGTATTTCGGTGTGCTCCAAGGAGACTAGTGGGGGCTCGGTCTATTCTCTCAATAAATCGTTTCTCTAGCTCTGTCTTACCTTTAGAAAATATTTTTTATAAGAATGAACTATCAGTCTCATTCTTTAAATTTTACCTTTTTTGTAATCTCTTCCTCCTGTCTTTCTTCATCTGTCCTGTATAAAGTTTATAGTCTTGATTTACTGTCAGTAATTTTATATATATTTCCTTTATTTGTTTTTCTTTTCTTTTATCATTTTGACCTTGAGTTAGAAACTAGGTTTTTTGATTTTTCAAACTATCTTAGGATTTTTATCAGTAGTCTCCTTTCTTCTTATACTGTTACTTTAATTAAATCTTTTATCTACATTTTTATCTTACGCATTACCCTAATGAAAATGTTTTTCCAAATTTAATTTAAATTTTTCATGGTTTTTCTGCAAAGAGAAGAAATAGACTTTCGTGTTTTCATTATGCAATTCTTGATGTGTGCATCCACTTCTCGAATGGTTTAAGGCCTGACAATTTTCTTGCAAGCTAAAAACTTATTATCTATTATCCTATTTCTGTAATAGAACTATTAAATTAACCCTTTTAGATGTACGTATTACTTTCTGAAAAGACAGAATTTGATTATAATGCATTATTAATAATTTATAAATGTTATTTTTGTTTTAGGTTGGTGCAGAAATGGTCTCTATTTATGCATTATAGGTATTTACTTTTATTTATTTCGATAATAGTATTATATTTGTTTAGCTTAACAAGTAGTATAATTTATCTTTTTTCTGATTAATCAATTGTTGTTTTTTTTTTTTTTATTATTTCTTTCCAATTATTAAAATTGTTCATTGTTAAAAATTGATCATATTGGCCTAATGTCGACAAAGAAAGGGAAAAATATTATTCGCTTTTCTATATATTAGGGGTAACTTTAATTGGCTATTTTGACGTTTCATTTTTATCGTATTAGTTCTGTTATGTTGTTAGCAAGCTTTATGTATTTGCTCGCACAAAACTACGTACGATTTGCTTTGGATCTTGTAAATCCTATTTACAAGATTAACAGCTTAAAGCGTGAAAACCATTCAGTATATTTAAAGCTTCCTTTTGTAATTCTTTTATCTGATATTATTTTCTTTTTAAACTTGTTAGTTTCTTTTGTTGTTTAGCTCGGTCTGCGTTCTAATATTTGCTTACGGTGTTATTTATTCTTGTTGGATTTTCATCTGTGCTCTTGTTTAGATCTACGAGGGTTGTGCTCTTAGAACTGAAAGTTGGCAAGGATTGTAATTTATTGAATGGAACCAAGGGTTTACAGTTCGGAAGGTTCTTTAGTGCCGATATTGATTTTTCTCCACAGTGGCTCTGGAACTAAAGGCTTCCACTTATTAGTGGAGGTTATTGTTTGTTACCCCCCTCCCTCACGTATGAACAGTGTTGTCTATTGTTCGGGGTAGCCCTTTAAAAATTCTCTGAACCCCCCCCCCCCCACTCTCCCTTGCTTTCACTACAATGTGGGGGTGTTGTATGGTAAATTGAAGAGAATTCAGAGGGTGTACATGTTTAGCTCTATATAGAAACTCGGAATATAGTAGAGAGGGAGCGAGGCAGTGCCTCTGTGTCGAGATATTTTTAATCTAGAATGCTGTATGCCGCATCACGTTCAGTAGTCCGTATATAGTTTTTATAGTTCGTTTTATAGGCCTTTCGGTTTGGTTCCGCTATGATGAATGTGCCCTTTATTAAAAATTTAAAAATAAAAAAAGGGTTCGAGAAAGTATAGATATAACGAAAGTTGTATTGTTTTGCTATGCAGTTTGTATTCTGTAATAAAATAATTGGTCTACGCTTACATTCTTGCCTTTAAATGGCGTTAGTAAAAAACCAGTATTAGCTTGATGGGATGTTATCATTAAAACATGCAACTTAGGTTTAGCCCTCAGGAGATTTTACTTACCCATGGGATCATGGGTCACTAGTATCAAGGTCCACATCACCGAAGGCTATTGGACCTTATGGTCCTTTACGGGGGGAGGGGAGGGGTGTCACATAGGGACTTTAAATGGAATTCTCACGCACCCCTTTCCCTCCGGTCGACGTTATTGATTTTACTTCAAATTCATCCTTTACTACCAAACTAAACTTTTGGTGAAAAGGCTTCTGCGGCTCGATTAATCAAAAAAATCTAGGATTCCAGATGAGTAACGCATTTCAAAAGTTTCTTTTAAGCCTCTAGTGCTTTTTAGGGTTTCGAGGTCGTCCTAGAAACCCTTATGCTTTTGGTAGTGTGTCTGTCCGTCCGTCGCATCTTGTATTATATCTCCCAACCTAATGACGCTATTGACTTGAAATTTGGTATNTCCTTCCTCAGTAAACTTTTTTTCTATTTAATTGTTGATATTATCACTGCAGAACAACCCAAAAACATTGTGCAGAGAGAGGTCCGAAGTTATCCTTCCTCAGTAAACTTTTTTTCTATTTAATTGTTGATATTATCACTGCAGAACAACCCAAAAACATTGTGCAGAGAGAGGTCCGAAGTTATCCTTCCTCAGTAAACTTTTTTTCTATTTAATTGTTGATATTATCACTGCAGAACAACCCAAAAACATTGTGCAGAGAGAGGTCCGAAGTTATCCTTCCTCAGTAAACTTTTTTTCTATTTAATTGTTGATATTATCACTGCAGAACAACCCAAAAACATTGTGCAGAGAGAGGTCCGAAGTTATCCTTCCTCAGTAAACTTTTTTTCTATTTAATTGTTGATATTATCACTGCAGAACAACCCAAAAACATTGTGCAGAGAGAGGTCCGAAGTTATCCTTCCTCAGTAAACTTTTTTTCTATTTAATTGTTGATATTATCACTGCAGAACAACCCAAAAACATTGTGCAGAGAGAGGTCCGAAGTTATCCTTCCTCAGTAAACTTTTTTTCTATTTAATTGTTGATATTATCACTGCAGAACAACCCAAAAACATTGTGCAGAGAGAGGTCCGAAGTTATCCTTCCTCAGTAAACTTTTTTTCTATTTAATTGTTGATATTATCACTGCAGAACAACCCAAAAACATTGTGCAGAGAGAGGTCCGAAGTTATCCTTCCTCAGTAAACTTTTTTTCTATTTAATTGTTGATATTATCACTGCAGAACAACCCAAAAACATTGTGCAGAGAGAGGTCCGAAGTTATCCTTCCTCAGTAAACTTTTTTTCTATTTAATTGTTGATATTATCACTGCAGAACAACCCAAAAACATTGTGCAGAGAGAGGTCCGAAGTTATCCTTCCTCAGTAAACTTTTTTTCTATTTAATTGTTGATATTATCACTGCAGAACAACCCAAAAACATTGTGCAGAGAGAGGTCCGAAGTTATCCTTCCTCAGTAAACTTTTTTTCTATTTAATTGTTGATATTATCACTGCAGAACAACCCAAAAACATTGTGCAGAGAGAGGTCCGAAGTTATCCTTCCTCAGTAAACTTTTTTTCTATTTAATTGTTGATATTATCACTGCAGAACAACCCAAAAACATTGTGCAGAGAGAGGTCCGAAGTTATCCTTCCTCAGTAAACTTTTTTTCTATTTAATTGTTGATATTATCACTGCAGAACAACCCAAAAACATTGTGCAGAGAGAGGTCCGAAGTTATCCTTCCTCAGTAAACTTTTTTTCTATTTAATTGTTGATATTATCACTGCAGAACAACCCAAAAACATTGTGCAGAGAGAGGTCCGAAGTTATCCTTCCTCAGTAAACTTTTTTTCTATTTAATTGTTGATATTATCACTGCAGAACAACCCAAAAACATTGTGCAGAGAGAGGTCCGAAGTTATCCTTCCTCAGTAAACTTTTTTTCTATTTAATTGTTGATATTATCACTGCAGAACAACCCAAAAACATTGTGCAGAGAGAGGTCCGAAGTTATCCTTCCTCAGTAAACTTTTTTTCTATTTAATTGTTGATATTATCACTGCAGAACAACCCAAAAACATTGTGCAGAGAGAGGTCCGAAGTTATCCTTCCTCAGTAAACTTTTTTTCTATTTAATTGTTGATATTATCACTGCAGAACAACCCAAAAACATTGTGCAGAGAGAGGTCCGAAGTTATCCTTCCTCAGTAAACTTTTTTTCTATTTAATTGTTGATATTATCACTGCAGAACAACCCAAAAACATTGTGCAGAGAGAGGTCCGAAGTTATCCTTCCTCAGTAAACTTTTTTTCTATTTAATTGTTGATATTATCACTGCAGAACAACCCAAAAACATTGTGCAGAGAGAGGTCCGAAGTTATCCTTCCTCAGTAAACTTTTTTTCTATTTAATTGTTGATATTATCACTGCAGAACAACCCAAAAACATTGTGCAGAGAGAGGTCCGAAGTTATCCTTCCTCAGTAAACTTTTTTTCTATTTAATTGTTGATATTATCACTGCAGAACAACCCAAAAACATTGTGCAGAGAGAGGTCCGAAGTTATCCTTCCTCAGTAAACTTTTTTTCTATTTAATTGTTGATATTATCACTGCAGAACAACCCAAAAACATTGTGCAGAGAGAGGTCCGAAGTTATCCTTCCTCAGTAAACTTTTTTTCTATTTAATTGTTGATATTATCACTGCAGAACAACCCAAAAACATTGTGCAGAGAGAGGTCCGAAGTTATCCTTCCTCAGTAAACTTTTTTTCTATTTAATTGTTGATATTATCACTGCAGAACAACCCAAAAACATTGTGCAGAGAGAGGTCCGAAGTTATCCTTCCTCAGTAAACTTTTTTTCTATTTAATTGTTGATATTATCACTGCAGAACAACCCAAAAACATTGTGCAGAGAGAGGTCCGAAGTTATCCTTCCTCAGTAAACTTTTTTTCTATTTAATTGTTGATATTATCACTGCAGAACAACCCAAAAACATTGTGCAGAGAGAGGTCCGAAGTTATCCTTCCTCAGTAAACTTTTTTTCTATTTAATTGTTGATATTATCACTGCAGAACAACCCAAAAACATTGTGCAGAGAGAGGTCCGAAGTTATCCTTCCTCAGTAAACTTTTTTTCTATTTAATTGTTGATATTATCACTGCAGAACAACCCAAAAACATTGTGCAGAGAGAGGTCCGAAGTTATCCTTCCTCAGTAAACTTTTTTTTCTATTTAAGCAGAATAAAATCGCTTGAACACTAACGAATATATAATAAGTAGAATAAGTCTACTTTTTTTATTTATTTTATTCCAAATAAATACCCTCTTCTGAGTTTGTTATAAGTCTACGTTCCTTTATGGAGATCAAGGAGAAATTTAAGCTCAGTTTAAGAAAGCTTCTCTGAAAAAAACCTTTTGAAGTGAATACCACAAATCACTCCTTACGTTGAGATGAAATAAAGGTAAGAGGTAAGGATCTTATTTGGTGTTTATGCGTTGCTTAGAGACCAAGTCTGCGCCACCTTGTTTTCCTACCTCTTTGCTCCTGGTGAATTGGATCGACTAAGGAGTTACCATATATTTAAGTCATTTACTCTAATTGTTCTCTCAATAAATTTGAATTTAAGTGCTGAATTAGTCGACATTTTCATAAATCAATACATTTTATTTTCAAGACAATGAGCGTATAATTTCGCTGAAAGATTTTTAAAAAATTGTATCTTGTTTTTAATGTATAACCAGGAAAAATATTGTTGTTGGTCCTATAATAACACTTTTTAAATCGTTTGTCATAAATTTCAATTGTTCTCTGCGTAATAATGGTTCTCTTGTATTATTTAGATCACATTTTATCGACATCGAATATATACCTAACCATAGCTACTACCATCAGTCCATAAGTTTGGTCCTGACATTTTGAAAAAATATATATTAATGGTCTATTATAGTTTGTTTTAGTATTATTTCGAAGGCCTTGAAAGGAAAAGTATCGGTGGGTGTGTGTATTAAATTGTATCGAGAAATAAAAATGACAGCAAATCCTTTCGCTTGTACGGTAGCCCTGGGCCCCGTAACGCTAACAGATATAGGCGTGTTACCTAAGTACACAGCTACTGCTGTTAAGTTCAATATCGTGTTATTCTATTCCATTTCTATCAGCGAACGAATAATATTTAGTAATAACTCTCTTGGAAGGAGAACTTTATTTAAATTTATAAAGGGTAAGCATTCTAGAGGATTCTGAGTGAAATTTTTTCTACTGTCTGACTGATGCCCTCAACTATTTATTTATTTATTTTTTTTTTTCCAGGTCCAATATATAAATGTGTAATGAGTGTTACCATAAGTTAATGAATGTTACTTGAATAAAAACAAATTCTTATGGGTAGCGGTGTCCAACTATTTTTTTAAAGTAACTAAACATTTATGGACGTCTATTTTTAGTAACGCCGAGGAAATAAGTTGGTTTGGAATGTATATCAGACTGCAGTTAAGTTGTCGAACATTTGAAGATCTCAAATTGGTGTTTCAAAAAATCACAATAGCCAAAGTTATCAGTCCCCTATGATAAGCAACTTACGGTGTCGAAACCTGTCCATATTCACTATTAAACCTTAATAAGGAATAGCTACTTTATTCAGTCTCTCTGTAAGTCATAAATCAGTACGAAATAGATGGCTGTAAGAACACACTCGTTGAACTATATTCCAAGTTGTTATTGGAGTCACT
Source organism: Gerris buenoi (assembly GCA_001010745.2). Classification (NCBI taxonomy): domain Eukaryota; kingdom Metazoa; phylum Arthropoda; class Insecta; order Hemiptera; family Gerridae; genus Gerris; species Gerris buenoi. The sequence goes on along the minus strand of KZ651181.1, from coordinate 562,775 downwards.
AATGACTGATCCTTTTAAAGTAATGCCAGCAGGCCTTGATTTACCAATGGGCAGTCTAAGCATATGCCCAGGGTGCCAAAACTTTTTTTTTTGCTTCGCGTCCAAAGACGACCCCCTCCCCATTCACGGTCTTCGGTATTCCATGATAGTAAGGGGTGCTATAAGAATGTTTTGCCCAGGGTGCCATACAGGCATCTCCAGGGTACCTTAAATCCGAGCCAAACCCTGTTGCCAGTCCCAGTCCTATTGCCAGGACAATACTTATGAAAAAATAAGGTTTGACATTTGACATTTTTGCAGATATTGGTATTTATCATTCTTTCTACAGGGGAGCATAAAAGTTGTTGTAGACTTCCTTATTTGTTTTTCCCTTTTGGATTATAGTGGATTTCAAGGAAGTGTATGTTGTTCCTAGAAAAATCTGTTTTTTAGTCAGGATTTGGATTTAACACTTGCATTTTTACTAGATTTTATATTAATATTTAGATAGTTCGTTTTAGAGTTATCATGTGGTCTTTTTTTATGTTACCTTCAAGAAAATGATTTACTAATGATTTAAGATTGTTCGGATATTTTGGGATGTTAATGTTTTTTAGTCCCTCCTAATTTCAACTTACTTACTTCCTTTTATGAATGGTTTCACGAGTATTATTCTCAAAGCTATTATTTGTCTTTTCATATTTCCAATAATGTTGCCTAATTACGGTCTAGTGTATTACCATTACCCGTGGTGTATTATAACTTGGAATTGGTTAGTAACTATGTATTCAAGAAACTACGAACCTCTCTTGTAAGTTACGAGCTGCACTTTTCTGTAATTGGATATTGGAAAACGACTATTTTTTCCCTTCTCTTCCAACCTCTATTTAAAACTTCCAACTCAAACCCTCATCTAAACTGTGTTCTTTTTTTTCGAGGGATCTACGTGCTTTCTAAAGTTACTTCTCTTTTTTGTGTGTGTTGTCGGAATCTCCCGCTACTAAAAACTTTAGAATGCCTCCCTATTATCAACGGTGTGGGTGTTTAGGAGTATCTTTACAGTGCACCCTTTTTATATCGAGCTGACCTTGAAAAATGAAAAAAAAAAAATCTAACTCCCCCACCTTCCTCGTCCCTCGACCCGAAATCATACGTTTTAAGAGTTTCAGAGGCCCCGGAATGAAAAAAAGGGGCCCATGGGTAGTTTTTTTTTGAGGTTGCCTATGCCCCGAACAGATGGGCAGATGTGTGTTTGTTAGTCCCCCCTCCACCCCGAGATACTTGAGTTGTATTCGATGGTTTTACCCCCACTCTACACTCTAACCCCCACCCCTCACCCCTGGCCCAGGCGTCCGCTTAGCACGTCAGTCAGTGACAGACGCCCGATCTAGTCATGTCGTTCCCCCGTGTATCTATACGAATGTTCTGAGGAACATAATTCCTTTTGTTTATTCCGTTCCAGCCCCTACGCGCGGAGTTTTTTTTTTTTTTTTTACCCTGTTTTCCTTTTTTTTATTTCAATTATTAGGAAGAGGACAATTGAAAGGGTTTAAATTTGAAAGTGGAGTGCAGAATATAGTACGGAAGAACATTGGTTTGTTTACGCTATTGGATCGGAACGTTATTGTTTTATCATTATTTTTTTTTTCGGTGTTCATTATTTTTTTTTAATTTAAAATATTTACACAATGAAACAAACACAGGAGACAAACAACGTAATCGAAAGATTGAGGTAATTTATTTCTGTGATTAATTAATTATTCAACTTGCTAAGTTAACAGTGAAATAAATATAATATGTGTAATATTAAATACTATAGCATCTAAAATTCCTACTGTGTATGCATTATAAATATCTCTAATATTCTGCTCATTAAATATATTTTTTTATTAATATAAAACTATTTTTCATTACCATCCAAATAAGCTTTAACTTATTATGGACTCTTCATACTTCAATATTTTAATAATTATTATGTTTTGTGGTTAGATCAGCTTGAAAGTTTGTAGAATTTAATTAATATAAATAGGATATAGGTGTGTTCTTTTGCTGTTAAATGTGTTAAGTCAATATTAAGGCTAACATATGATCATAATGTGATCAAGAACCATTCAAAAAATCAATATCCTACTTTGTTTCTCTGAATGTGTGAAGAATCCTAATTATTTTGTATAATTTTATGTTAATTTTAAATCATTAGATATTTTATATTGCGTTATACATGATGATCCACATCCTGCATTATACGAGTGTAATTTACTTATTATATAATAATTACTATTGCTTGAGAAGTAAACCGTTGTAATGAATCTTATATTTTTTACAAGGAGTAATTATTAAAATATTTATTAACTATGGGTGGGATAAGGGCTCGAGTAGGAGTACAAAATAAAATTTCAAATCCATTCTTCATTTTAAATGTAGGTATCTACCTAAGAAACTAAATTAAATTTTAATTTTTAAGAAAATTGAGCAAAATATATACATCGATTTGAGATAAACTCATAATAATTTCTTTAGATTATAATTTATTTACTTAATTTTAATTTAGAAGATTCTAAAAATCAACTTCTAATGTAATGCTTAACTTATTTCTATAAATTATTATTTACTTAAGAAAGTTGGTGAAATAAATCTGTACTTTATAGCAATGAAGCATGTTCTTTTACAGTCATGCTTTAATATCCTGATTTCTATAGTTTAGGGTTTATCATAGCGGACTGCTGAAATAATTTGTTACTACTTTACTTTTCGTTACTAATTTCTTAAGATGTCTGGTAATAAAGAGTTAGTTAAAGTGTATTGAAACGTATCATTGGGGCATGTTCTTCTTCAAGATGCTGATACCTTTAGTTTAGGATATTAGGGTGTTTAGGATATTGGACTGCTGAAATGTTTTGTTACTGCCTTGTCAGGATAATATCGTCCCATTTATGCCAGAATCATGAATGTGCAATTTCAATATTGTTGGGAAATAGCGTTTTAAAGTTTATGATCTTACCATAAATTAGCTATTCTATTTATATGCCATAGCCTATAACAGATGCTCCAAGGCTGGCACAAATTCGGGGTTTTGGCACTACTTAAAGCAAGAAGCCCCAAATAGCTAATAAAGCCAGTATTTGAAAATTTGCACATTCATGGTTCTGGCATAAAAGGGGGACAATATCATATTGGACTATTAAAATATTATTTTAATTTATTAATTAAAGCCTTTTTAGTTTTTATTATAGTACCACTCGGTGTGCAGTGTAGGTTATTGTATAATCGTTATTTATATATTTTTTTTTTAAAAAACGTGGTCTCATCATGACTTTATTCAATCATATGACTACAAAATTCTATTTATTACTTCAAATAATTATCATCAAATTAAATGATTATGTACTTGCTTAATTTTATACAATTATATTTAAGTTTGAATTTTAACAATTATTACAATATTAAGTGTCAGATATTAAATGCTATTATTTTTATAGACATAGTTATAATATCCAAACTTAAAATAAAAATTTAAAAGTATATTTTTCTTGTTTGTTAATTATATTGTTCGAAATTATAATATTTTATGTTTATAAAATAACGCCTGATCGTACTAACTAAAAGTATTTTTTCATTTTTTAATTTACGTAATTATTTTTATAATTAGTCCACGTGTTTTTTTTTTAAAGTTTGATATGACTCTTTCTTGGAATTAAATGAACTTTTTTTTTTTTTTGTAGGAAAAACATAATTTTACCTTGCATAATTATAACTTATGTTTCCGTTTTCTGATAATTCTACATATGATTGTGGGCTTGTTGGTGATAACTTAAGTCATTAGTACATATAAATTACTTGAAATGTTATCATTAATATGAGTAATACTTGATACAGTCTATTTTATCTTTATATTACTTGATAAAGTTACAATATTATCGATGTGCACAACTTTCTTTTTAAAATTCACATCTGTCTGCAGTACTTTTTTTTAGGTTTCCTATTTAATTAATCAGCTGTTGAGTATGTATTACTTATCGTATGTCATATGATGTGTCAATTAAAACAATATTAATGGATTAAAGTCGATTATAACTATGTATATAAGAAATTGTTATGTTGTATAACATCTTTAGTTTATGTAACTAATTATAAATTTTTTTTAATTTTTATAATTTAAGTATTTACTTAGTTTTTTGCTTCCGAGCTTATCGAAGGTAACGGAAGCCATATGGACGTATACTATAACTATAGTCCGTGTAAGAGTTTTAATTTTAAAAGTACAATTAATAATTGTACGGGTTAGTGCAAAATTAAAATTCTTATTGGGAATTTTCCAACGTTTCTAAAAGATTGGTATCCTTCTCCAACGCATAAACTAGAATGGTCTTAACTATTTTCGTTTATACTTCGATACACGCATTGTTTACCCAGCCAATTAACCATACACCGTTATTATCTTCTTTTTTTTACACTTTTCTGTCCGGTTACAATTCAATTTTAGTGTCTTTATGGTTGAAACGATGTTTTGTAGGAGAAATAATAGAAGTCGGTCAAACAATTTTTTTTTTAATGTTATTTTATTCTGTAATATAAACAACACATATTATTTTCTAGTATCTTCAAATAATGAGCTAATATCCAATAATAAATATTTGCAATATGTTTTTTTACATTATCTATATGTTTTTTACATCTCAACCGTTTCAAGATACCCATATAGTTCATTTCTCTTAAAAATTGAAGTGCATATTTACATCCCACTTTATTCTTATAACGCAAAATGATTGCTATTTCCTTGTGCTCTTTTTTTACAATATTTTCTAATAAAAACTTTATCGACGTATATGACTTAAAAAGTTTAGGCCACGGTTTTTATGGGCTTTAATACTTTCATCCGTCTCGTTTCCTTAAAGCAATCAAAATGTTTTTTTATTACTCGCTTTCTTTATTCTGCCTATCCACCTTTATTATTTTTTACTTCCCTCATTTTTCCAAACCCTTCTTGCGTTTTTTTTATATCTTTATTTTTTTTAAATAAGTATAATTTTTTTTTTATTTCTTTCATTTTTTTTTAAACCGTGAATAAATTTAATACTAAAACTTATGATTGCCCTTTCTTAGAGAATACAAGACTATTTTTAATTTGTTTTATAAGAGAGAATTTTATTAATATTTATATATTAATATTTTAAAAAGATCTCATTCAGACTTCATGGTCATTATTTACCGCATTTACGTGTTCATAAGTTAAAGTCATAAGAAATTATTTTATGTTTTTTTTTACACTTATTTTATATACTGTTTATGTATTACATATAATTAATCCATATTTTAATTATTAATACGAAAATTGTAATAGTTTTCAACCTATTTGCACTGTATAAAATTGAGAGAAATGAGGAACAAATTAAAGAATTTGTTAAACTAAAAAAAGAAGTCCAAGGTTTTTGCTTAATTAATTCGATAGTTTGTCTTTAGCGTTTTAACTTTTAATCTTTTTACAACCTGAATTTATTTTTGATATCTCTTCCAATATTTTATAGTTTAATGTTCTTATTATGGTAATAAAAAAAAACTAAACATCTAATTTATTATTTACACCTTAACTAGTTTTAGATGGTTTTATGTTGTTCTATAAATATGGACTTTAAATTATAAAAATTTAAGAATTATGTGTGATATAATTTTTATAACTGCTTAGTGTTTATAAACCTGCTACTTTAGTATGGATGGTAAAATAATAATTTAAAAGATAATTTAGAAGATTATATTATGGACTAAACACCATTTGTCGGAATATAAATATATACGATTGTAGGCCTAATTGACTTGTTGATTCGACTTTAAATTATTTATCTAAAAAAAAATTATAATCATTATTAGTGTTATTTCATTTTATTTTTCATTTTATTTTTCAACTTTTTTTTTATTTTTTGCGTGGCAAAATATAGTTTAAAAGAAGTACAAAAAATATATCCTCTTATAAACATATATTAATATATACTAGTTATAGCTTTACGTTTGTCGATGTGAAGGTCCTCTTTAAATAATAATCGTACTCAAGTATCATTCTGTGATTTAATTTGCCCACTTAAGTATTTCTATTTGACAATCCTTTTTTTTTGGCCCTTAAATCAACAAATAAGGAGAGAGACACGGAGTATTAAAAAAAAATGGATGGACATCTGGCGTAAGAGAAGACACCGGTTACGTTAAAAAATGAGTTGCCTCACCAAGTCTCTTAGTTCGCTTCGAGGCCGCGCCATATGGCACAATGTAAACCAACCATAATTTCTGTTTTCTCTCGTCTCTCTATTTTTTTTCAACACTGTTTGGACTTTTTTTGTCAACTTAGGAGTCTGGTCTCTTGAGAGACAGGACGAAGTTACATAATTTCCTGTCCTTGGTCGCGTCTAGTCTGACTAGATAGAGGGTTGACAGTGTAAACTAAACAGCCGCGTATCTTGCCTTTGAGCAAATATCCCTTGCTCAATTGAAGAGAGAAAATGTATACATATTAAGAGGCACATACATGTTACCTGATTGTTTGCTCTTTTTTTCGAGTTTCGTTTAAATAGTATGATTTTTTGTTTTGGTCTGACTCTTAATGAATTATCATATATCGTATTTTCTGTTCTTTGGTTGATTTTTTTTGGAATATTTTAACACACGTTTTTATTTTTTGTTTATAAACCAATCAAACAATAGATTTACCGTCTCTTCATAATAGCTAATTGTAAAAGGTTCAATTATCTTGTTTCTTTAATTTACTCTTTGAAATCTTCTTGGTTGATATTGGAAACCAAATGACATGAATATGTTACATTAAAAAGTCTGCGTTTAATTTGTATTTATAGGGAGCTATAAAATAGCCATGTGCTAAAAAATCTTACGTGTGTCTTTACTTATAGCTTATATTATTATAAATGATTTTTTTATAATATTATTTGTTACTATCTCGGGTTTGGAAGTTAATTAATATGACAGAGAATTTGTGATAACTAAATTCAATTTGTGTGGAATTATTCAGCGTAAAATGTTATAAAACTGCTTATCATTATTACTTATCTTTTATTATTATTACTGATTACTTATTTTTTATTTATTCAGTTGAAATTGAATCGGATGTTACTTAATTCGTCCTAGATTTCATGGGAACTTTACTCTGATACGAATTCATTTTATTTAGTGTGAATCTGTTATTATTATGAGTATTAAAAACAACACATCCTTTCTTGATTATGTAGTTATATGAGTCATATTATTTGTTTTTTTTTATTAATCATCTTCCTCATATCTAAACCACAAAGCTAGCTAATCATCCTTCGTGTCATTTTCATTAACTGCAAACCGTAAAAAAGTGTTTTATATATCTTCACTCTCGTAAAGATTCGAATACTGAATCATTCTAACGTATCGGATACCTTTGTTGGAATTACACCACTCGGCACAGTCATTATTTCTTTCGTGTCTTTCTCATTTCGTTCTTCGAGTTTTATTTTATTCTTTTAAAAAAAAGTATTACATACCTTACTTACATCCTGAACCAGACCCAGACTCAGTAAAGGGATACTATTCTTTGGTTGATACTAAGGTTGCTTTCTAAGGATCGTTGATTTTAAAGTAGTTATATAATTTTACGAAGGCACTCTTTACATTCATATATGTATGTATGTAGTATGTATATTATATTATATTATATATATTATGCTTTGCATATTTTATGTTGATACATATGCATAAAATACATATTTATATGATAGGAATAATTTTACACATGTGTATGTCTAAAAATATAAAAATTTTATGGAGGTGGTACAACACCCTTGTTCAAGTAAACGGAAGCTATGTGATCGTTCTTCTAAAGCACGAAAATGTGTTATGTCTCTAATTTCAAAATTTCCAAGACAGAAATTCTTTTCAGACGTAATGGAACATTTTTAGTCCCGTGTCTGTCTATCGGTGTGTCTGTAGCTCAATGATTTTTAACTACTCTTTAGATTTTTATGAAATTTGGATGGTATATTATAATTAGCTCATTGCTGTTACTCATCTGATTTTTTTTTTTTAAATTTGGATGGTTTTCTCTAAAGTAGCTTGGAGATAGTCAGAATTTATTTCTACCGTCTACGCTTTCCATTTTTTGCTAATTAATACTTTAATTCAAGTAAAAAATCAAAACAATTTTGACAGACTTAAATAACGGGGGAAAATCAAATGAATTTGATTATAATAAGTTGTATGAGCATAAAATCATTACAGTGTAGGAAATAGGTCTCGAGTTATGTGCTACAGTTATTGGTAGACTATTTTATTTATTTATTTTAACTTATACCAATAATATTTAATTTATTACTCAAATTTTTAATAGTATTACGTAGATTAGAGTAATGTTGGGTCTAATAATCATATTTTGAAGTATGATTTTAACGTATTTTTATGTTTATTTTTAATGGTTTCGTAAAATTTTATTACAGCGAGCTATAAAGACGCAATGAAAAATGTTTATTGCGTCTTAATAATAATACCCTTACTTACCGATATTTATTATTCTTAAAATCTGTTTATATCCCTGTTTCCCAAGTTTTTAATAGCTGTAGTAAAATAACGAAAAGCGTGGGTTTCTACGAAAAAAGCCCCAATCGATATGTAAGCTGATTCATTGAGACAGAACCTACGAAATGGTTTATTCACCCTACTTTACCAGGGGATTTCCGTTCGACCCCCACGAGTGGAACCTATGAGCTAGCCTTTTAATTCTTAAAACAAATTGTTCAATACTCGGAAATAACAAGCAGTGATTCATTTTCACGACCAGTTTCTCATGCTGCAAACTGAACATTATATTAATCCCTCTACTGTTCTGTATTAGTCAGTCTTCTAGAATACCTCTTAGAGTTCGTATATATTTAACAAAATTGTCGTGTTTCTAAGTTTTTTAAAGTTTGTAAATATCACATTGATAACCAAAAGTATTGTGTTATTCGTTTGTTTTGTGTGATCGCGATCTAAATTATTTTGTGTCAAGTTTTGTTCTAGTAATGTATAGATTTTCATTTCATCCTATTACAATTGAGAGGTACGTTTTTACTAATTTTTGAGATTGTCATATTTTGATTATGTTTAACTAATAATCTATTAGATAATCTGATAGTAACATTATTATTATTCTGTTCTATAGGAAGAAATATGTTTAAGATTGTACAAATAATAAATAGTTGATTGTACGAATAGTTCCTCTACGTTTTATAACGTTCTACGTTCTAGAACAAGTAATATAATATTTAGACGTTCAATAAGTCGTTACTTCATCAGTTAGACTTCAAAAATAGTGTAACATGTTTGAAATATTTCATTTCAAATAGTTATTTGTTTATATCAATTAGCCAGGTATGATTTTATGGTCCTTTAAATAATTTGTTAATATTTTAAAGTATTGATTAGGAATAGTTTGTGATAAAAAAGTTCGTATGTGAATAAAATAAATTAATGAAAACATATGAGTAATTTAATCATATCTCATAGTTAACTCAGATCTTTTTCTTTTGATTAATTAATAATTTTTAAAGTCTAAATCCACCCCTACTTTGCTTGTAATTCTGTCACTTAAATAATTTATATTATCAAAATATCAAAATAATTAACTGCCAATATTAATACAATCACTGTATAGAATATAGTTTGATTAATAAATTCATCAAATTTATTCTTAATATTTATTTTGCGTGACTAAAATCTGCAAAATTAAAACAAAACAAAATAATATTGATTTTTCCCCCCTCGAATACGTGTCTTTGTTTACCTTCAATTAGAGTAATAATAGATCTTTATTTAGATTTGAAATGTTTTATTAAAGCAGTGTTGTTAAAACATCTCTTTGGTAGGAAGGTTATGTTATTCAGTTGTTATGTTTTGAAGCTGTAACTAGTGTTTGTAACAGTTGCTAACGTTTTCAGTTACTGTTTCCTGTTCATTTCACGCTATGTTCCCTTGCTTTTTTCCAACGTACTTTTATTTTATTTTACTCTTTGAACTGTACATTTCCTTTGTTACAATTGAATTTACTTTTGGTTTTCTTTATTATTGTTAAATATTTCGTTTTTTTTTCGTGGATTATACCGATTCTTTATGGATATGAAATTACGCTCAAATAGAACAGTCAGGTATTTATTTATTTTATAACGTTTAGTCAAACATTAAAATATTTTCACAAATTTTCTGTCTAAAAGTATTTTTACACAATTTTTTCTTATCATTAATGTGATAGGCAATCATTCAATCATATTAATAGCAAACACTTGCCCTCTGATGTGTTTTGATTTACTTTCTCCTTTTTTATCATGATAAATTAATCAATTCATTAGTTACAATAAACAATAAATGTGTTTATTTCATTATACAATTCTTAACGATGAATTGAATCTATTAATCTCATAAAGTTAGTTGTTTTATTAGATTAATAATGTTTTTATAAAGTATTAATTATAATTTAAAAGGCAAAGAAAGTTATTAAAGTAACGCTTTTAAACTTTAATTGTTAATTTTATTGATTCTGATTCTTGAAGCTGATCTTCACTCTGATATTATATTTTACTGTCTCTGTAACCGTAATAGCTTTTTCTATCTTTTACGATTCGAAGGTACTAATACTGAACCGGTTTTTATTAAAATATTTCTTATTGCGGTTGTAGTTTTAATGATTATTACTCCGTGAATTAATTATTATTATTAATCAATCAATTAATTAATAATTATTTTAGCATTCTGTTTACCAATTGATATATTTCTCACATACACATATCAAAACTTGTACGTGCTAATGGTTCTGTTAGTGTTAGTACAAAGCTAATTTTATAAATGTTACTTATTGTTTGTAGACGGTTTTAATACTTTGATAAACAAATTAAACTTTTTGAGTCACAAATATTTAATTTGTTGCCTCATTGTTTTCAATACTGCTCCTGTTTCCTCATACTTAACTTAAAATTTCAAAATGACTTGTCCTTCTTTTTTTTCGCCCCGACTACAATTCTATTATCATTTTAATTATAGAGCCCAGTGAGACAATTGACAATCAATCCGTCCGTTTCAGCAGAGTCCCGTCGACTTCCTGACACGAATTGTTTTTATTGTATACCACGACAAAAGGCAACAATGGTTCTATTGTTTTTTTATTTATCATTGTTATAGTAGGTTTTTTTTTGTTGTCTTGGGTATTTTTTTTATTGCGTTGTTTAGTAGTATTGCAATGGAACGAATAATAAATTTGTCGACGGTTACCGATTTTCTTTTTCTTTGTCTGGTTTGTTTCACATTTTTCCTCTGAAAATTGATGTTTTTTTTTTGTAAAAGTTGTTTTAATTTTTTATTAAATTGTTACTCAAAATTTTTATGGTTTTGTTTGTGTCTTGCATTCTTAATAATTAATCCAACTTTATGGATCTATTTAAAATGTTTAAATTTTATATCATACCTACTAGAATTTTAGTATAACTTAAACCAAATAAATTTACGTTCTTTACAGTATTCTACTTCTGACTTACTATGTTATTCGGTAAATTCATATTGTACGTGCCAGGCCGAGATTTGGAGCCACCTCTAACCCCTTGTGACCAACTCTTGCCACCTTTAACCACCTCTAACGTCCTTTAGGAAATTTCTCTGGCACGTACAATATTAATTAGACTGTTAATCTGATAAGAATTAAAGGTTTATCATAAACATAAACCTATTCTAGGTATCGAGTACTTGTAGGTATATTAACTAGGTCTACTTGATACCTTCTGGGTATCAAATAAAAAAAAATTATTTTGTTTGTAAGCAATTTTTTAACATTTTTGTTTTTTAAATAAATTTTGTTCTTGTCTGGATTTCTTTTGAAGGGTTGAATTTAAATGGATATTTTTTTTAAATCAATTTTTTTAACCCGGTTCACCTGGTGCAAACAAAAACAAGGTTTTTTTTTACCACATTTGACTGCTCTTTATGCAACCTTCCATTATACGGTTTATACCTGTTATACCATTATTTATTATATATTATTGTGTGGAAATTCTTAGTTACCTATTTTTTAAACGAAGAATACTATAGAAGAGGGGGGATTTGAATTCTCACGGAACCAAATGAAATCTCTCCCCTTATGAGTTGGTTTTTTTTCACCCTTTATGTATTTTTTTCTACGTTCTATACCCTGAATACTAAAAAACTTGTCGTTTTTTTTTTCTTTCTTGTTATATCTCTGTAGATAAAGGTTTGAAATGGTAACTTCCCCTCTTAGCCAAGTGTTAAGAAGGCTTAAAGTTGTTTAAAAGTGGTTTCCTTTGTACTTTGATATTTGTTTCTTTTCTTTTTGAGATGCCAAAAATACCCATTAAGAAAGATCTTGCTCACGACACAAAATGTTAAGGATACTTCAAAAGATTTTCTTTGATATCTTTTAAACTTTAAGAGATAGCTTCCTCTTTAAGAGATAAACGTTAATAATGATTTAATCTTGTACAATCTCTTTTACTAGATAGTATGTATATATTTATATATAGTATATTTATGGTGATAAATAATACATAAAAATATACACGTGTTCAGTATAAAATATTTTTATTATTATTATATGGACAAATTAGCCATTGTTTTTATGATTTGTGAAATCTAATTTCCAAATCATAAAGACATGAAATCTATAAGTTATTTTTTAATATCTTAATAGTTGGGTTTTATTCTGGCTATTTGTCCTACATAAAAAATGGTCTATTTCACTCTGGCATATTTTTTTTTATACAATGTCGGATTTTGCGGGCCCAAACAATTGGTTTTTTTAAATACCTATGTATTTATATTTAACTACCGATAACAGTGTATTTATGAATTAATTTGTTTTTTAATTATTTACACTAAAATGTGTTTAATACATATTGTTTTATTTAAATATACATAATATATGTGTGAACTAAAACATGAAAAAAAAGGTTAATAAGCGTTCATCATCGTTTATCACATTCATTAGCTCATTTTAAAAATTTATCCATTCACATACTGTTTTCATTTAAGTATATCTTTTTATTTTAGAATTTTTTACCTTTTTTGAATAGAAATTTTAATTTTTTATTTTTTGATTAATTATTTATGCCTCGTCTTAAAAGCATTACTAATTTACCATGATGTATTATTTTTATATTTATATATATAAAACTTTTTCAATCTTTAAATAGGCGTTCTTGACCTGAAAATTCTTCTTTCTTAAAAGAATGTCTTCTTTTTATTTATGATTCACAATTTTAATGGGGCAGGGTCTTATGTCTCTATAAAATATTTAGGGGTTAGGGTTTTTTTAAAATCCATTCTAATAATTTAGCATAGAAAGAATGTCTTGTTTATTTTAAAAACAGCGACTTGTCTGCCCTTGTTCTGACAAAGATATTTTATTAATAAAATATGACTTAACTTTTTGTTTTGACAACTTAATGTTACGAAAATTCCTATCTTTTTAAGAAACATTTTTACAATTTTGACTTTTTCTTTGCCATTCACTTGTATTTTTTTTAGGACATTGCATTTTGTATCCACATATGTATATTTAATATGTTTTAAGAATATGCATCTACGATATTTTGTATGCGAATATACTATCTTAGCCTTAGCATAAGCCTATTCTTGTAAAAGTTTAATACATGTATTCATATATATTTAAATTATTTATTACTTAAATAATATATTTTCTCTATCGTCTTTCGCCTCAAACAGACAGATAGACATTTGTTAATTTTTATCTATTTCCATCATAGATTCTATTTTATATTTGATATATAATATACTTTTTTTTGTCGAAGGTCAGTTTTTTTACCACCATTTATCACTTTAAAATATTATTAGTACTAGTGTAGAATCAGGCCACTATGAACCGAGTTCTTTATCTACCCTATTGCGATTCACTATTTTAAGTAAAAAAACCATTTTTTTTAGCGTTTTTATGTATTATGGTCTATTTCAATAGTATGGTTTTATATTATTATCTTTTTATTTTATCTTTAAATATTTGCTGCTGTTTTTGCAATTTATTTAAGAAAAACAAGAGAAACCCATTATAATATGCATTTATTTTATGGTGTTATCGGATACTTCGTCCTATGTTAAGGAGTAAGATAGCTATGGAAGTTTAGATGCTTTGGTATGTAGGTATGTGGATAGACCGTTCGGCTCTCCTCTGGAAGACCCGAGTTCGAATCCCGGTTCTGTCACTTCATTTTCTCATCTTGTACATTGTCTGGAATGATGATTAATTCGAAATCTGAGATCATTCTGATGTAATATGCATTTCTAGGATTACTCTGACTAGACTTTGTACTTATTTTTAATCAATACACTTGTATTTTATTTAATTTGAAAAATTGTTATTCCATTGTCGTACTATTTAACTTCAGGAAAATATATTTTTATATTTTTTTACTTAAATATTATCATAAAGATGTCCTACTTTATTTAAGTTAAAGCCAGGCTATTTAATTATTTAGATATTTGCTTGTCAAATCAAGAACATTTTTTAATAAGCGCTTATCACGAACTTATTATTAATATGTATCCCTCTAACTGAGTCGTCTTAAAATATCCTCGATCTACCCACTCTCTTTCTAACTTTTAATAGTTGTTTTTTCTTCAATTCTATTATTACCGAGTTCCTATTAAATTGATTAATAGAGAATATTATAGTGAGCTATCTAGTCATTATTCCTTCCTGATTATTTTAAATTTTATATTCTTTCCAACTCAAATACTTTTTTTGATAAATCTAACTTAACTCACATCTTTAAAATGTTTTTAGAACCAAAAGGAAGTAATTTATTGTTATATATAAACTATGGTTTTCTTTTTATTTATTTTTTTTTTTACTTGTAAATTAAGAATAATACTTAGGGGCGTCTATTAAATTTAATGAAAAGATTGTTTAAATAATATCGTCTTAAATGGTAATCCTTTTTACAATCTTGCAGTGTTGCCTCGGTGGGTGATTGGTTCCATCTCCGCCTCTCAAGCAGGCGGTCCGGGTTCGATTCCCCGTCCAGTGGATGGTTTTGTAACTTATATTACCCCCACTTTAGTGTTCCTGGAATGATGCTAATAATTCTGACACCTCTTCTGAACTATATTAAGATGAGATCATACTCTTGAAGTATTAAGTCTGACCAGGTCCTATTATTTTAACCGTTTCGTTGCAAATAAATAATTAAAAATAAAAAAAAAGTTACTTTAGTATTAAATCAAGTAAATCTTATTAAATATAATTTTTTATAAACTATGTATTATCCTCGATCTTTTAATATTTTAATACCTAGATGACAATTCTTCTTTTAAACCATTTAAAAAGAATTAACAATATTTTAATCAAATTATTATTCTATTGTTACAAACATCTGTTGTAGACAATTAACAATTGTCTATTTCAGTGAAATAATACTTGCTTATTGTAGTAATGATGATTAATTTTTATTGTTATAATTTCAAAACTATTCTTTTGTCATTTATAATAGGATATTTTATAGAATGAAATAATACATTTTTTTGTAACTGTTAAAATTTCTTTATAATTATTGTTTTATGTGTACAGTACATAATAAGGTTTTATTATACTTTTTTTGTGGGAAATAGTTTCATTGTTATTTGTTAGTTAAATAATAAGTGTGTTGGCATTTTTCACAAATCTGGGAAATAAAGGTTACTAAGAGAGTTAACACTTATTACATTGAACAATATAGAAAACTTAAGTTTAAATATTTTAAAAAATCTAGGTTCGTTTTATTTCAGGATCAGTGTTTCATTATATTTGTAATACGTGGTTAACTTTGACATTTGGTTTTTAAAAAGTCAATTTATTAGTTATAGTTTGTTATTATACTTAAAACTTTTTTTTTATACCTTTAATTATTAAATTAAATAATGTTTCCTACTTTTAGGGATACCTCCCTTTTTTTATACCTTTATTTATTAAATTAAATAATGTTTCTTACTTTTAGGGATACCTCCCTTTTTAATACCTTTAATTATTAAATTAAATAATGTTTCCTACTTTTAGGGATACCTCCCTTTTTTTATACCTTTATTTATTAAATTAAATAATGTTTCTTACTTTTAGGGATACCTCCCTTTTTAATACCTTTAATTATTAAATTAAATAATGTTTCCTACTTTTAGGGATACCTCCCTTTTTTTATACCTTTATTTATTAAATTAAATAATGTTTCTTACTTTTAGGGATACCTCCCTTTTTAATACCTTTAATTATTAAATTAAATAATGTTTCCTACTTTTAGGGATACCTCCCTTTTTTTATACCTTTATTTATTAAATTAAATAATGTTTCTTACTTTTAGGGATACCTCCCTTTTTAATACCTTTAATTATTAAATTAAATAATGTTTCCTACTTTTAGGGATACCTCCCTTTTTTTATACCTTTATTTATTAAATTAAATAATGTTTCTTACTTTTAGGGATACCTCCCTTTTTAATACCTTTAATTATTAAATTAAATAATGTTTCCTACTTTTAGGGATACCTCCCTTTTTTTATACCTTTATTTATTAAATTAAATAATGTTTCTTACTTTTAGGGATACCTCCCTTTTTAATACCTTTAATTATTAAATTAAATAATGTTTCCTACTTTTAGGGATACCTCCCTTTTTTTATACCTTTATTTATTAAATTAAATAATGTTTCTTACTTTTAGGGATACCTCCCTTTTTAATACCTTTAATTATTAAATTAAATAATGTTTCCTACTTTTAGGGATACCTCCCTTTTTTTATACCTTTATTTATTAAATTAAATAATGTTTCTTACTTTTAGGGATACCTCCCTTTTTAATACCTTTAATTATTAAATTAAATAATGTTTCCTACTTTTAGGGATACCTCCCTTTTTTTATACCTTTATTTATTAAATTAAATAATGTTTCTTACTTTTAGGGATACCTCCCTTTTTAATACCTTTAATTATTAAATTAAATAATGTTTCCTACTTTTAGGGATACCTCCCTTTTTTTATACCTTTATTTATTAAATTAAATAATGTTTCTTACTTTTAGGGATACCTCCCTTTTTAATACCTTTAATTATTAAATTAAATAATGTTTCCTACTTTTAGGGATACCTCCCTTTTTTTATACCTTTATTTATTAAATTAAATAATGTTTCTTACTTTTAGGGATACCTCCCTTTTTAATACCTTTAATTATTAAATTAAATAATGTTTCCTACTTTTAGGGATACCTCCCTTTTTTTATACCTTTATTTATTAAATTAAATAATGTTTCTTACTTTTAGGGATACCTCCCTTTTTAATACCTTTAATTATTAAATTAAATAATGTTTCCTACTTTTAGGGATACCTCCCTTTTTTTATACCTTTAATTATTAAATTAAATAATGCTTCCTACTTTTAGGGATAACGCCCTAAATAATAAAAATAACTATTTGTGTTAATTATTTTTCTTTTGTGGTTAATGTTAGTTAAACGCTGTATTAATTAACACACGCATTTAACGCACTTAATTTAGCGTCTATGCGTGAACACGACAGTAACCAACGCTTATATAAACAAAACAGGATGTGTAGCCAATTTAACGAGAAAAGAAAAGAAACGTAGTGGGAATTATCAATTTTTCATTTTCCCTTCCTTTTCTTAGGGATACAAAGAATAAAAAAAAAATGTAAATAATTTTTTCCTTAACAAAACTTATATGCTTTTATAAAAAGCCTGTTATGTTAATTTTTCTTTTTCTTTAGTATGAGTCTCATGAAAAAAAACTACGAAAACTATCCCATGATGGTATTCCTACAATTCTGGTAGTCATGGGGAAATGGCCATATATAATGGGAGGAAACAAGTAATATGTAGAACCATCTTCCCATGATATCCCCCACTTATTTTGTCTAAAACTTCTTGGATCATATTCGTTTAGCTCTTATATGTTGGTAATTTTTATTTCATTCTGGAATTGTTGGAAAAACTATTAAACATTTTTTTCCATTTCCCACTTTTAAAATTTTTATTTAAAAAAAAACAATAGAATCCCATAAAAATAATATGAAAATAATTTTATCATTATCATAAGAAATAATTGTTTACCCTACAAGAATAATGTAACAATTAACAATATGAATTGACGAACCATTTTTTTCTAATTGGTTATTTAGCATACTTTAAAATTTAACATAACTCTTTTTAATAAGTAATTTTTTATATAAGATTTTTTTCTCGTTGCTTAACGAGAAAAACGTTATGTTATGTTTTATAAAATGTATAAATTCAAGAGAATTATGTTGGTAGTAATTTAACTTGAACATGAGTATATAAATGTATACTTATGTACTGATATTTGTATTACATTATGTATCTTGTATCTATTTCTTTATTGAAGTAGAAAATATTCTAAATATGCACAAAAAAAACTAAATTGAGAATTATTAAATTACTTTAATAATTTTTACGTGGAGAAACTATTCTTTCAGCATTTTTTTTTCCTTTAAAAAAATGTACTGATTTTAAATAGTTAGTATAAAAATTTCAATTTTGACACCTACTAGCCATTCTTTGAATCATAGTGGCTTAGCCTTGATTTAATTGAAGGAAAGTTTATAGTATATAATATTCAGTACAAATCTAAAATATAAATTATTAAAACATTATTCTTTTGATCGCCGTGATAGCTTATTCGAACGTGAAATGTTAAAATTTATTTAAAATTACCAATAAATATAGTTTTAATTTTATATTTCTTTCATTAACCTTTTGAAAAAATGTTCCAATTCAAGTGATTTCTTTCGTTTAATAATCTATTTATATTTTCTACATAATTAATTTGGACCTGATTTAAATCTAGTGATAAGGACACGTTTTAATGATTGAACTTTCATTTTCCAAGGTTCTGTTACTCATGTTGTCGCTTACACTTTTCCCAACCGTTAGTCATAACAGCAATTAAAGATAAAGCCTGTTTTAATTACTCAGTTAATTCCTGGGAGTGGAATATATATATATATTTCTTTGATAATATAATAATTTATTCTTTTATACTGTTTAGTTTTTACAAAGAAAAAGTATACACACTAATACCACCTGCAAGGTTTTCTTACTATTTACTAATTTTTTTTAAAGCTGTTTGCGTTTTTCTTTATCTATTTCCTTTTAGGTTTTCGCAATTGTTCTAAAACCTTCAGTTCTCATTACTTCATTACCTTTGTTTTTTTTTTGTATTTACACCATAGATTAATTTTGTTTCTTATTAATTTTTCAAGGTGCTCCTTAATTTCTAAAGTTTAATTATTCACAGTATATAAAAACAAAAAAAATCCTATATAGCTGTGCATTAAAAAAATTGAAATTTACTGCTAATATGAATATTTTTAAACCATAAATTCGTCTGTGTTTAAATAAATAATATTTAAGACATTTAATTACGACCACCACTGACTGTTAAGTGTGGCTAGAATAGATTACAAGATTTTAATGTGAGGAAGACTAAAAGTTTAAAATAATAGAATAAAATTTAATGTGACGAACACTAAAAGGGTAAAATAATAGTATAAGATTTAATTTGACGAAGACTAAAAGGGTAAAATAATAGTATGTATATGATTTAATGCGACGAAGACTTAAAGGCTAAAATAATAGCATATTTAAAATAAAATAAAAACACGTTTTTACAAAACATTCTCTGAAAAGGAAATGTTTTTGTTCCCGTCTTATTCATTTTTGTTCATATTTTAAATGGTTCCTAGAAGTTAATATTTCTATAAGTTATTTGTTTGATTCATAACCATAACACATGTTTTAGTTTTTGTTAGAAATATGTAATTTTTATTTTAAATGGCTCCTAGAAGTTAATATTTCTATAAATTATGAGATTTATTCATAACATGTTTTAGTTCTAACACATTTAGCATATGTTCAGTTTCGCTATCCTTTAAATTGGTTATAATTAAGCCATTAAAAAAATCGATTTTTAATGTGTTCCTTTAAATTAAGTTCAATTTTTTTTATATAACATAAATATGTTTCTTTTCCTCTCTCTCCCTCTTAAAATTTTAATATACAACCAGTGTTGAGCGTAATAGTCGAAAATTATAATAATTATACATTTTATTATATATATATTTTTTTTTAANCACAGAATCGATCCCAAGTCCTCTCTAGAGGGTTGTAGATTTCTATAGAGAACCGAGGGTGCCTGCCTATGTGTAAAATCCAGCCATCCTTTTGCACCCATTTTCAAGTCTTGGTACTGTTCCTTAAAAAAAGAATGTATATATACATAAATAAATATATATATCTAGTCTTTCAATACTTCAAAGAATATATATATAGTGATTAGAAGCAATAAATAAACTACTCATTACCATTTTGTTAAACTTGTTTATTTATTCCTCCTTCATTTTTTTTTTAAATATACTTATTTTTTTTAGTTCCTTGTTAATTTTATTTTTTTATTTTTTATTATTAATTCGTGAAGGGAAGTATTGTATCTCTTTATATTGTAGTGCAATGAACCCGGACGATGTTTCAACTTCTCAGACAACCTTTACAATTTTTCCCCCCACTTTTATTTTTTTTTTAGTTTTTTATTTGCATGCGATTGTCTCACTTGTTTATTTACCAAGGTCAGATGTTTGTGACAAATAATTCGACCATATGGTTTGCCTTCTTTGCCATGCTTCATGCTTCATTTCCTTTACATCTGTCGTGATTTATTCTTATAATAGATTTGTCCTCAGCAAGTAATTATACTATTATCATATTATCTTTAGAAAATATATATACTTATTTAAGTACATTAAGGTAGACATCTAAAATATTATCTTTACTTAAATTTTTTCTTTCCTATACTTTTATATTTAAATATAAATATTTAATTTTGAATTCACAACGTATTCTATTAAATATTTACTTAAAATTAAATATTTTTTTTTTTTTAAATGTTATTTCTGTAACTTTTTATTGTTAAATATAAAACTATAGCTATTACTCACCATGTTACATTTGAGTGTTATATTAACTTTTTACTACATTAAGTAATGAATATTGTAACGAATCTTAATACTATAATAATATATTAAATTTTAATACTATACAATTATTTTCGGTGTATTTATAAAAGTACTATAATTATTATTATAAACTACGTATTTGCTTAGTAAATTAAGTAATATTATTACTTCATAAATTTGCTACCATTAAATATCTAATGGTTGAAATTTTGGTCTTAATTCAGGTGTATTTTAATAATTTATATGAATTATTTTTAAATTTCTTTTTCTTTATAATTAGAAAGTAAACCCTGTATTTTGTAGTTTTTAATTCCATCTTTTTCCGTTTATTAGAGCGATTATCATTTTTTGGTATAAGGATTTTAAATTAAGTTTACAATGTTACTTAACTGCAGTTCTAAGCGTGTTACTTAAGTTTATATATCAGGAATATTTATATAGTCATTACAACCCCACTATTTTATTATACGAGACACTTTTTACAAAACGGACGATCCAGGTATTAACACATCTATTTATTTCTAGGGTGATTTTACTTTTACATTTATGGGAAAATAACCAAGATTATTATTATTATTACTGTTTGAACTTTTGTCATAAAATGGTCCCTTCTACACTTTATATTTTATTGCAGTAAACCTTTTTTCTGTTTATAGCAAATATTTGGCCACTTATTTAACTTAAGATGTTTAAAATGGGATTAAATGAAAATTAACACTTAACACATAAGTGTTGGGGGGGGGGGGGGTCATTTATTTTGGTATTGGTGTTGATTATTGTAAGTGAAACAAGTTGCTGTATATTTATACTTTATCTTACTATCTGGGTAGAACGACCCTCAGTTTTTCACCCAGTCACTAGGGGACCCTGGTTGAAGGTCCCCCAAGCCGTCGTCTATGTTAGGGGGAGTTGAACTTTTTTTTTCTCTCTCCGCCGTCGAGGGTTACCCTCGCTGTACCGTCTCCATAGCAACACAGAATCGATCCCAAGTCCTCTCTAGAGGGTTGTAGATTTCTATAGAGAACCGAGGGTGCCTGCCTATGTGTAAAATCCAGCCATCCTTTTGCACCCATTTTCAAGTCTTGGTACTGTTCCTTAAAAAAAGAATGTATATATACATAAATAAATATATATATCTAGTCTTTCAATACTTCAAAGAATAATTTTTTTTAACACACCACTGTTGCCCCCTTTTTAGGTTCTTTTCTAAAATGAAGGGTGCACTGTAACTGGTCTCCTACCAACCACATGATTATGTCTTATTTTGAATGAACTAAGATTTACCTGAAAGAAGTTTTATCTCTCTTTTGAGTCACAGGAAGTATAAGAACTCCCTTTTTTCGTGATAATGGAGATATATGATTTGCTGAGTACTTAATAAATAATTTTTGACATTCATTCAGTAATACACTAAGAGGTTCTTTCATCGAGATGCTCTTTAATTATTATGTAGTAAGAATACAGGCACTTCTTTAGATTGTTACTCCCCTGATAAAAAAAAATACGAAGGATATAAAGAAGGTGTACGGAATGTTTTTCTTTTGACTGTTACTCCTCTTATAGAAACAAAAAACCAGATTGGAGTAACAATCTAAAAAAGGCGTACGGAATGTTTTTCTTTTGACTGTTACTCCTCTTATAGAAACAAAAGTGTGATATTCCTTTGTCCAAATGTACACTGGACTAAAAACATCTCTTAATCTTAATAGTTATTTAGTCAAAATCACTTTTATTCTATAACAACATAGGGGAGTAACAATCTAAAGAAGTGCAGAATAATACGTACTCAATTGTTCTTACTCTACTATTGTAAGACTTACTTTTTACATAGGCTTTATTAAATTACATGACACGTTTAGATTTGCTTTTAGAAATGTGTATTATTTTACCATCCATTCAATAAATTCGTTTTAAGTTCCTATTTATTTGTACCATAAATTCGATAGATTCGTTTTTAGTTCCCTGAATATTCTATACATTCGATAGATTCCCTGTATTCTACCATAAATTCGATAGATAGGTTTTTAATTCCCTATGTATATTTTATGTTTTGCTAAGTATTTTTTATTAAAAATAACAACCCTGACAACATAAATTTACACAGCAATAAATATTGAAGACTAAATATTATTAGACTATAACTTATAAGTATGGTGTATTGAGGAATGCGAAAGCAGTTTGTTATACGACCTTAGTACTATTACTATAACTAGGTAGCAGTAGAATGTTTGTTCTAATTATTAACTATTGGCTATTACTTTTACTTGTAAATAACGCTGCTGATACAGTAATTTAACAACTTGTGTCTGATTGTCCATATTTTTATGCAGCTGTATAAATCGTGCTTTTCTATTCTAATAATTGCCTACCATTACTTCTAAGAATTACCTTAATATTAAAATTTATTACTTTTTTTTTGCTAGGAAAACAGTAGTAGTGCTGTAAGAAAAGCAATTTATTCAGTAATGTTATCAATATAAAGTTTCTGTTAGCAATATACTCTAATAATTGACTTGTTATAACTACTCAATTATTACTGGCAATTGAGTATGACATTTAAAATAAACGAATCATAAATTTAGTTTTTAGTATTATATAATATAATTCGAGTAATTGAGCGTATTTTCAAATAAATACCTAATTTTAACCGTGAATATAAAGATATACCTTTATATTTTTACGATGTCAAATATTATCTATATTAAATAATAATTTATCGTTATTTATTACCTTCTCATTTTATGAGGAATGCTTTGAAAAAATTCAATATAGTAAATCTTTTTTTTTTTTAGGAATCTTATAATATTTCTTGTCAGTGGGCAGTTTTATGTATTATATATATTTTTTTTTTGGTGTACAATTATCATAAACCTTTTAAAGTTTCATCATATCCTTGTGGGTAACGCCTTTAATAAGGTTAAAAGATTTAAATGTATTAACTTGTTTGGCTATTTGAACTTTCGCATTGGTACTTATTTCTTTACAAAAATAAATTCATGATTTATATACTCATAAAAAAAATTTGTTACCTTAATCCCATTTCAATATTTTTTTTTAACATTTTAAATAAATTGTTTGATATTTCATTTCAATTATTCGTTGTTATCATATGAACTTTATTTTTTCACTGTAAATTATTCTTAACAAGATCATTTTATTTTATTACTTATATTAGTTTCTTTATTTGTTATTATTTTTATTATTATACAATATAGTTTTATTATGTTTATAAGTTATTTATTTGATATAATCCAAAGGTTATCTTATATCTTTATGCTTTCAATTATTATTTTATACAATGGAGATTTTCAAAATCACAATTTCAGTTCGAACTTCGTTCGAGTAATTATTATTTTCACTTTTTCCTTTTCCATGTTGATAGTTATTGTAATGATTTAGTTTTTTTGCCTTTTATAAGAGATATATTATTGCGTTTTCTCGTTGAATACATTTTCCTAAAAATAGATAACGTATATTTTCTCCTTATTGTTCATTTATTTTCTTTTACATTCTGTAATATGTAATAATTCCAGCTAGTATTTTTTCTTCTTCCTTTTGACGATTGTATCTTATATTATATTCTAGACTAAGCTAGAATGTACAGGTGTGCCATCTTTTTTTTAACGAAACTTGTACATCTTATACTTCGAACCACCTGTTATTTCCTGTAATTTCTAATGAAAAACGTTAGAAATTCTAAAGGTCGTTGATTCCCTACACTTCTAAGCCTCGCATGAGACACTTAAGAAATAATGAAGAGACACCGTTCTTCACTTAATTGTGATACTTAACCAATTCCAACCTTGAATCGTGTGAACTTCTTTTTTTATTATAAAAATAGTCTTCTAATTGACTTTGACTTCTAATTTGAGTTATATTTCATTTTTATAACATAAAATGTCTTATTACTAGAAACCCATTTTTATTCCTAGTTCATTTTTTGTTTTTGAAACCAATTTTTTTCCTATATCCTTGTTAGATTTTGGTCTTTTACTTATCCTTATGCCAATTTCCTTAGCTAATTTTTTTAGTCTGATGGAATTTTCAACGAAAAATAAAATAAATATGATGTATATTTTGTCTATCATTTTACTATGTATCATTCTAGTTCTTAATAATTCTGTATTTTAATTTGATTACATTTTAAATAGATTATATATTGGAAAAGAATAAAAAAATAGAGGTGAACTGTCATACGTTGGAAATGTATACTTTTCATATAGCGTCTTGTAATTCAACTATTTTTAGGTTTTATTTTCAGGTCAAATTTTTTGTCTTTTGACACTTTTGGTTTTGGTTTTTTCGTTGGTCATCAAATTTTCTAGTTTTAAAACTATTTTTTTCTAAAATGAGTTAACAAAACTGTTTTTCTCTATGCTAACCAGTAATATAATTTTAGCGTACAACGCGTATTTGACATTTATATAAAAACACCTGGTAAGGAATTTTATTTTTTTCAAATTTTGAAGAATATTTTTCTTTAAATAAAAAGTAAAAAATTTTACTCCTAAAATAGCTACGACTATTATCTTACCTAGATTGTTTAGATTGTAATTTAGTGTGTAGTTTTGAATTAAATTCTTTTAATATAAGTGCGGATATTGCTAGAACATTTACTAAAAATAAGCAATACCAGTAATTTTATAATTTTAAAAAATGTGAAAGTACTCCATTCTAATCCAACCCTAAAAGCACATTTATTGTAGTCTAGGTATTTCTGCTTTCGTACTATTATTAGATAAAAGTAAATAATTACATCCTCTTACCACATCTTGGAGCCACCAAAAATGTAAAAGTTACCACATTATTGTGGAATGTGATATTAAATCTTAAACGAGAAAAAAATATTATTGATAAGTTTTTACTGAAAGATCTGAACTTGTGTTTCTTTATCAGGACTGCTCTGAATGATTCAGTTTCTGACTAAAAGCTACCATAGATCCTTGAAATCAGCCATTACTCTTTTTCTTCCATCCAACAAGCTGTTACATTTGAAACCTTTCCAACTGCTTTCATAACTTATAAATTAAATGTTGTTTTTTTTTTTGCTCAAGAAGCTTTTTAATAATTGGTAGAAGTTAAAGGTTTCAGATAGCTTGAAGGTGTGTTTGGGGGAGTTTTTAAGTGCAACTGAAAGGTTGTTCTTTGGGAGTGATTGGTAATAGGTAAGCGCCCGTTCAGGGAGCTGAGCAAAGGGTAAGTTCAGGGTTCATTTACCAGTCCGAGGATAATGTAAGTTTTGAAAATAGCGCCCCCTCTATCAAGAGTTACGGAGTTTAAACATTTTGAAACTGCTTCCAAGGAAACGAAACAAGAAAGTTTTTTCTCACCTTACCGGGATTTACTCAAGGGTTGTTTCGTATGACTCACGGATCTCACAGGGTGAGAGGTTACTTTCAAAAAGTGATTGCTGGGTAAAAACCAGAACTTGTGTCAGTTTCGGAAATATGGGTCGCTCCGGAATACCGGTTGGCCAACGAACTCATGCAATAACACTTCTCTTTTCAACCAACCCCTCAGATTATTAGAATTAGAAACGGATATACACTTTCTATGAACCACCTTATATTGGAGAATGAAGGAGTCAAGGAGGTTTAAGGAGAAACCTTGGACATTTTCAATTTATCGTAATTGTTTAAACATTTTTTTTTAGACTAATTTTGCAAATTTACTTAATTTAAATCCAATATGCTTTGTGCTGTACCTGCAATGCACTGTATCTAAATTGCTGTTCTACTTAAAGTTGTTTTCTGCAATTTTGTCAAACATATTTCCAGAGATTTTAAATCTCTCTATCACATATTATTTTCCTTGATAAATATTAATATTTTAAAGTAGCAGTATCTAGATGATATTAGCTTTATTGTTCCCTTTTCTCATTCTTCTAAAGCACCCAAAGGGGTTTAGGCTTTTGTTGGTTCAGAGTTTCCTTTTAGTATTATAGTTGCTAGGTTTAGTTCTCTTAGAGGGTCTTGTCTAGATTCATTTAGCGTCTCTCATTCTCCCCCCAATGGGAATTAGTTTTGACGGGCGTGCATTTAGTGACGTAGCCCAAGGGGAAGATGAATCTAAAACGCCGATGAGTCACTATGCTGTTAGCGCCATCCTCGTAGCCGCCATGTTGCCTCGTGATTCCCTCTCCCTTAAGGCTGAAAAAAAGTATTTGCATTCAGTCCATGTTCTCTTATTTTTCTTTTTAACTCTCCCCTCTTCTGTCAGTGGTATCTCGGAAGGGTGGAATCCGGGCATCCATCACTTGCTTAAAACCCAACAAACTATTCAATTAAAATTAATCCGGTTGTAAATCGGGGTAAACACCGAATGAACTTAATTAAAATGCCAATTAGGTTTGATGTCGTTAACGAAGCAGACGTTTTTTCAGTGTTACTGAACAACTTCTGTTTTTCAGAAAGTGTGTCCACATTTATGAGTCGATCTTCTTCTGCTAATCCAATTTTGAAGAGGAGTTATTGAATACTTTAGATTAAGAGAATTTTTTATTAATATTTCTCTTTTTAATTTAATGTTTGACAAGGACTTAAAATAACATCAAACTTAACTTATCAAATAAATCGTGTGTTGTTCATTGATGGTGTCGGATTATACCGTCCCATTCTTGTACTGTGATAAAATTCTTTAACTTTAACGTTACCTCTTTTTATTCACCTCTTTACACGTGGTTAAATGAATAATAGGATTTAACTGATTACAGATGTCCAGTGTTACCAATCTAAACCGGTTAGTTCTTTTGTTGCTTCCGGTTTTTCCTGTCAGTGTTGATTGTGTTACCAAATCCCCTCCCGTTGTCAATTTTACACAATGATGGAACCTGAATCCATCTGACTATAACACCTGGTGACGAGTGATGGGTCTGTCCAATGTTAAAGAATTTAAACCAGTTCGGTTGTGCAGAGTTGTTTGTTATCTCTATACATTTGATAACAATTTATTATTATTCCTCACCCCTTAGCATCGTATTGTTGTCTCAAAATATAATGTTCATAGACTGATTACAAAATATATAAGGTACATTTGACCATCTGAAAAATTTGTCTCTGGTCCAATTTTTATCATTTTAACAGTTAATAATGATAAGTTAATATCTTTCTCTAATATTTTAATACTAAAATGTTTCAAAATTCGATTGATAACAACTATTATCCTGTTTTACTTTTTTGAGTATTTAATAATCTTAAAATCTTCAAACATTTTCTATGACTAATGGAACTATCAGTGTCTATTCTTACTTCTTGAGACTTTTTTTTTTTTAAAAAAAAGAAGTAAAAATTACAATGGATAAGAAAATCATACTTAGGAACATGGTCTATCTCTTTTCATTTTGTCTATTTTATCACTAAAACAAACTTCTACGTTATTCTCTGACGTCATTCCTTTCTATGTATATGTTTTTTTAAAACGATAAGGATCTTATAGTTCTTTTTCCATTATGTGGTTGGTTTCGCAACCATACTGTACATTTTTATTATCTTCCTCCAAACTTCCAAGTTTCTTTGTGTCACTGACTGTTATCTTTATTGTATGTATACATAAAGACATTCGTTTTTTTCTTTTTGTTGGTTATTTGTCATGTTTATCCAAGCATACGCTGTATTACGGGGTTTTCAACTGTTAAGAATTTCCTTTCGTTATCACCTTATCTTTTCTAAACATGAAACTTTTTTTTTTACCCTGAACAAAAATGGAAAGAAAGATTAGAATAATGTTGGTATCTTAATGTCTAAATCTCATTGTAATCCTGCAAGGTTAAAATATCTGCAAGGTTTGTTTTTTNCTTTAAAAAGTTTTGCTCAAAGAGCAGTTTTAGTCGATAAAGATGTGAACTAGATGTGATCTTACTTTAAAAAGTTTTGCTCAAAGAGCAGTTTTAGTCGATAAAGATGTGAACTAGATGTGATCTTACTTTAAAAAGTTTTGCTCAAAGAGCAGTTTTAGTCGATAAAGATGTGAACTAGATGTGATCTTACTTTAAAAAGTTTTGCTCAAAGAGCAGTTTTAGTCGATAAAGATGTGAACTAGATGTGATCTTACTTTAAAAAGTTTTGCTCAAAGAGCAGTTTTAGTCGATAAAGATGTGAACTAGATGTGATCTTACTTTAAAAAGTTTTGCTCAAAGAGCAGTTTTAGTCGATAAAGATGTGAACTAGATGTGATCTTACTTTAAAAAGTTTTGCTCAAAGAGCAGTTTTAGTCGATAAAGATGTGAACTAGATGTGATCTTACTTTAAAAAGTTTTGCTCAAAGAGCAGTTTTAGTCGATAAAGATGTGAACTAGATGTGATCTTACTTTAAAAAGTTTTGCTCAAAGAGCAGTTTTAGTCGATAAAGATGTGAACTAGATGTGATCTTACTTTAAAAAGTTTTGCTCAAAGAGCAGTTTTAGTCGATAAAGATGTGAACTAGATGTGATCTTACTTTAAAAAGTTTTGCTCAAAGAGCAGTTTTAGTCGATAAAGATGTGAACTAGATGTGATCTTACTTTAAAAAGTTTTGCTCAAAGAGCAGTTTTAGTCGATAAAGATGTGAACTAGATGTGATCTTACTTTAAAAAGTTTTGCTCAAAGAGCAGTTTTAGTCGATAAAGATGTGAACTAGATGTGATCTTACTTTAAAAAGTTTTGCTCAAAGAGCAGTTTTAGTCGATAAAGATGTGAACTAGATGTGATCTTACTTTAAAAAGTTTTGCTCAAAGAGCAGTTTTAGTCGATAAAGATGTGAACTAGATGTGATCTTACTTTAAAAAGTTTTGCTCAAAGAGCAGTTTTAGTCGATAAAGATGTGAACTAGATGTGATCTTACTTTAAAAAGTTTTGCTCAAAGAGCAGTTTTAGTCGATAAAGATGTGAACTAGATGTGATCTTACTTTAAAAAGTTTTGCTCAAAGAGCAGTTTTAGTCGATAAAGATGTGAACTAGATGTGATCTTACTTTAAAAAGTTTTGCTCAAAGAGCAGTTTTAGTCGATAAAGATGTGAACTAGATGTGATCTTACTTTAAAAAGTTTTGCTCAAAGAGCAGTTTTAGTCGATAAAGATGTGAACTAGATGTGATCTTACTTTAAAAAGTTTTGCTCAAAGAGCAGTTTTAGTCGATAAAGATGTGAACTAGATGTGATCTTACTTTAAAAAGTTTTGCTCAAAGAGCAGTTTTAGTCGATAAAGATGTGAACTAGATGTGATCTTACTTTAAAAAGTTTTGCTCAAAGAGCAGTTTTAGTCGATAAAGATGTGAACTAGATGTGATCTTACTTTAAAAAGTTTTGCTCAAAGAGCAGTTTTAGTCGATAAAGATGTGAACTAGATGTGATCTTACTTTAAAAAGTTTTGCTCAAAGAGCAGTTTTAGTCGATAAAGATGTGAACTAGATGTGATCTTACTTTAAAAAGTTTTGCTCAAAGAGCAGTTTTAGTCGATAAAGATGTGAACTAGATGTGATCTTACTTTAAAAAGTTTTGCTCAAAGAGCAGTTTTAGTCGATAAAGATGTGAACTAGATGTGATCTTACTTTAAAAAGTTTTGCTCAAAGAGCAGTTTTAGTTGATAGAGATATGTTTTGTATGTTATCTCACTTTAAAAAGTTTTGCTCGTAGATAAAGAGGAGTTTCAGTCAATAGAGATATGTATATAGAGATATATTCAAAACTTGAATAGAGATATGTTTTATATGTTATCTTACTTTAAAAAGTTTTGCTCAAAGAGCAATATTTGTCGACAAAGATCTGAACTATGATAATAATCATTCTTAAAAGTGATATACACTCGGTGTAATCTTGATTTAAACTCAGTAGATACTTCCAAAAGCATCTGACCTGTAAAATATCGACTTAGGGTGTAAAGTTTCTGTAGTCTATTTAAACCACAACCCTATAATTTAAGAATATATGCTTTAAATTTAAGTTTAATGTTAAGAAAATGATCTAAATGAGTGTAATTTTACTTCAAGAAACCAACTCTAAGAATTATATATTTTAAAACATAAACAGTAATTGCGTTTATCATCTTAACGGTTTTCGAATAATGTATTGAGTGTAACAGTTATATTCATGATATTAATGATTAGTACTACTTACGTCTTTAAGTTTAGATACTAGTTGGAAAAAATAGAGATATGATCATATAATAATTTACAATCAACATTATAATATAGTTTTTTCTACTAATTACGAAAAAAAGTACCTATTCCATGAAAGAAACCGTTGAAACTAATACCAGCAAGTGGGCGTTGAAAAAACATGATAAAAACCCACCTTCTTCTATAATATCAAACGAATTCTTTTAAGAATATATAATTTTTTCTCAAGTTGAACGGCTCATATAAGGACATCCCTCGCTCGAGGACATAGTGGCATTAACCCGGGACAAGTTTGATGTACTCAACTGACAGAAAGACTGATAGGGGCAGGTGCACCTAATCAGCTGGTTCCTTTTCCGAACAGCTGTCCTTTTTTTAATAAAGAAGGCACTTAAACCTTGGAACTTCTTTTATATTTTTAATGCTAGTTTTTTTCTTTTTTTTATTGTTGTAGTTCACTGTGTACTAAGCTATTACCTAAGTAGTGCTATTCCTTTTTTTTCTAATAAACTGTTAAGTCTTGAAAATTTTATGAAAAAGAAATATCATTCATAATACAATTTTAGAGATGGAAAAGTTTGATAGCAATTGCATTAGTAGAATGGAACTGTTGAACAAATAGAATCATAATTTTAGTTTTAATTTGAAATGAAATAAGTTCTTTTTAGTGGGCTGCCCGAAATTTAAATATAATATTTTACTGTTTCTTTCTTGTTAGAAGTGTCTATTTCTAATATAAATTAAACTTCTACTGTAAATAAGGGAATTTTTACATAAGTGTCACTAACTTTAAAGTAGATTCAACCCTAATTCATTTTACTTTTAGTAAAAAAACAGTATTAAGAACATTATGAATATTTTGGTGCTTGTAAATTCACTATTAGCGTAAGGGGAAGTCATAAAAAAGCTCTTCTTTGGATTGTTACTCCCCTTGTAAACAGAACAGAGGGGAGTAACAATCTAAAGAAGGTGTAGGAAATGTTCTTCTTTAGGCTGCTACTACCCTTATACATGTGATATTCTTTTGTCCGAAAGTACATTACATTGGACTAAACATAGTTATTTAATCAATTTACAGTCTATAAAAACATAGGGGAGTAACAATCTAAAGAAGTACATATAAACGTTGTAGGTGTTCTCAATATGTGCTATGTTGTTGCGTTGCTAACATAGTTTGCTTATGCAGGATTAGATGGTGACTTAGTGGTACGTTTCTTAGTCCTTAATTTCAGTCATAAGTCATAGTCATAAGCCATACACCCATATTTTCGTTTACAGTGATTGTGGAGACTTATAATCCCTTATAAGTAATAAACCGATGAAACTAATACCAGCAAGTGGACTTAAAAAAAATATGGTAAATCCCCACTTTATTCTTGAACATCAAACGAATTCTTTTAAGAACAATCCCTAATACCTTTATTAGAAACAAGCCTGACTACTTTAGGGATTTCTTATCTTCGTGTAAGACAAAATTAAGCCTTTATGTGTCAATATCTGTTAAGAATTTTCGAATTCAAAAACTGACATGAAGTATCCTGTTCGTCATGTCATATTATCTGCTTCGACAAGAGGCATCCCGTCTTAAAGTACCTCCGCGTGTAGAGGTGGGGGATCCTTATTTCGGTTATTGTGTGATGAGCAAGCTGACGGTACCACCACGGTCTCCATTCAATGTTAAATATGACCATTGTGCATTGTTTTGTAAGGAGAGAAAACAAAGGCGAGGAGAGGTTCTTAAAGAAGGGGACTCCCCGGTCCAAAACTCCGTAGAACCATTGTTGCATTATTTATGGCCTCTATCACATTGTATTGAACAAGTCTCAGGGTGCCGAGTTACTGGTATATAAGAGAAGGCGCTGTATAAGGGCGCACTATGCTCTCCACTTCCTTCTTTGTCCTCGATTCTTTTTTAAAGTTTCTTCGCCACTTCTCTTTTTAATGTGTGACGCTCCCTTTTTTTTGGTTAGGTACCTATTTTTTAAAAAGGATTATTTAAAAAATTCTTTTGTCTGTCATGTGATTTTTTATTTTTAAATGTACTCCTATTTAAAAATTTCAATAGATATTAGAAACGTCCTCAATTTACCTTTTTACGTAAGAATTTAAGGAAAATTTATATTGGAGTGTAAGACCATTATAGTGTCATATTGTAGAAGTGAAAATGTCTTATGATAAAATTACTTATAAAATTTATAATAATTTTAAATTTAATTATTAGGAAAATCGTGTTTAATCACATCTGCTACCAAATTATGTTATCTTGTTTTATTATTTGTTAAAAAAGTTCTAATTTTCAAACTGGAAATAAATATAACAAGTATCTATGGCCATCATCCTGTTTTTTTAATTAAATATAGCTTGTTATTTTTATTTATTTTTTTATAATAGCTTGAATAATGCTTGACAGTACACCATCTTTTTTTTTGTAGCAATTTGAATTTTTTTTTTGGGTGGGGGAGCGGGCAAAAGATGATTTATTTTTTTTGGGAGAAAACCTCTCTGTTTGCTTTATTTGTGGAAAATGTTTTGTAGATAAGGTTTGGAAATGACAGTTAAACTTAGTTTTTATTTTCCCTTAAAAAAGAGGGGGGGGGGGGGTATTTTTTTAAATAAAAAAATAAATTAAATTTTGGTTGGAGAAATTCTATTGATTTTTTGAAAAGTTACTTTAGTTGGGTAATACATCCTAGCATTTATTTTACCATATGAGTGTTCTAAAAATAATAGTAAATATTAAGTTTATATTATAGTATTAAGTGTATTTTTATTTGTTCACACACAAGAACAATTTACTAATTATTAAACTAACGATTTATGATGATTTGATGTCAATTTTATCAAATTTATACATTTTTGCTTAGCATTGGACAGTTCTATAAAACACTAGTTAATTGTTTTATCACAGTACTCAAATCAGTATCAAATCTTTACTTGTTATTGTTGCATGTGTCTCTCTTCAAATCTTACTAGCCGTTAGGCCCGCGGTAACGGGCAGAATAATAAATATGGTTGAGAAAAAGAGCTGAGAGATAATTAGTTATAATTAAAATAGATATTTAAAGAGATATTTACTGTTTAAATAGTTTAGAGATGTTTACTGTTAAATTTACTGTAATTAAGTTTTATGCAGTTATAATTAAAATTAAAACATTTAAATAGGAAGTTTTGTGCTCCGATATTCGTTATATAGGTATGGCGCAATTGGTTAAATATCTGGCTTTCGCCCAGTAGCCCCGGGTTCGATCCCAGCTTATGGCGCATCAATTTTTAACGTTATAAATAATTTAGAGGTGAGTTGTCGTCGTCGGGACACTACTCGATTATATAAAAGATTGTCTTTTCGAATTGTTTTTGTTCTTCTGTTGTTGAATTCTATTATTCTACAAACTAAATTTATTATAATGCTACATTATTTCCTCTTTTATGTTTGTAGGTTGTTTTTAATAGTCATGAGAGATTTGTGCAGTACTATAAGAAGTTAAAATGTGGAGATTTTACTACTTGGGAAAATTATTTATAAGTTTTCATGTAAAGTGTTTTGCTTGGTCGTTCTCCCCTCCCCTTTTCGAAGTAAAACTTAGTTTGGCAACTTTATCCCATGTAAAATCGATTTAGGAAGTCATTTGCCTGCACCGTGCCTCGGGTACCAACTTTACCCTTCCTGCTCCCTCAAGTTTTTAGATCGTCCTTGTACAAATTACTTTTTGATGCCTCATCCAACCTAAGTCCCTTCCAAGCCCAAATGAATATCTTCGAGACAACTTTGTCTCTTAGAATCCAACCATCCTCCACGCCAACATAGCAAGATCGCATTTTCAAGCAAAATGACTTTAATTTATAATGTTATGAGTTTTTTTTATGTTTTTTTACCTAGCTAATAGTATATATTGAATATTTATAAAAAACGTGTTTTAGTCCTGCATAGAGCAGGTAAACTTTTTTTTTAGGTTAATCTTGCTTTTATCCCTGTAAACTTCAGATAGATTTATATACCCAATAGAAGAATTAACCACTTTACCTATTATTTATCGGAAACATCATATATTACTAAAAATTGAACAGAAAGAAAATTTTATTCTTTTTTTTATAATTGTTACAGTCAACATTTTATTTTTAAAATTTAGACGTGATTATTGATTTTGTTATTAAAACAAAAATATTACAGGTTTGATAGTTAAGAACCGTTTTTTTATCATTATACATTCTATTAAGTATCAAATTTATTCCTTATAGCATTTGATTTATGAAATAAATCCAAAATTTAAAAAAAAAAAAATCAAGTGACATGAATTATCCGCCATCTTGGATTTCCAGTAAATCAGATCGAGTTGCTAATTTTATATTTTCTATGGCCCAGAAGACCGCACATTTTTCATATTTTTCTATATTTTTAGTAATAGCGGAAGTACGGTTTTAGGGGGGGGGGGGACACGAAAAATTTCGATGTTTTTTGACAAAATGGCGCCGAAAATTA
>KZ651181.1:503158-526693 GCA_001010745.2 Gerris buenoi | reverse complement strand
TCAGTGAAAATGACCAATTATTATTATTAATGATTTATTTTTTCTTTATTTGTTGGCAATTTAATTTTTGTAGTATTCCGATTTGGACAATATTTAATTGGATATTATTTAACTTAAAATCTATGGGTTTTTCTAAAATTCACTAAAAAAATATTAACATAGTTTATTTTATTTAAAAAATTCGTTTAAATTATTACTGATCAACTTGAAATAAAATCGTGATGTTAATATAGTAATATTGTATATAAATTATGATATTATTATCTGGTCAATCAGCTGATTCAACTAAGTCTGAAAAATCAAATGCTCTTATCAGTTTATAGAGGTTATCAATATCTTTAGCTTGAAACTTTCGCATTATATTCATTTTAACGTGGTATGTTTTGTAACTTAGGAAGCACGATTGTCTGTATGAACGCTAAACGCTAATGTGTCTGAGAACATAATATGTTAGGTTTTGTTTCTGTCGTGCAGTTGTATAGAGTTTTGAGATAATCTTCTTATTTTTGTTAATTCAAAACAACTATTGAGTTTGAGTTACCCATTCGTATTTATCCTGAGTACGAATTACGATGTTTTTTGAGGTAATCTTTTAAGAATTTGGTCTTTAAAGATACTTTCTGGTACTCGCCTGAAGTGAGTACTAAGTATTCTTAAGCAGAAGTTGTTTTAAGGTTAAAATAAAAACTTGATCCCCAGTATAGTTGATCTTTTTCTCAAGTAGAAAGCAGCTGGTGTTGACATGAACAACCATGTTATATTTTTACACTAACTAATGTGTCACCTGGTCTAAAATCAGCTGGTACAGTGATGAACTTTTGCGCGGGAAAATAAATAAACCCACCATCAATAACATTACTTTCAGATATTAAAATTCACCAATAGCCATCGTCTTATTAGTGTTTTTGTGCTACCATTGTGTAACACCTGTGAAGCATTCACTAACGCCTTGAGCATTGTACAAGCCCCAATTCTAGTTTATTGAATCATATTAGATAGCTTTCGGTATCAAATGTGTTAATGACATTTTTTATTTCCCATCGTTTGGGAATTGTTTATATTATATATCTCGGTTTCCTTTCACCAAAATGTCTGCCCTCCTAGAGTCTTGGAGATCTGGTGAAAGGAAAATAAAAATCTTTTTTTGACTAGGTGAAAGGACAAATTAAGATAAGATTGGTTGATATCCCCACTTGTTGTTTTCTGTAGCTGTAAGCTAAAACCACCTTTTTATCTATCGCTTCCAGGGAACTCAATCTATGGAAACTATCGAATTATAATGGGGTGAATGTTAAATGTTAAGAGATAAAGTAGAAGTCGTTTTGCACGTACAATTCATTTCTATAGTGTCATTGGAAACCCTAATCACTATCGAGGTCTTATAAAATAGAATCGACTTTTGCTTTACACTGCTAAACAGTATTTCACTTCAATCATACTTCATGGCTTTTAGTTAACAACAACTTTAAAGAAGATGTACCTTAGCTTATGATCTAAGAGAGTTAAGTTGTGATTGAGGAATTAGACTATTTTCTTTAAATTTGAAGATTCAAAAAAAGCCAACTTCAAGGCAGTGAGAGAATACAAAAAGAAAAGATTCGACTGTTGATTGCATGAGTTTGATCCTAACATTTTATGAATCTTGTATCTCACGCCGAAGTCTAAATAAATTTAAATATTTGGACTCTTCAAATTTAGTTTCTTATACCTTTGTTGAAACACTTTTTTTTTACTGTAGAATAAATTCACACTTTAATCCTAAAATGTATAGTAGTCTAGGAAAACTATGAAAAAATACCCTTCAACCAGCGCAAAATTGTTTCACGAGCGATTGAAGTGGTTTTCAACTAAACTAACCTTGCTTTATAACATATCCAAAATCAGACAAAATCCAATCATGGGAAAGCGAATTCAAAATGGCGTCTGTTTATATTAAGGGTAATGAATGCCCAGCCATCCAATAAACGTTAGTTTATATAATTCAAATAATGTAGAAAAATAAATTTTGAGTTTGGTTATAAGTTTAAATTCATTTATTTTTCTTATAGTTATAGCCTAGTCAAAACATACATTAGATTACATTACATATATATTATTAGTTAAAATTGTTTCTTTTGATTTCCAAACACTGATCTGGTAGTATGCACGAAAGCTATTTTTGCCTAATGCCCAATAAATGTTAAAAAAGTGGTTTATATTCATTTCTTAAAAATTAGAATTTACCTTTTTGTGTTCTTTTTACGATTGCAACAGAACTGTATTGTCCACAGGCTTCATTTTGTGCTTGCATAAAAGCCAATTAAATTTACTACAACTTCTTTTCTTATGACTTTTCTCGTAGGGGAGAGTTTTTATGCCGATATTCGGCCCGAAACGAGAGCAATACTTAAAATTTCATTTTTTGGAAAATTATAGGAATTTTTGCAGTGCCATATCTCCGTGACTTTTAGACGTACAGAGTTGCCAATGGTCTTTAAAGGAAGCGAATTATATTTACTTCAACTTCATTCCTTATGACTTTTCTCGTAGGTTAACAGTTATACGCCGATATTCGTCCCGAAACGAGAGCAATAGTTTTTTGGGGAAAAAAATTCCAATTTTCGATGTGCCATATCTCAGAACCTATTGGTCGTATAGTGCTCCGGTTGATCTTATGCTGCTGGAAATTTACTGTACTTTTAAAATTGACATAACGACTAATACCGCTCAACCCATAGTGTACGAGCTATATGGCAAAAACTGAAATAAGTTTGATTTTTTTTCAGTTTTTCACGTATTACGCAGCAAGCATAGGTTTTTCGAAGCTGCAAACTTAGGATCACACTACCCTAACGGGTCTGAACAACATATAAAAAAATCAGACCTGCATCACGCTTTGCGAATTTCGATATTTTTTATGCATATTTTGACTAGCCTATAACTATAATAAAAGTAAATTAATTGAAACTTATAACCACATTTAAAATGTATTTTTCTACATTGTTTGAAATATATAAACCAACATTTATTGGACGGCTGGGCTTTCATTACCCTTAATATTAAAAAACGCCATTTTTAATTCGATTTTTAGGTGCTTTCCCATGATCGGATTTTGTCTGATTTTGGATATGTTACAAAGCAGGGTTAGTTTAGTTGAATACCGTTGGAATCGCTCGTGAAACAATTTTGCGCAGGTCAAATCGTATTTTCCCTAGACTATAGTGATTCTTTATTAACTTTATACATCGTTAATTATAAAAGCGGTTGAAATAGTTTAATTTATTAGTTTGTACTTGTTCAGCCGATGTTGCAAAGCTTAATCACACGTTTTAACAATCAAATTCAACTTGCATCTTAGTCTAAAAAGTGGTTTTAAAGTGGTTCATTTAGTTAAAATCACTGTATTTGACCCTTTTTTATTTCTGTACCAAACTTGTGTAACTTTTGATTTGGCAGATCAACGTGAAATCTCCACAAATGTTTTAACTTAAATTGATTTATTTTTTTTAAAAAAAGTTAAGAATTTAAAATTGACTCAAATGTTTCTCAGAATTTTATTTATATTTTTTGCTTTTAAATATTAACTGAAGGAAATGTCGAAAATTCCGTTTCTACCTTTGAAACGGATGCGGATACATCAATTTCGCATTTCTAAATTCGTGTTTATTTTTAACTAAATGAATTACTTGGTAGCTCAAGAAAGTGTCAGGATATATTTATTAGAACTCATTAACCACTATATCACGTCATAAAATATTACGTTTTATAAATAAACACAGCTTAAATTTATACATAAATTATAAAATTCTGCATTAACTTACTGCAAATCGTGAAATAAAAACCAAAATAATTTTAGTTTACTTTATATCAGGATAAGCTTATCATTAAGAAATTTAAAATTGATTCAAAACGTCTCTCAGGATTCTATATATTGTGTTATTTAGCAGGTACACTATGATTTTTCTATGGAGTAAAATATATAATTATATATAAAACTTATTTTTTAATCTATGTCTGAAATATTTGAAATATTTATTTTGTATTACATTATTTTAAATTATTGCTCTTAGGGTTTTATTAATCCTAAATGTTGTGTATTTTTTTTTTTTTTTTTTGGGGGGGGGGGTCTACAATTAACCAAAACATTTTCTTTATTTTACGTCTCCTAATTTTGGTTAATTAACAAATCTTTAAAACTACTCGTCCCATTTTAATAAAATGTAAATTGTATGTTATAATTATCCTATTGTTGATCCCATATAAGTTTATACCTTCTGCGCCCAATTGTCTGTCTATTACATGCGCACAAACATGCATTTATTTAGACCATATCTTTAAAAGTGCAAATTTGATTTTTATGGTTTGTTGAAAGTAGGCCACAGATAGCCCCAGATTAATTGCAACCGTCTGCGCTCTTAAAATTTTGCTAAATTGATACTTTGATTCATGAAAAAAAAAAACCAAAACTATTTTGATAGTTTTATTAGCGGAGAATTTAAATAAATTCGAAAAAATGTATTGGAAAATCATAAAGCCATCGAAGTAAATGAATTAGAACGACTATTTTTCTAAACAGGAGTTGATAGATCTAAAACTTTATTTTTAAATATTGGCTGATTTTTCGGTGTCTAAATTCTATTTCTTTCACAGTCAATCTGTACTTATTTATTTTATTGATGTGCTTGTTGTCTGCTTTTTTTTGTCCTAGTAAAGCATTATTGGTAACAAGCATAAAGTATTTATATGTGTGAAGTTAAGCTTATGATGGGAAAACCTCGCTCTTAAAGTTTTAAGACCTACCTATAGTTGGATTGAAGGGCGATTCAAGTCTGTCCCTTTGCCTTCCCCTTAAGAAACAGTTACCCCTTATGTGTGATCTTTACTTCTCCTTTCCTTTTAAAAGTCATAAAAATGTTTACGATCTATAAAAGAAGGCTAGCTTAAGGGGAAAAGAGAGAAGTTTGTGAACCAG
This sequence comes from Gerris buenoi, assembly GCA_001010745.2. Classification (NCBI taxonomy): domain Eukaryota; kingdom Metazoa; phylum Arthropoda; class Insecta; order Hemiptera; family Gerridae; genus Gerris; species Gerris buenoi. The sequence goes on along the minus strand of KZ651181.1, from coordinate 521,742 downwards.
CTATAAAATGATATAGATACAAACGGCAACTTCCTAAGCAAGCAGGAACAATAGACATTTAATAACACTAACACGCTGCCTACTAGTGCCTGGCATCACACTCTTGACTCGTAGTAGATACTTTCAACTTAACCGTTTTATTATTATTTTTTTTTTTACTCTTATTAGTAATACTTACTTCTTTATTTTTATTTATTTTATATTAATTAAAATTAAATATGATTTGTATTTACTTTTTAAAACTGTTTATGTTTTTGCTAATTACTTCCCCTGTCACTTTTAATTTATTATTTCCTGCTTTAATAAAAACACCGAATAATTATTGCTTGTTCCTTCCCATGATTTCGATTATTTATTTTTATTGATTTGAAATTAAATGTAATACTAAACATCCCTCTCTTAAACATTTAACCAAAATTTATTGCGNGGGGGGGGGGGGAGTAAACGATAAATGAAGAACGTCTATATTATAAAATTGGTTTTGAGAAAAATTATATACTTACAAATTCATTAAAATTATTCGTACTAATATTAATTACAAAGAAAACTCTTAAAATAAAATAATAATTTAATTTCTCTTTGAAGACGTGGTTATTGATGTAAAAGTACTTCTTAAAACGTATTTAAATTCCTTGAGGGTTCGCGGAACCTTTAAAACATTGCTGTTGAACCTTTGGGTTTTAAGGAACCCCTTAAGGGTTGAAACTAATTGTAAGTAAATCCTCCATCTGAGTTCTACATTTTTAAACTTTATTTTAGTTTCCTAACCCCGATAAACTTTCCGGAATTACGGAGAAGTCATTAAAAATCAGCTGTCTTATATAAGAAGTTAGGACCGCTTTCTAAAAATTAAATATTTTGAATCCCCGTTTAGATTCCTATTCTTTAGTAAATCCACGGTAAAACGACTTGGTTACACTGCCACCCCGGTTTACGACTTTTTAACGGTCTGGATTCCATCTCTTCGAAAGAAATCCTGGTTTTTGCCCCTGTGCAAATACAATGCTCAGAAGGTATCGATGGTGCAAATTGAATTTTTGTTTTGTCCTTGCCTATATGAATCGTCCGTTTTAAGCAAAGGTGGAGGTTCTATTCTTGTGATGTAAGTTTTAGGTTTCATCACTGTCTTACCAGCCAAGTTCCCCTTGATAGTAAAACAATAGCGTAAGTCAACACAGATAAAAAAAACACACACACGGATAAAAAGAAGGGGTTGTTGTATTGACCTGACTTGTATATGTGTGAGTTGATGTCGTTGTGTAACAATACTTTCTCTTAACCCTCACATAGAAACACACTTTCCCACCACTATCTTACCCCCGGAGACACCTTGGGTGTATATCTAGGGGGTTCTACCTTGAACGAATTTTCCCCCGTTCTAACTCATGGACAACCAAAAGTCGCACGTGCCGACACTATTTTTTCCCCTTATCAGTTTTTTGTGCCCATACTCGTTATCAACAAAATTATCTCTTTTTTTTAACTCACGCACTGCTTAAAAACAATCTTTGGCCAAGGTTGGTAAATGCGTGTAGGAAGAATATTGTTAATCACCTGTAAAGTAATTATTACGAGAAGAAAAAAACCTCGATCGCTATCTGTTACAAGAAAAGTCAGTTCATGGTTTTTTTCGTACTTAATTCGAGTGATGACTTATTAGGTATATTAAGAACTTGTATATTAAACAAGCTAATTTCATGAGCTTATCTCTTATCTAATGTATATACTAATTGTTTAAAGTCTGGATTTCCTTCAAATTTTGCAGATAATCTCCCTTAATCGTTCTATATTATATTTCACTTCCAATCCTACTGTCTTTATTAGTGCAGTTGTACGTACTACGGTAGTTTGTTGAAACCAAAGTTACTGTCAAACCAAAGAAACTCAAAGTAAAAAAAAAAAAAGTTCAGTGTCTTGACTGATTGCAGTCAGATTTATACTTATACAGGTTTACATTCTGTTCAGTATGTTTTTATTTTCTACTTCTTTGAGTCGTTTAATGTAATAAAGTTTGGGACTTCTGTAGATTGTTACTCCCGTTATAAAAAAAACCAGAAAGGACTAACAATCTAAAGAAGGTGTACGGATGTTCTTCTTTAGACGGTTACTCCCTTCATAAAAACATATGTGTTATTTCTTTGTCCTAAAGTACATTATACTAAAACATCCTTTTGTCCTAATATTTCTTTAGTCAAAGTAATTTAAAAATAACATAGGGGAGTAACAATCTAAAGAAGTACTTGAAGTTCGTTGTTTAGTACCTTTTTTTTTTAATTAAGTTAGTTGTTTATCTAACTTATTGCTTGGCTTCTGTTAACTCCAAGTATAAAATTAAGTTTATACGTGTTTAAACCTCTTGACTAATATTGTTTATTTCTCTTCTTCGCCCCTTTTTGATAACATTGTCTAGACCGCTCTAAGCACAATTCTTTTGTATCCATTCGCTATCACTTATCTCCTAGTTTTGATTTTATAATTTAAGATTTAATTAATAAAATCTTAAATTATTTATGGTAAAAAAAATGAATGGTGCTATTCTTGGCCCTGTTTCTAATTATAAAATCATAATGTAAAAAATATTAAGACAATTTTAGATTTTAGGTTGAACTAAATTATTTATATACTTACCTATTTCCATTTCTTGTGCCATTTGCTTAATGCATTTATCTTATTTTCTCTTTTCTTTTTTTTTGTTTTAGGTTGGTACCATTAATGGAACTTTTATGGAATGACGTTTATCTTCATTGGTATAACAATTTATATTATTATACTTTCATAAGATTCAAGATTCTCGTCTCATTGTACACAATTTATATTATTATACTTTCATAAGATTCAAGATTCTCGTCTCATTGTACACAATAAAGCTACATTTCTCTTGACAAAATAATGTAACGAGTATAAATGCAGCCAATTTATAATTTTGTCTTTAAATAAAAAAAATTTGAATCAGTTTTTTCTGTTTGATAAAAAAAGAAAGTTTTTTATTTCAAGAAACCCAAATATCTGACTCTATAAATTCTCGACGAAGTTTTGCCTTTGATAAAAACTATACACTCATTCTTAATTGTTTTTACAGCCGTCGATATTATTATCTTAATTGATTTTTTTGCCTTTGTTGAACTACTTTTATTCATAATTTATTTTCAACCATTGATAAAAAAAAATTAAATTAATCTCCATGGCCAAATTTAGATTTGTTTGCCCAAGATTTCGATTAATCTCTGTCTTTTATCTTCTTAACCCCTACTTCCCTTCAGACTAGAAGATTATGACGTCACTACTTCTTTATTTACCATGACGTAGAACAGTCAATAGAAAAAAAAAACACACCCCACTTTTTTAAATTTAGCCGATTTTAAAAGTGTTAAGAGAATATTTCTCTCTCGACCCCCCTTGAATCGGCTAAAAGAAAACAGGCACTCGAGTTGACTCAGTTATTTGGCAGCCTAAATATTTTTCTTCCCTCGTCGACCCAGAGTCGCTTTTTTCTATTTTTAAACACTTCAAACTCTCGCAGTTTCAAATCTCAAATTTGCTTTGAGATTTTTTTTTTGTGCTTTTTTTTGTGCTTTTTTTTGTATATTTCTTCAATTTCCTTATGCTGTTCACTCTTATCTTATTTTATTTATTTTTTCACGAAAACGTTTTTTAAACCTTCGTCGATTTTACCTCTTAGTTTTTAAATTCCTTTTTTTTTTTTTGACTAGTCACTTTTTGAGTAGATTTTTTTCTCCCTCTCTCTCTTGGTCTTATTTATTTTATATTAATTAAAATTAAATATGATTTGTATTTACTTTTTAAAACTGTTTATGTTTTTGCTAATTACTTCCCCTGTCACTTTTAATTTATCATTTCCTGCTTTAATAAAAACACCGAATAATTATTGCTTGTTCCTTCCCATGATTTCGATTATTTATTTTTATTGATTTGAAATTAAATGTAATACTAAACATCCCTCTCTTAAACATTTAACCAAAATTTATTGCGTGCCTGCCTTGATTAATTTTTTATCATTTTAAGAATTTCAATTTTTTATTTTGTTAAAATAGATTTTATCAATGAAATTATGCTTTAAGCGACACTGCTCTGTTATAATATTTTAATTAGACTTATATTTAACGTATAAATTAAAATAATAAATAAATCACATTTTTGTTTCCTAAAATAACACGAACTTTTGCAGATTAGTAAAAATTACAAAATATATAACTTTAAAAAACAAATTGTTAATTTATTTATTCATTAGTAGTTTATTTCCTGAATAGCCTAATGGTCTTTTAAAAAAGACTAGAACGCTGTGGGAGACCCCATGTAGTATCCATATTTTTAGGTGAAAAAACGGAGATTTTCCGTGGTCATGCCTCGAGACGTTTTGGCCCCTTACCAAGTGTTAGCGGTGCTGGCCCCACTCCATGCCCGTAGGGAGCCTGGCGCGCCCAGTAAAACCTCATGGTTAATTTAAGACAGTCTCCTTCCCACAGTACACTATATTCATCACAGACTCATCTATTTCTTGCCCTCTTCGTATACATGTTATTCTATTCCCTTTTTAAACCCTTGAACGAGAAGAAGATGTGGATGCATAAGAATCTCTGTCTTAGAGTCCGATATTGCTCTTTGTTAATCCATTTTCATAGGATGATCGCTGTCCATGAGTCGGTGCTTGTCTGTATAAAAGCGTAAGATAGAGCGCAGGTGAAGCTTGACTTCAAATAAAATGGGTGAAAATGGTATCAGGGTTAATATGCACAATTTTATAACGAACAGTGGTAGATTCTAGAATTTCTAGAATAGTAGATAGTAGTAGATTCTAGAATTTCTACATTATAGTTATGTAAACATGAAAGCATTGTCATTAATCTGTTTATTATGATTCTGCTTATACATTGGATATCTCATGTCCTCTAACTGGTTAATCCTTGTTTGTTGCGGATGAAACTGACAAGGGCCATCTTGATATAGAACTCACCTTGGAATACTTCGCTATATCGCTTTGTGACCTTTACATCATTTGTCCAATGATCCGCTCTCTTAGGCTTGGATTGTACTTTAGTGAGTGGGTTATATCGCCACCTGCTCTGGAATTCTCACCTCCCAATCTCTCCCTTAATATCTTTGGGCATTGCCTTCATTCAAAACCCACCTAAAACTCCCCCTCTACCGACTCCCCCTTAAATGTCAGATCTAAAACGCTCCTCTTACCTTAATGGACCGGTTGACATTTTAGCTCCGGACTTGGGAGCGAGTGAGAGGTGAAATGGTCTGCCGTTCTTCGATAAAGCCCCTTTGATAGTGAACGTCTCTTTGTCGCCTTTACTAGAAGGCGAACCTCCCTTCCATCAATCCGAAAGGTGCCTCCGCTCATTAATTACACGATACCCGTACCCCGTCCGACGACCCTCCTGTCCGATAAATGCTGAACGCGTTCTCTAATGGGTGAAGAGTTTATCCGTTTCGACATTACCTAAGCTTCTTGTACCTTGGCTAGAGTTTCATCATAACCTCAAACTCGAAACGATTAGCGCTTCTTCAATGAGTCTTTAATGGAGTCAGATGAGTTTCGAACGGCCCAGATCCTCTTGTTTTCATCATCTCTATTTCAATACGTTTTTTTAAAAAGGGGTCTCCATTCCACTGCCGGAGAATCGAAACGTTTTGTCATTGTCTGGTTCATTCTCCATTTTAATGAAGACATCTGCGGGTGTTTTAAGATATTAGTTCTGTCAAGCGAAGGATAGAAGCGATCTAATTCAAACTGCATTAACCCAGTGTTATTCTAAACTCGTTTGTTACATCTTGCCAGAGATAATATTCTCTTTCCATTACATTTATATATTTACCCATTACATCTGTTATTTTGTAATGATCCAAAACCCTTTTACACCATTAGGCAATAAGATCTGCTTGAAATTTGTAATGGCTCTGCATCTCTCAATTCTTTCAAATATCCCGATCGGTTTACGTCGACTTATTTTGTCATTTTTAACCTTCAACGAACTCCAGACAGTAGTACTATATTATGAAACGGTATGGGTGTACGCTGAATGATATGGTATTAAACCTTAACGGTGAAATTTACCAATGATTCTTTAGTAATACTACTAGGTATTTGTTATTTATTCGTGGCAATATTATAAATTATTAACAGTTTCTTTTATAGTTTAATTATAAAAATTAATATATGTACTTGTACTTAAGAATTTGTTAGTTTGAAACAATTATTTAATTGGTTACTGTGCAGTTGTCACATCGTGACCACTTGTATTTGATTTCATTCCGAGTCTCAAGTATTTATTATATTTCATTAATATTTCCCAGCTCCTAGCCTCAACTCATGTTTATTAAGTTGGAACTGTAAATGGTATTCTGAAAAGTTTATTTTGAATTTCCAGGCTTGGCACAAACCATGTTCAATCACTTTGCAATTCTGGCTGCTTATTGGCATAAGTCCTCTGCCAAGTTGATTTGTCAGCCAGTCCGTGAACTTAATGCCTACCTTAACTTCTTCTGCCAAAGTTTTTCTGTTATTCCGAAAGGTTGGAGACGCATCTGGAATTCATTATTTTTACATCTCCTTAGTCAAGTTCGAGTATCCGGTTCTTCTGATGAAATTATCAAGATTTTTTTCCCGCAAAGTGTCAAGATGTTTTTATATCTCGCTAACCTTTTCTTTTAAGTGCTAATTTTTTAGTCATAAGGTCTTTTTGACATTTCGGCCTTACCAAAGTTTCTTTTTACGTTTCCTTTTTATTAATCTTTTCTCCGAAAATGTTTAACTGGGTTTTTTCTTCTTTTTGAATTTTAAAATTACTGACCAATAACATTTATATTCTTTAAATGTCATAATGTTTAATATCCCCTCCTAATTATTTGTTCTTTTCTAAAAGTTGATTTTAGGAGAGTTTATGAACACTATAAAAAAAAAAAATCCTATTAAGCCCTCATATACAGTCAAAATATTTGCCCAAACATTTTGACCGTGTATGGGGGGCTGTTTGATTGCGCAAACATGACGTTTGACGTCTATGGCCCAAATTTGCCTGACATCAACTTTGCGCAAACATCATGTTTTGCGCAAAATGTTTGATCGTGCAGGGGGCTAATAATATTTGATTTGTACTATATTTTAATCTAGAATATGATTTCTAACACCTCGTTTATATGATGTCTTCTTTAATTACATTTCTGTTGGAAAATGAGACCTCCATGATAATATTGGCTTTGAATATTCTAGCTATTTTGGGATTGGATGGTCTTGGTCTTTGGACCAATTGCATTCCTAATGAACTAATTTCAAGATAAATCCATTCTATACAAAATATTTCAGTCGAATACTTTTGCTTTTTTGGTTAATAGTTTCAAAGAATTTGAGGAGACAATTGTCTTCAGTAGTTGTACTTACGTTCAACCACAAACAATCATTGTGATTATGTCAGGTCTATGCTTTGTTTCTCAGCATCTCTTGCTCTCTGGTAACCTTTTTATTCTTCTGTGTTGAAATGTAGTCTTTAATCATCAAGTTGGTGTTGTTTGATGTTCTATCGAGATGGTCTGAAGTGGATAAGATGAGGGTTTGGACGAGTCGCGCGTGTGTGTTTCGCCTTGAACTTGAAGGTATCGACTCCCCTGCCCCTACCTTACTACCTCCTCAGAAGAGAACTTGTTTCTATTTCCTTTCACTTATTCATTAGGAGCTCCGTGGCACGACCCAGGCGTCCAGGAGCTCTCCCTCCACCGGCCATCTCATCCACATCCTGCCCAATTACATCAGAGCACGATGCGTAATCCTTCTCCTTCTCTTCACCTCTCCCAACTTAAAATGCCATCTCATGCTTCCCTACAACTTTTTTTTCTCCCCAAACTCACGATTGAATTCGAATGTTGCAGCTGCTATTTCTAAAATAAGACTACAAAATAATGTCACACAACTATTTGATAGAATAAGACTCTTTTTTTCTACGTTTTTATTAGCTTGCTTTCTTGTTTGTTTGTTTGTTTGTCCAGTACAAATCTTGCAATCGTTTTTTAACTAACTTCTCGAAAAGTTAGACATTTGAAACTTTAAGAATAGCTCAGAACACGATGAAAATGCATTATTTTAAAACTTTAGCTACTTTTCAGCAAATTTTGCTGTATGAAAAGTTAGTTCGGAAAAAATCCGAAAGTTATTTTACTTGTTTCGACGTGTCCCATATTTAAATCTTCATTTTGACGGGTTTAAAATTTATAATTTATGACAGAAAATTTAAAAACGTAGCGTATAATGTTCTTTTATCTTGAAATTATTATCTAATACCTTCATAAAATACGCCATCCCTTCGTAAGCAAAGATTCCTTTTGCCCACGCAGATAAAGAAAAAAAGTAGTGCCATGTGCTTTTATTAATTAGGTATTAGCGCATATATTTCAAATCAATCTTATCTTTTAGATTCAAACGATGGGAAACAACACAGAACAACGAAAATGATACTAATTTGATTGTTTCTATAATTGAAAATTTATCCTTTACCAACTATAAGATTCACTTACCCTAAATGTACGGTTTTTGTTCAAGCGTAATTTTTTGAACAAACCTATTTCTTATCTGATTTATTACTCCGAGTTTTTGATTACTCTAACCTTTTTTTTATCAAAAGGTCATAAGACAAAAAATGAACTATATATATTTATAAACGTAAAACATTTTCATTCACATTTCGTTTTTTTTAATGCTTCGATCTTGCGCACTATTTCCAAGATAAGACTAATGATATAATCTCGGTTTATATTTTTGATTTAATACCACTTCTTTATAACATTTTATCGAAATTAATATCCGATTTTTTCCTTCCTTTCCTTTCACTTCTTTTATAGAACAACTTAAAAAAACATGTTTTTTTTTTCTTGTAAGTATAGGAGGTATTTGTTTCCATCTACATAACAACTTTTATAGATAATATATCGTTTACCTCATGTTATAATCCGTGTAATACAACACTACATTATTTTTTTCGTGTAAAATGTCATGGATCAACTAATCACTGTTACATGTTTATTCCATTTTTTTAAAAAATGATTTTTTATGAAAAATATTCCAATGTTAACTGGCTTTTACACCTTTTAAAATTATTATTTTTTAAAAAGTTAAATTTTTAAATCTTACGCTATCTAGAAATTATAACACTATTGAGGTTAAGCGAGTGCTTTAAACAGTTCTTAGTCAGGTTTACCTAAAGTCTTATAACAAACCAATTTTGTCGGATGTAAACTGCTTCGTCTGATTCAATCTTCTCCTGAAGATTGAATTTTATTGATATTTTGTCAATCATTGATCATTGATCTAATTCTTTAGAGCCATAGCTATTCCTGAATCATTCTAACTTGTTCACTGAACTTGCTCTACAGGTACTTCAGCTATTATCTTCTCTTTTATCATTTGTCCAGTTGATCAATTTCTGAATAATTAGAAATTATTGAAACTTGCTTTAAATTTGTTATAATTAGTGAACATTGTTCATTTTACCATTAGATCAAGTTAATCAGACTTTACTGTCATATTTGAATAATCCATGTTTACTTTTTAAATTGTTTTATCTTTAAAAACTTTTAACAGTTCATTGGCTTCTGTGTCATTCCGTTGTAGTGTTATAGGAACACATTTTCCCTCTTAATTATTGTGTTACTTATATTTTAAACTTATGTTTTTTACTTATTATTTTAATCTTATTTATACTCATATATTTTCGAGTATATATAATATTTAACAGGAAAAATCCACAATTCAAAATAAATAACTGTACTTCTCTTAAACTGGAATTTCCCTAAATAATAGGGGTATATTAAGTAAATAGGATAATGGTGGAATTTTCCCAAAATCTCGTATACCTGCTTAGAAAGCAACATTTTTGAAAAAATAAAGTTTTTATCTAAAGAAAGGTCATAACTTAATAACCAATAAGACTTAAAGATATACAACTTTAAACCGCTTTTAGTATATGCTTGGTTTATTTTAACCAAATTGGAAAGATTTACTTCCTTTCTGTTCTACAAATTTACTTTCATAACAAAAATTAACTTATAGTTGGTTGTTTTGACTGAGATTTTGTGGTACCACGTTACATTTTATTAACCTCTCTAGTCATAATTAGGAAATTAACTTAAAAAATATCCAAGAGATTATTATTAAAGTTTGTGTTACGCTTTGTACTTACTCATTTTTAAAGTTGCGTCTTTTATCTAATGTAAAGCAGGGCTGCTATTGATCGTGTGCGGGCGCACACGATCAATAGTATTGTCAATAATAGTACATATTGACAAACCTATTGTCAATATGTCAATTTAGTAACAAATTTTCATCAATACTGTTTTTAGGGTTTCGTTGGTAAAACCAAAAAAAGAAACCCTTATAGTTTCGTTCCTGTGTCTGTCCGTCTGTCACTCTGTACGGTTCCAATAACTTTTGAACCAAAAGAGATAAAAGCGTGAAACTTAACAGTATTAAAGATCGTTTTGACGCGCACACAGGAAAAATATAGAGAACTCAAAATAATCAGCTGTTCAAATTCAAAATGGCGGATAATTCACATCGCGAGAAAAAAATATTTTTTTAAAATTTTGAGTGGGGTATCAAATGAAAGGTATTGAAGAGTAGATTACAAAAATATATAACACTTGTGGGAAATATTTCATTTTTCCCGCCATTTTGTCAAAAAATTAATAATCCCCCCCCCCCTCCTCCCCCTTACTAATTTTGAAGTGGGGTATCAAATGAAAGGTATTGAAGAGTAGATTACAAATATATATACCACTTAGGGTTAGTGTTTCATTTTCGGCGCCATTTTGTTAAAAAACATCGAAATTTTTCGTCCCCCCCCCTCCTCCCCCTTATTAATTTTGTTTCACAATACTAACGAAACCCTTTTTACGTGAGAATTCACGCCTTACCAATTTATTTTATATCAATACCAACCCCACAGTCGGTCAATAGTGTTGACAATACTTGTATTTATTGGCAATTACTATTAATCGTGTGCGGGCTGCTTATGACACCGTACAATATAAGTTATCAATAAATAATTCATTTGTTTTCAATTACCTCTCCTACCGTCTTTATCATAAGATATTTTCTTTAAATTTCTCTGTGACCATGTTCTATAGTAGTTTACTGTTCTTCTCTTCCTATATCAATCAGCTTGTATTTACTTTATTCTTTGATATTTCAAATAAATAAGAACCTATATTAGTTGTGGGAAAGTAGAAATTATTTTAAGATTAGTAATTGTCAGTTCTCACATTTTTTCTTAGCCCTTTTTCATTGTTAATTGTTATTTATCTATCTCTTATTTTTGTTCGTTGATTTCTTTATTAATAGGATTTATTAGTCGATAAATATTTTTGAATATGATATCATTTTTCCATAATAAAAATATTGAAAGAGTAAGCCTTTTTTTTCCTCTCCTATATTGTTATCAGACTTGAAACCCATATGACCAGACTACAAAAGGCAAAACTTATATTACACTGTATTCTCTCTAGACTCTGGAATGAAAACGAATTCCATTTTTGCTATTGTCAGCTTTTTCTGTTGAACATAATATTTCTTAAGTGTCAGCTTATTATTTTTTTTTTTACTACGTCAGTCATTTCTTTAAAAAAAATCTTTATCAGCATTCTCACAGCATCAAAGATTCAGGTGTCACGTGCGTTTAGTTTTTCATTTTTCCCTACAGGACTAACGTGAAGTTTAAACACCGATCTCTGTTTAGTGGCGCCTTTAAACTTGTTAAACATGTTATATACCTTTAAAACACTGCGTTTTTTACACTTAAGTGCTAACAAGTCTAGTGAACCTGAGTAAGAGAACGCTAAGATAACTCTCAATTGTGATATAGTAGACGACAATAATATTCTCTACTTTAGACCAGTAAGCAGTAAGCCTTCTTGGCATGCTGACAAACCTCAATATCAAATTTTTAAGCTTCTGTTTTTACTTTCTCATTTTTCAGAGAAATTATTGTATTTACCGACATTTTGTGGGGCAAAAGAAATAAAATGTTTCAGTTTGATCAATAGAACCCCAAAAGTTAACATTTTGCTTCAAAACTGTATTACATTAGTCACATTTTTGCTTCCGAGCATATTGAAGGTAACGGAAATTACGTAATCGTTCTGGAGAATGAACTTTTTTTATGTGTCCGATTTAAATTCCAAGACAGAAATCCGTTTTAGATATCAGGAAGCATTTTTGGTTTCATGTCGGTCTGTCGCTCAATTTTTGCGAACCAACATATCTTAAAACTCGTCCGATTTTAATGAAATTTGGATGGTAGGTCATAATTAGCCCATTTTTGTTTCAATAAAAGTTTTAACCTTCTGCGCTCATTTGTTTCTCTTCCTCATCCTTTATTTGCACAAACATACATTTATTTACTACTATATCTTCAAAAGTAGTTAATCTGATTTTAATGAAATTTTAACGGTTTGTTGAAAGTAGGCGACAGATAGTCCCAGATTAATTTAAATCGTCTGCGTCCTTTAAATTTAGCTAAATTGGTACTTTAACTTCTAAATTGATAATTAGATTTATAAAGCAGGGGTAAAATTAAATAAATTTGACACAAATAAGTTCCTAAAAGGATAAAATCATCAAAGTGTACGAAATCGGGCGTGAGGAAGCTATGTGCCACACTTATTGGCAGACTATTTTTTTTCAACTTATATTATGAATAAGGTACTTCTTCTTCATCGAACTATAATTTGGTTATAAAATTTGCATATTTAACTCTTCGAGTTCTATTCTTGTCAAGTATTGTTAAAATTAACTTATTCGTGTAATCAAATTACAATTATGAACACCAAACGCTAGTAAATATGCAGTTTAAATACATACTTATAAATGTCTCCTTTTATTTATAATTCTTCCTAACGATGATGGTATTAGCTTTTAGCCATTATTGTCTTTTCTCATCAACATAGCTTTTTTTGTCTCATTTTACTTGACTTAAACAAACGACTCTTTTGTCACATTTACTAGAATAACGAATGAGGAATTTGTCGTTCCATATTCTCTTGTTTGTTTCTGTCAATTCGAATTAATGTTATTCACGATTCCTTTTTATTTCATCCTTTATTTTTTCTTTTCAAACTTGTCACCATCTTTCCCCCGCCTTAGTCTTTGACCTTTCAATTGACTCTTTTATAGCTGTGACCAATTGACCCTAATGAATGTCTTAATAACAGACGGTCATCAAACAAAAATTTTTTCCCATGCATCCTTTTATACTTGCTTTTAGCTTCCGTTGAATAAATAAACTTCGTAATATATTTTATTACCATCACTTTAAAAATAAAAATTAATATCTTTATTTATTAAGGACCTTCCAAAAAAAAATGTCCCTCGCATTTTTTTTTTTTTTTAAATCAACTTAAATGTCAAAATGCTAATTATAGTTTAATGCTGTATTTCCATATATTAAAAATTTTTCATTGATATGACCTTTACCTAAAATTATTCATTGTTTGTCTGTCACATTGTTGGTTATTTCATTTTTTTTTTATTACCATGAAGATTTATAAGATTTTTTTCATGTTTTCATTTTGAACAAAAGTTTAAGGTGGTTTATATTTTGATTTCATCGGATTATTAAAATATTATTTTTTCATTCAAATATTTGAAAATATATTTATAATTTATAGTTATGTTAAAATTTGAATTTTTAAACTTATTATTTTTTTTAATTGGTGTATTATTTGTGTACAGACTAAAACTATAATGATTCTATTCAAGATAATACGCATATAGTTTAAATACATATATGTATATTCTATTCTATCTAATCTCTTTTAAAAATACATTTTTAGAATGTGTTCTGTTTAAGTGTTTTACGGTTCCCTTTTTTTCAGGTAGCCAACCTTTCAATTTTAATGGTTACACTTTTTCTCCCAGATATATTCTTTTTTTTTGGACTAAACTCCTAAAAGCCTTTTTCGAGTTTAAATCTGCCAAAAAAGGGACATTTTTTTTGCTCCCTTTCCAAAATCTCTAAATCTTTACACCGTGTATTGTCCTGTTTTAAGTCTGGGCGGGGTTTTTAAAAGTTTAAAAAAGATTTCTTTTGTTGGTACCGCTAATTGATGCATAGTTTTAAGTTTTCTTTTTTTGCCTCTAATTTGAGAATATTTAGTTCAAAAATTTTAATCTTTTTAAAAGCTTCAAAATTTTTTTGGAAATAGTTTGGTTTTAAACTCTGCTTCAGAATCTCTGATTATATTAGTAAGCATGATTCTCTATAAGATAGATCTCGCATAAAGAAGAGAATTATTTGGAATTATAATTTTAGCTCTTAACATTTGAACACAAATTGGTTGTAAATTTTAGCTCTTCTATCTTTGCTGATCTCTTGATTTCCTATTATTATTCTTTAATTTCAATGATTAAGTTGAATATAAACCGATTTTGACCTTTAAATTTTGCACATTGATACTGTACGTTAGTTTTGCGTAACTAATGTGCAAATTTAAAATGTAGTAAGTCACAATGAATACTTAACTGTTTATATAGTCTACTTATAATACATTTTGAGTTAATGTAAGCCAGTAGGAATGACACTTTTTTAAGAATATAATTATTTATACATTCATTTATCTAAATAATTATTGAGACAAAGGGATGTTTAGTATAATGTACTTTGGCTCAAAGGAATATCACACTGTCTTAATAAAATATAAAGGGAGTAGCAGTTTAAAGAAGAATATTCTGTACACCTTCTTTAGATTGTTACTTCCTTTTGTTTCTTTATAAGGGGAGTAACAGTCTGAAGAAGTGCCGTAAAGAATTTTGTTCAAATACCCAAGTAAAATATGAATTTATTTTCCAGGAAAAGTTGATTTTTATTTATGTGGTCGATTCGGTAAAATTTTCTGTTTGTTTTAATTTTTATCATTTAAAAATATTTATATCTATATTATTTGAATAATAATTTTGTTATGAGATTATTAATTGGACTTCCTTAAAGATATGTAGGGACCTAATTAGAGTTAAAAAGTGTACTCGAGTAAGGAAAACCTACATTTCTGTTATCTCTAAAATTGTTTGGACTGCGAAGGCAACGAGAATCCTTAATAATAATCGCTTCCGAAAGAAAGATAATGCTTTTTACTTTAACATGCTAATTTCTTCAACTGAATTTCTTTCTTTAATTCGGTACGCTAGAACGAGTTTTTCAACTAATAAAACGGTCTTTCGTTAGCGTTCTACGTTACTGTACTATAATAGCTTTATATGCTCGCGAAAAATCTAACCCTTTACACAAAATTAGCATAAAAGAGTTGTTGTTTTGTTTTTATTTGTGCAGTTCTTCTTCTAATAAGGGCTTAATTAAGAAAGAAAAAAAATGAACAATTCAAAATACAACCAAAACTAACATGAAAATGAAGGGAAAAACATAATTTTCTTTTCATGGTAGAGTTGTGAATGTGGCATCGGTATGGAAATAAATAATTAATGTTGATTTTTTTATGCTTTTAAAACCAGTGTAGCGTTAAGCAAGTTATAAAGTTAGCGCCAAGTTACCATAAACGTGGAAAAATACTCATGCATAATACTGCTCCTCTGCACGATTAATTATTAAAAAATATAATAAAATATTCTCTTAATAAAAAATTATACATATATTTTTAACTTCATCTATTATATATCTGAAGAAGAATATTCCGTAAACGGTATTTTAAAACCAAAATTACTGAAATATTGTATTGTAAACTATTTGTAAGCTATTTTATAAATATATGTCAATAAAGTTTAGTACCTCCCTTTTGAGGATTCACCGGTGCTTCTTTAGATTGTTACTCCCCTATTATGTTTTAGAATATAAATGTCTTTGACTAAATAACTATTATGACAAAGGGATTTTTAGTCCAATGTACTTAGGGAAAAATAAATATCACACTTCTGTTTCTATAAGGGGAGTAGCAGTCTAAAAAAGAACATTCCGCACACCTTCTTTAGATTGTTACTCCCTTCAGGTTTTTTTAAAAGGGGAGTAACAATCTAAAGATATGCCGATCCACCCATTATTGTCTGTTTATTTATTATTGTCTGTTTACTTTACTTCTTGCTTTTTCTATTTAGAGTATAGCTAAGTTTGGTTAACTACTATTCAAGAAAATAAACATAAAGTCTACGTGAACCTTTAAGGATCTCTTCTCGTTTAAGATTTTTTGATTTCAACGAACCTGTAAACCCCTTTTGTCTATTTAATGTCCCTCAAACTTTCATATTTGTACTTTCCCTTCGAAGGTACCCCATATAGAACTCAAAAGATCTTTTAGGGACGTACCCCATCCCTTTCGTACGGTACTTAGCATTAAGTACCTTCTTCCTAAAAGGAGATAAGGTAGTGGGGAGGGTAAAATAAGATTTGTAAAGGTTCCCTGTTACCTGCTTCTTATACTTCTTTGCTTTAGTCTTCTTCGAGTTTTACACTAGTTCACTTTAGATTATATTTTCAGGTAGTGTTTGTAGAAACACAAAAATTTTTAGTGCAATTTTTTTTTTTTCAAAAACTAGTTTATAAAGTTACCTAAAAGTTATATATTCAATTAAATTTATTTATTTTCTATTTTAATCTGTTACAATAATATGATCTACTGATGTATTGTTTTGGTCAAACGATTAAAATTTGTCAACAACAATATTTTTATTTCATATTTTCACCACGTGGATAAACTTAAAAATTTCAACCTGGACACCCGGTGAGAAATTTAATAAGCATTATTTTATCATATTATAAATTAAATATTAGTTTTTTCAAGAATACACTTTTTAATTAAACGTACAGTCTATTTAACTGTATAAATTATAACAATAAGATAGACAAGATTTGAATAAAGACTTGCTATAGCAATTTAATGTGTTTTTATATAAAAAGTTTGTATAATTAATTTATTGAGGAAATCAATTATAAATAAATAATAAACTTCGATGATTATTATGTATTTTAGTAGTATGCATTTCCAATTATAATATCTTGCTCATTTATTATAGGAATAATTAACGTTTTCGTTTATTTATGATTCTTCGTTAATATTATATGTTATTTTTTAATTTATTGACTAGATTTTTTTTATCAGATAATTTGATGATATATTGAGTTATGATAGATTCGTAGTATTTAATGTAATATAATATTTTTTCTCTAAAGCTATATAATATGTCTACACTAAAAAAAAACACGTGGGGTTTCAAAAAATGTCTCTGTGGGTAAAATTTGCATTTTTTATTTTTGAAAGTTCGCTTGGGAATAAAAATACTTCAGGGACTTTTTTTTGGTGTAGACTTTTTTTCCGGTATATTTTATTCAGTCTCTTTTTTTCCCTCCACTTCCTTTTTTAGAGCTAATTATCCCACTAAAATAAATATCTTATACTAAAAAGTTTAAAATCGACATTTGCATAAATCTTCAAAAAGACGTGCCTGGTTTAATGCCCCGAGGTTAGTTTTTAGTATTTCAGGACCTACTCTGATTTTTTTTGACCATCCCATTTAAACAAAATAGGTTGTTTTTTTATTGCATTTGAAAAACTTTTTTTATCGAAACCGAATTATTTGTAATTGTATCATTCACTTCAACCTTGACTCCATGAAGTTTATAAAAAGTATTTTTTTTCCTAATTTTAATTATATTGAAATTATCTAAATTATGTTAATTGTTTTATATTTAAATAAATTCCTCCTTTCTTTTTTTTACTATTAAACTTTTTTTAGGCCATTTTGCCTATACTTAATCTTGAAACCCAGAAGATTTTTTTTGTCTTTAAATTTTGCGTGTCTAAATTTACCGGTTTTGGCACACCTTTAAAAGTATCATTTAAGCTATAAAATGGATAGATCAGGTTTTTCAAAGTAGCGCTATTGATTATACATTTTTTGAAAGGACGTGGCCTTAAATTTTATTAGTTCCGTTTATCCATAATATGTATATACATTTTTTTTTCTTATAGTTACCTCCTATTTTCGAGATTTTTTTTTTACCTCTTACTTTTTACTGTTATCGAAAATTAAA
This sequence comes from Gerris buenoi, assembly GCA_001010745.2. NCBI lineage: Eukaryota > Metazoa > Arthropoda > Insecta > Hemiptera > Gerridae > Gerris > Gerris buenoi. The sequence continues at coordinate 503,698 of KZ651181.1, read as the reverse complement.
CATACGAATTTGTCGGACCGATTTTTTAAAATTATCACTGATTTCAGTTGCATCTTTGTCATTTTCTTCCATTATAGGACCTATTACATCGTATTGTGAACAAAATAATTTGATTAAACCCCTATAAGGAACTGTTGTTTGTAGTTTGAACTTTAAAAAATCAATTATATCTGTATGGTATATTATGTGTCGTTATTATTATTATTTTTTAATTTTTTTTTTCTGTACGAGACAGTTTTATTATCCCTGACATTTCATTTTGAAAATGTCAACTGGCATTTCATATCCAGTATCGGACACAAACACTGTCATTTTTTTAAAATGATTTTTAACGATGTCGAGAAAGAAAAAAAACAACATTAAAAGCACTTGATAATATATTTATAAGGGGAGTAACAGTCTGAAGAAGTGCCATTAAATATACTCATTCGATTTCATTAAAAAAATTGAATAGTTTGTTAAAAGTAGGCCAGAAATAGTCCTATAATAATTTCAATCGTCTGCCTCTTTATCAATTAAAAAAGCAATTGAGACACTTTT
>KZ651181.1:482704-502363 GCA_001010745.2 Gerris buenoi | reverse complement strand
TTTTTTTTTTTTTTTTTTTTTTTTTTTTTTTTTTTTTTTTTTTTTTTTTTTTTTGTTTTGTTTAACTAAATTTTGTTTTTGTTTGTGTTTGTTGCAGGTATAAGAGTGGAGTGGGAGGCGGGGGAGTGTCGAGTTCGAGGTGTACGGCCTCGGGTCTTGAGCTAAGGGAGTTAAGAAGACACAACTACAAGGCGAGCGTTTTACCAAACAAAACCGCCTCCTACCTTGAGCACAGGCGCTCCAGGACTCACCACCGGGCTATGAACATGGGACAGAAAATATCAAGTGAGTTCCGTTTTAAATTATAAATTGGATTTTTCAAATTTGATTATTTTGAACAGATAAAAAGAGAGATTTTGAAAAGAACAGACTTGATAAGGTAATGGAAATTAGTTGGAGAAACTATAGAATCAGCTGATTATTAGTCTTTTTAGGATCAGCTGATTATTAGTCTTTTTAGGATCAGCTGATTCCCAGTCTTTATAGAATCAGCTGATTTAAATTCAAAAAGGTAATAATAATAATGTTTCGCTTACCCTAAACCTGCCGCTATAACACTTCACATAATGCTATACCAATGAAATGTTTAGACTGATGTCAAGTTCTGTTCTTTTCTTAATACTTATACAGTAGAACGTCGATTATTCTAACTAATGATAATAAAAAAATCGTATAATCAACATTTACCCCCAAAAAATTGGTCCGAGACAACTGAAATTAACTTTCTCATATACAAGTAACAAGTACATAATTACTTGTACTAGTGTTACCATTTATTGGGGTTTCGTGTTTTTGTAGTTATATTTAATTATTTTTAAATATTTTTAAAAATGTTCAAAATTTACTTTTAAAATAACTTTTCCCCTGCGGGGATTCGAACCCGTTCTCTCGTCATCCACGTTTAAAGCTATTTTCTCAAGAACTAGTCTTTTCCCGGAACGTCAACTTGTATAATTGGATTTTTATTTAAATTGACTACATTTTAGTCTTTAGTAGACAGTGAACAAATATATTTAACGCTCTTATATTAAGAATTAATTAAGCGGAGGCTTTTAATCTTTTTTTTTCCATAAAGCCAGTACGGATAATTGAACGTTCAGATAACTAACGTTCTGATAATCGACGATCTACTGTATTGTAAATGTGTTTGGTATCTTATGTTCGACTTAATTAAATCCACAAAAATAGGTCTTAGACAAGTACATTTAATTATTATTGCACATTATATCAAAATTTATCATAAAAATAACTTATCCTAAGAAAAACCTTAGCCAATACAGCTAACTTAATAAAGTTCTCTTGCAATCGATTGAAAATTTATAATTAAAAAATGCGTTTTTTAAATGCAAGAAAATGCCATTTGCATCTAACCACCATTTAACTTATTGCATCCACCATTTAAGTTATCCTCCTCAAGGAACCGAAACCGGCCTCTCCCCGTCCGCGTGAACTAGAATTTTCCCGGAAGCTTATATCGTATTCGTATATAAATGGACTACATTTTAGATTTTTTTTAATCAAAATTGTCAGAACAGTTTTCAAGAAATATGTATTTATTTTCATGTTATTTTTTTGTTTTGTTTTTTTATAGAATTTTTGGGGGGTAGCGCCCCTCCCCCTTTTTTTTAGTAAACTAAAAACACGTTTCATAAACCTATATAAAGTTTTTTAACTTCTATTCTACTTCTAAGTTTAGAAAAAAAAGTTTTTTAAACTTGATTGCAGTGTGTACTTATTTTTTTTTTTTTTAAAAAAAGGGAATTCCTTAATGTATTAAAATTAAAGGGAGAAAAAAGAATTAACTAAGTACTTCTGTTCTTATCAGTTTTATATAATTATTGTAGTTATTAGTCCATAAAAATACATTATGGTTATGAGAGTAAAGCACGCGATCCTGAGCCTACTCACAAACAATATTATAGAGTTAAGTCAAAATGCCTCAAGTCTATATTCATTAGTTTTTTTTACCACTAGTACTCGGTGAATAACTAATGGCTATTGTATATAACAACCCATTAATGTCCTTTAAAAAACATTGAGTTACTTGATAGAACATCACGACAACCATTATTCCGTTAAGTTGAGTCATTCGAATTAGTTAGGTTAATTGGGCTTTGGGCTTCAGGAATGAATATAGTCGTCGCTTCACGATAACGAAAAAGTTTGATTCGAAGGAAATTTTCAATAGTTCTATGAACATTTTGTTTAGCATCTGTTTATAGAAATATTTACTAAGATTCCATAAGTTTTCAAAAACCGTAAGTTCAAAAACTGTTTCGGTTTCAAACCGAAAGTGTTTCCATGAGGAGTTTCCAAAACAGTTTTCATAATAATTTTTGAAAGCTATAAACTCCCAGATTAGTTGTCGTTAAGTCAGGTTATCATATCTCTGCTTATCATACTTACTGCGCATGTTTGTGCAGTTATCATATCTTACTGATCTGTTTTAATACAAAAACCTAATTTTCTATTGTGTCCTAGAATTCAAAACGATTTTGAAATCGCCGTTTCCATGGGAGTTTCAAATACCAAAACAGTTTTGAAAACTTTATAAAAATGTAGCAATTATAACAAAACAAATAACAATCATTTGTTTTAGAGTTTGATCTATGTTATTCCAAAAATAAGTACTGATGTAAAATGGAATCGATGCAAATGGAATGTTCTTGCATTTGAAAAACGCATCTTTTAATTATAAATTTTCAATCGATTGCAAGAGAATTTTATTAAGTTAGCTGTATTGCCTAATGTTTTTCTTGGCGCTTCTTTATAATAAAATTAATAAAAGTCATAGATTAAATCTAAATCTATCCGAATTAGTATCATACAATGCTAGAACTAAAATACAGATTGAAAATAAAAATAGTTGAATAAATAAATACAGTTGATAAACTAATTACAGTTGATAACTAAATACAGTTGATCAGCTGGCATGACTACGATCAATTCACTGATAATAATCAAAAAGAAAAATGATCGTAACTATTATTTATAAGATCGAGTCTGATTGTTGATTTATAATGCATTCTTAAAAAGAAATATTTTTGGCTCAAGGCCCTAAATAATCTTGATAAATGATTTTATTTAGTAAAATTTAACTTCTTTGATAAATTAAAATAGTTTTTTTTTTTCATTATCACCTAATGGAAAAATAAATTATGTCAATGTCATTATTTTTACTTTAAAACAGATTTTCATTATATTGATTAGTTTAATCTGACATAATTTGATAAAAATAAAAATAAATATAATAAAGAAAGTAGAACAGTCAAACTAGTTACATAGAAATCTTTGTACCCTCAATTGATAATATTTTTTTCCCCATATTTATTTTAATCGTAGATCTAGATATAATATATCGGAAATCGTTTGTAAACAACACTGTTTAGTGCCAAAAGATTCTAGTGGAAGGGAGAATTGTTAAAAACATGTTTATTCGTACGCTAGTTTACTAGAAAGCTTTGAAGAGTGATTTGCCACATATCTAACTGATAAGTTGTTATTGAGGTATCGAACGCTGGTTGGACGATCCTCATTTTGTGTTAATTAGTTATATATTTGTGTATTATATATATATTTTTATATATTGTTAAGTTTTATAATAATATCTTTCACCATGAAAATCATAGCGTCAAATGTCAAACGTTTAAACGGTACGTTTCTTTTGATTATTGTTTATTTTAATTATTTATTCATTCGATATATTTTGTAGGATATCGGATAATTCTGTGTTTTGAGTTTAGAGTTTTTTTACCTCATAATTTTTATTAATTAGTGTTATAATTTTAGTTATTAAAAAAAAATTGGATAGAATATCAGGTAACAAAAACCGATTTTTAATACATGATCATAAATAGATAAGACTGTCTAAAATAAATTAGTTAGTTTTTTGTCCCTTTTAATATTTTTTTTTTTTTTCAGTTTCTTATTTTTTTTTTCTTAAATTTTTAATTTGACTACTGCTACCGCATGTAAATTGGAAATAGACGCGGAAAAAGTGGAACTTGCTACTTACACTCCCTTGTGATGAAAATCATGAAGGATTGCTTGTAGTCATGTTCAAAAGTTCATTTAGAGAAAATTTACGTAAAGCAAAAATAATTTGGTGTATCTAAAATCTAAACCTTTTTTAGTTCTGACTAATTTTTGTCTTGTCGCAATTTAAAAATATGTCTGTCATAATCTTAAGCAATATTCAGTAAAAAATAATCTTGAAGCGTATATTTTACTCAAAGAAAACCTACACCTATTACAAAATCTTAAAAGTGCCACTCTAACTATACTATTGAGTGGATCAAATTCTACTTAAATTGTATATTTGCAATAAAAAAAAATATATATAATTCTTTCTCCACAAACTCTTAATACAAATATTTATTTATTTTCCTTTACACGTGTATACATTCTGATATGTATCTGGTTAGTCATATTTAATTTTAAGACAATTATGCAATTGGTTTAATTATATCCACATTAATATTATATATTTATCTTTGCTATCTTGTTTTCGTTAGTTTTTTAAATGTCGAAACGTATTGACATTATTATTTCTTTTCCCTTTTTTGATTGTGAAAAGTATCGTGATATTTTTCACTTGTTATTTAAAACCTATAAAAAAAAATAAAAGAATAATAGTTTCATTGTTAATATTTAATTTATCAGTTTGAGTAAAAGCCATTAAAATACTTTCATTATATCGATTTTTTGTAACTGTTATTGATATTTGTTTAATTTTTTAAAAAAAATATTTATTTGCCTTTTGTTTCTTTTAATAATGAAACTTTTTTTTTTTGTTACGTTCAATATAAAATATAAAAAAACAAAGAAATCTAATACATATGACATTTCTTGAGTATACCATTGATATAATTTATCAATGAAAATTATTAATTTTAAATTCTCAACTTATGCCTTAATAGATTGATACGAATTTAAAATTGATTACTTAAAAAAATAGCACACATAAGTCTTAGCAAAATTACAAGAAAACATTATTATTATTTCATTTTCATTATATACTGATTTTNTTTTTGGGGGGGGGGGGAAAAAAAAAAAAAAAAAAAAAAAAATCGGTAATAAATAGGCCACTAATTATTATAATTTAAATATTTAGGTTATTTGATGATCTTTTAATTGATAAATTATAAATAAAAAGTAATTAAGATTGTGAATATGTTGAGGTCGAATTATGATCACATGATGTGGTGGGAGGTTGCTAAGGTTATCATTTTTTTCTGTGATAAAGACTTGATTAATCACTTTTATTTTATCACGTTTAATGAAGTGGAAAAGGAACTTGTGATAACGAATTCCATATAACTGATTAAATAGAAGAAATATTGCTGTTCATAAAGAAAATTATTATTATTGAAAAAAAGTAAATATTTTGTATTAAAAATATTTAACGTGATTAATAAAGTTGATAAAAGTTTCAATTTTAGTTTTTGCTTTAGTTAAATTGTATATTAAAAAATAATCTAAAAATTAAATCTTGTTACCCTTTGTTTAGGTTTTTATTTTGGCTTAAATTACCCATGTTTCAGTTTAGGTTAACCTCTATTTAAGGTTTTGGCGGTAATACGAAAAAGAAATAAAGTTTTTTTTTCCTTTCCGTTCTGGGAGCAGTTACGAAGTTACAGACGATAAAGAGGCACCGGATTTTTATTAGTACTGCGAGACTTTTAAGAACTCCCTTCTTAAGTACCTGTCGTAAAAACACACTGAAGAACCTCCTAAGTTAACAAGTTATTGTTTTTGCCTTACGTGATACTTATTCGATTCTTTTAAGTAGTGAAGCTTTCATGACTCTTTGTTATAAAATGAGAAGGTTAGTAACGCTTTTAAAAGTCTACTAATAGTCGACATCAAATTTTCATTGATAAAGTGATTAAATTGCGAGAAAATAGAGGATTTTGTTCTGAAATTCGTCGTACAATATTAATCCAAACTGTGTTTTACTTGGGTGGTCTTAGCAGGAAATAGTTTTTATGTGTTTTACTTTTTTTCTCGTTAACTGACGGGTTTTTTTCTTTCTTTCCAGATGGTGTAAAAAGTGTTTCGCGCGACAACGGAAGCGGTGGTGCCCCGTACAAACCAGTTATCCCCCGAGAACTTGCACAGGACTTCCAGAGGCCTGCAAGACTCGACATACTACTAGATATGCCTCCAGCGACTCGTGAGGCACAGATTAAACATGGCTGGAATCCAGACGATAGATCACTCAATATATTTGTCAAAGTAAGCACTCCAAGTATACAGTCATTCTGTTAAAACGACGTATTATGAAGATTTTAAAAATATCCGTCCCAAAGGACCAAAAATCAATTATAAATTAGAGTTATAGGTTAGGAGATAAGAATTTACGTCATTGCATACCCTTAGATTATTGATATTAATCAATATAGAGCAGAAAATATTGATTAGTTTGTGTAAATTTAGATTCATAACTTTTTATACATTCTTTCCTTTGAAAAAAATCACCTAAAAAACAAAATAAAAATATTTAATTCTAGAAACATTTGTCTGGGTTTATCATGCAGTCACGAAATCCCCTCGAAGACAGCAAACGAACGACTTAAAGAGCTAATAAATACTTATTAGCTTGTATAACCATTGAATTATGAATGAGTTCTTTATTTTTACCTTCAATATCAATAGTATTCGCCATTTATTTCAAGTTAAACTTTTTTTCATTTGATTCTAACAAATTATTGTTATTAAGTCGTAACATTTACTTGTATTAGTTTTTAACTTGGGTGGAGTTAGAATGAATATATTAACTTGAATTTTACCATTAATAAGACTAAAGTAATAACATATTGAAGTTTTAAGCTCTATACTTTTTTGTATCGGTTCTATTCTTGTCTTTTTGTGATCTCTTTTGCAACTCGCCTTAACTAAAGTAATGTCACTTTAGCTTATATAAAGAAAACAGACTACGATAGGATTATGATATCATGCTATTCAACTTGGGCACCATATGTCTTGTTTTTATATTTATATTTTGACCTTGGGCGAGTTCATTGTTTCTTAGCTTGAGGGCTAGTCCCCCCTTCCTTGTAGACCTTGAAAAAGCTCAAGGCTTCACCTTCCAATAGGAGATTTTTTTTTTTTTTTACTTATTTCGACCACACATTTGGTTCATTTTTTTCTTTCTTTTTTGGCCTCTTCTCTTATAAGTCTTAACAACTTTTTTTTTTTTTTGAAAAAGTAGATAAATCCTTTCTTCTACACTTTAAGAATGCACAAAACCTTCTGAAGTCTTTTTGAAAAATTTCAATACCTTAGTTCCTTTATTTTTTTGGGGGGCGTCAATGTGAATACCTGATGCCTTGCATCCTCTTATGTATTTTTCCCATATAATTTTTCCTCGACACTTTGTTATCTTGTGCCATTGAATGCCACAAATTGAATGCCATTGAAAAGAAAACGAGAAGAAAAAACCCAAGTTTATAACCCATTGTTATTAATTTTTTTTTCTTATTGTGGAATGATTTTTGTAATATTCTATTCTTCTTTGTTTCCTGTAGAAATTCTTCTTGAATTTAACTTTATTATTATAAAAGCACATGTTATCAGCACAAAAAGAAACATAATTTCTTAGGGTCACAAATAAATATTAATTAATTTTTCCCCCCCATTTTATTATTAGAACTTTTTTCTTGTTTGAACTTATATGATGTGTGATAATGCTCGGAATCCCTAAGAAAAAAAAAATTGAAACAATAAAAAGACCAAGAATTAAAATTTTATCTTTCTTAAATTTATCAATTTTTGGTGTAATTTGTTGTTCTTGGATGGTGCTTAATCTATATCTTATTCTATCATACAATTAAAAGTACAGGATGATGATCAAAAAGCATTTATTTATTTCTGACACCTCTTATATGAAAACAGTATTGCTGTACTGTTGATTAAAGCTTGCTGTCCAAATACCTGACTGTACTGTGGATTCCATGCCAATATTTGATTTTGTTGATGTGTTTACGGCTTCTCTAAATCAATATTATTTCATTCCAATGTCTAATAGTGTAAAAATGACATATTCTCAAGCTTTTAGTTGTGTAATATTTCTCCCATTTGTAAATGTCATGAAGGTGCATTTGTGTAAATGTCCGATGAAGTTATATTTATCAAAGAGTTAATGGTCTTTATAATCATCAACTCTTCATAGAATCTATAACACTTAAATTGTGTTTTTTTATTTTTTATTTTTGCTTAATACTTTCTTTTTTTGTTTATTTATAGGAAGACGACAAATTAACGTTTCACAGGCATCCTGTAGCGCAAAGTACAGACTGTATAAGGGGTAAGGTAGGACTTACAAAAGGTTTCCATGTATGGGAAGTACACTGGTCCACAAGACAGAGGGGAACACATGCTGTAGTAGGCGTCGCCACAGCGGAAGCACCTCTTCACAGTGTTGGCTATCAGGTGAGCTTCAACTTTTTATTTTTATCTTTCTCGATAGTTCTATATTAAGAATGATAAAGACAGTGATAAGAGCATCGGCCTGAGCATTAATTGAAATCAAACTTGCTTGATTTAACAGCTGTACTCTGAAACTAAATCTACGTCAATATTTGGTTTAAATAAGTTAAGTTCGTGGATGGTGTTTATTCTGCCTACTTTTTATAGCAAGAACAACCTATCCTTTTAGGCACTTAAGGCCCCTAGCAAATTTGATCTAAAGTTTGATGCCCTTTGGACACCAGATTAAGCCATCCACATCACATTAAGCACTCACAAACTTCACCCATACACATCAAACTTCCACGTAGCTTGTAAGTTTGACGGTGTATGAGTGAAGTTTGTGAGTTGGATGGCTTGATGTGGTGAACACAGGGTGTCATACATACTTCACAAACTTTTCATCAAACTTGCTTGTCAATCAAGTTTGATCTTATATGTATGTCTTAAGACCATGAAATATGTTTCGTTCTAAAAAATCCAATCTTGACATTGAATCAGTTTTCGTCATAGGTTATTTTTTAGTTCCAAGTTAAATATTTAGTTCATAAAGAAAATTTTATTAGAGATGGTCATCTGACAATTTAATCACGTTAGACTTTCTTGCTTAAATTGTTAGAGAATCTTACAGAATATAGTTTTCTCCTCAAATTACTATAGGTTACAAAACTTTTTCTATATCTCTAAGTGTACTAACTTAAAATGATCTATGATCATTGATTTTAAATGCAAAACCTTGGCCATTATCCAATTTTATGATGGAAAAAAATATATTGCATTAAATTAGTCATAAAAATAATTTACTTTTTATTTTTCAAAGAAATCGTTGAAAAATACCATGTTAAGTGAAAGTTCATAATATATTTTAGTTAAATCAATACTTTATAAAAATGAATCCTTATTCCATCATTATGCTAGATTGTGTTTTTAGATGGATGTATATATTAATTTTTGTGTTGTTCTCGGGTGTTGAAAAAACTAGTGTTTTATTAGAACGCATCACCAAAAGGTTGCAGATTATAGTTTAGAGATTGTTTCGTTGTCGTTGCTTTTAAAGACGTTTGAATTCAATGCAAATGCGAGAACGCTTTACACCTAATAGAACAATCGGGCTTTACATGGAGGTCTTGTTGACGCATGAATCATGCTTTACTAAAAAGGTTAATGTTTCAAGTGACTGAATGACAGTTAAATGCTACTGCCACTCCTTCATGTCTCTTACATAATACACATCTTTTCAAAAACTTTACATATCATTACATTCTGTTTTATTTTGAATATTATTTCTAATCTTTTTGATATTTGTTTTATTTCAGAGTTTGGTAGGCAGTAATGACCAGTCTTGGGGCTGGGACCTAGGCAGGAATAAACTTTACCATGACTCAAAAAATAATACTGGCGTTACCTACCCAGCCATCCTTAAACCCGATGAAACCTTTATTGTACCAGATAAATTTTTAGGTAATTTAATATTATTCACCTCTTTTTAGAATTAAGTTGTAAAAAATTGTTATTTTGCTATTTCCTTGGATCTTAGTAACTTACTTATGATACTACCTACACTTAAAATTAATGAAATCCCTGTTACTCTGGGGTACCCTTCATCAATTTTGAAAATAAAAACTTAATATGATGATTGAAAGCATTACATTATTTCTGACACCTCTTATGAAACAGTAAATATTTACTGTTGATTAAATCGATGCTGCATAATATCTGATTCCTTCCAATTTCATAATTCAAAAAATTCTTGTATTTTTCTTATTTAAATGTGTTTTTTCTAACTCTATTTGTTTTTTTTGTTTTGTTTACAGTTGTATTAGATATGGATGAGGGTACGTTATCATTTGTTGTCGATGGCCAATACCTCGGAGCAGCATTCAGGGGTCTAAAAGGAAAGAAATTATACCCTATTGTTAGCGCTGTCTGGGGACACTGCGAAATCACTATGAAATATATAGGAGGACTTGATCGTAAGTGTCTTTTTTTATGTTATAATTTACTAGTTTTTGAAAATTCTCTCACTAGTTGTTAAGCGGGTAAAATTAATGTTTTAAATTCCGTTACCTCCTACTTCATTTGAAGAAAAGGAAAAATTATTTGAATGATTGCTACGTTCACACATGGTTATGAAAGTGTTTTCGATCCGATTCGTTTTTAAAATGATACATTTCTCACAACAATAAATATAGGGGTTCAAACTTTTTTTTTTTTTTTTTTTTTTTGCAATTTCTCATAACGTGAGGTCATGAGTAAAACCCTAGTTCTTAAATGTTACCTAATATGCCTGTGAATTTTTAATTTTCTTATTTACAAGTTATTAAAACTTTTTACTGGTTCTTTATAGTAGTATCTTTTGTTTCAAAATGTTTCTTAAAGAAAAAACATAAGAAAAGAAACGGAAGCTCTCAAAAATAAACAACTAAAAAAGTGGAAAATAGTAAAATAACCTGATATCTTGATTCCCTTCTCGACCTGTTTATACCTGGCATTATGAATACCTACCATCCCCTGTTCCATTCACCTATTTTAGGTGGAGCGGATTTGAACCAATACAATCCGTTGTTCTCCATGCACATAGTGTTTTGAACTAGCCGATCATTTTCAAAATCATTTCCAAAACAATCTATGAACGTAGTAGATGAAGTAGCTAAGAAATCGATCAATAATAAATCATTACAGATAGATACAAAACAGTGTAATCAAATTCACTGCTTCACACTTCTCTGTGATTTAAACTCATCCTATTCTAGTACGGATAGACTCTCTACAGTCTGGGTTTCTCTTAAATCATACATTAGAGCTTTACCTCATGCAACCTAACACATCATCAATAATTAATGAGCCAAAAAATTTGACAAAAGTAATGAGGAATCACTGATAAGTTAAAAGAATAAGAAACATTCTCTCCACGCAAAAATTTTTTGTTTAATACAAAGCGGCTTTCGGCCTCTATAAGGCCATCTTCAGTGCCGAAAAAGCTAGAATGTAAATCAAATAGAAAAGTTCATAGGGATGGGTGAGTCATGCGAAGCCAGAAGCTGGCACAAGACTCAACTCACAAGGCTTCTGGCTTCGCATGACTCACCCATCCCTATGAACTTTTCTATTTGATTTACATTCTAGCTTTTTCGGCACTGAAGATGGCCTTATAGAGGCCGAAAGCCGCTTTGTATTAAACAAAAAATTTTTGCGTGGAGAGACTGTTTCTTATTCTTTTAATGATGAACTCCACTAACGCTCCATATCCTGTCTCACTGTTAAGTTAAGTTACTTAAGCTAAAGATCTAATATATACAATCTTAGAATCTTTGACTTCAATTTCCCACCTATTCTCTAGAAAATTGGATTATAACAAGTTTACACAATCGCTCTTAAAGTTTTTGTGCATGGGTTTGCTGGCTTGCAAAACTCTAAAAATAAAAGGCTGAAACAAAATTAAAGGCAAACTAAAGGCTGAAACTTAATATACGTACAGACTAACTTTAGTTTATTATATCTAATTATTTTAACCCATTATTTTTTTCCAAAACTAATCTATACTCTATGAGAGAATCAAATTGGACTTTTAGTTAACAAATTTGATTAAAAATAGTACACATTTATTTAATTGTATTTATTCTAGCTTTGTAACTTTTTTGTACAAACCTTTAATTTATAATTTTTTATTCTTTGTTTTAGCTGAACCACTACCATTAATGGATCTCTGTAGACGAGTAATAAGGCAAAGGGTCGGGAAACATCAACTAGAAGAAAAGATCCACGAGCTTAACCTTCCTCAATCAATGAACACCTACCTCCTCTACAAAGATAGGAGATAACAAAATTAAAATATAAATATTACAAATAATAATTATATAATAATAAAGTAAAAGTATAATTCAATAAAACACTATGAGACAAAAAAAACGAAATGTGTAAACAAATAATACTACGTCGTCCTTATAGACATGAACGTCTTATTTCCCCTGAAGCTACTGTCCCATCATCCAAATCTACCTCATTTTTTTTCTTTTTTTTTTCTCTCATTTGCCCCTCTTTTATCATTGGCCTTGAATTATCTCAGCCCTTTTATTTTATATATAATATGTATAATTTTTTTTTGTTTTTCAAGTGAAAATTATTTGTGACCATAATTTTTCTTGTTTCTTACATCGTAATATTTGTGATAATGGACACTACATTAAACTTCCCCCCATACTCTTATACTGCAACACATTTGTATAAAGTAAATATCCCCCCCCCCCCTTAAAAATAAAATATTTTCTCCCTAAAATCAAAAACTAGTTAGTGATTTGTTTATATAAAAATTAAAAAAAAAATAATAAAAAAATATGAAAGATAAAGAGGATCGTAAAAAAACTTCTTTAATTTGCGTTTGCATTTTTCTTTGTGAATATGTGTATGTATATTTAAATATTTCTTGTTTTTTTTGTTTTTTTAATTATATCGCGATTATTGTTTGTATACAATTTTTTTGTACAATTTATCTTAGTTATTTTTTTCCTCTGATATTATTTTTTTTTCAAATTCATTAATTTAATTGGTGATTCTATCGAAGAACAAAAAACGTTATATTACAATGTCTTTTTGAATAAAATTAAATGAATTAATTATGTAAAACCAATTGACTTTTTCATTTACTTCGCTCGATAAATGTAATAATAATTGTGTAATAATTGAAATATATTTATTTCTTTTGACTTTTTTTTTGGTTAAAAAAAATTATTGTATAATTTTGCTCCATAGAACTTTAATAAAAATTGTAATACGAAATGTTAACATCATATTTTTATATGGTGTGTTTTTTTTTTTTTAATTTCTGTAAAAAGTTTTTTTTAATGTACAAAGCAAACTTCCTTATGCTCATTAATGTTTGCACTTAATTGTGTTCCCTTTGTTTGCAAGTAATAGATAAATCATTGGAAGCTAGAAATTACCTAAATTAAAAGTTTACTTATTTATAAATTGCATTTTATATATATATATATATTTGCAAGGACACTGATAAGGAATTATGATTGGTTTGATGACAGTTTCTTATATATAAGTGAACTTCTTAAACAAAAGAAGCAACGGTGTTTTAAAATTTTGAAGTAAATAAGAGAATACATTCAAAAATTGTATAATGTTAAAATTATTTTTTGTGGCATCAGTTGTCGCTACGACCCTTGCCGAAAATGATGATGTGGGATTCGTGTATGTATACAAAATTATATTTCTAATTTTACAATTAAACTATAAAGTAAAATAAAACGATAATGATCAATGATAATAATGATTAATGACAATAATGATCAATTTATAGTATAATGTTACACAATTACATCGGAAAATAGATTTTACCGGGAAAAAAACTTATTTCAACATGAAACATAGTTGTACGATGACCAATCTAGTGAAATTTAAGTCAGCGAGCGAGGCCGCTAATTTTTATGAGCAAGGGAAGGGAGGAGGCTTTGTCATCTAACAGCGCAGTATCTGCAATACCTACGTCCAAATGAGCTAAAACCAAAGTNAAAAAAAAAAAAAATCCAACACACAAGCAAAATTAGGTATTTGTAGTGAAAAAAATTATTTTTTAAAAAAATATTATGCTTCCAATTTGAGAAAAAAAATCTAATTTTTTTGGAGCTTCCGAAAAAAAAAATGAAGTATTTATTTTTGAATATTTCAGAAAACAAACACTTCTAGTAAAAAATGGAGTGCAAAGAAATTAATTAACACATTCAAATAAATATTAAATATTTGAGTTTTTTGTTTGTAAATTGTAGCCTGCGCAAATGACATCAATAACATTAAATTGTTATTTATATATTTGTGTGTTTTATTAACATAACTGCTTATTATTGTAGAGGGGGTAATGGACGTACCTCTTACATTTATTTAATTATTTTTTAGCGAGTTAAATTATTTTTATGAATGAATACTAAATACCTGGTAAAAAATAAAGACACAAAAACTTTATTACTGGGAAAAATAGATATAAATTTCACATAATTGTATATGACCAATCTGACTTAAAAACAATATGTGTAAATAATATTGAAATAAAACCACAAGTAATCAATTCTTATATTTGATCAAGATTTTTTGGGGCAGCTTTCTGAATTCTGAATACTACTAAAAGTGAATTAGACTTAATAAGTTTATTGACTAACAACTATAGAAAATGTTACAATAAGTCTACTTTTAAGAGTTTTATGGTAAACAATTAATTATTTTTCCTGTGAAAACTGGGTTACGAAGGGTTTGCAGTTGTGACTTTAAAGGTGTAGTGTATGCTAACCAATATTATATCTTATTTTTGCTTAGAGTTAACATCACCTCCAAAGATGCTTTTAATAGTGGGAGCGATATGTTACGACCTCAAACTCATCATAAACCTGCCTTCATCGGAAAACCAATAAGCTTATTACGAGAAAACCATGGAAACCTTCAATTTATTATTCAACCCCCCAAAATAAAATTAATATTGACTAGTTGTTACTTCTTTTGATGGATGAGTGTTTTTTTTACTCAGAACTAATGAAAAAAGTTTAAACCAGTTTGTATTAATTTTGTGTTTTGGGTTGTAAAAAACGAGTTAAGTTTTTTGCTCTTTATGTTTATTCAGTACCATTATTGTAATTAATTTCAAAAAAATTCTTTTTTTAAAGCAAAAATAAATTAATTTTAATTTTTTAATGAATCATAATTTACTACTTTTAATATGAAATGTTTTTTCTTCTCAACTAAAGGTTTTTTTTAAAAATTTTTGTTTTTTTTCTTCTTCTTCATTATCATGGAATTATTAGAAACAAAATTGGGTGAGGTTTATCTAATATTAGTCCCTTATTTTTTGGGATTAGCAATTTTATTGGGAATAGATGAATTCCTTAACAAAAAAACATTAATGTCTTACATTAGTACCAAAATGTTGCACACATTAAGCAAGAGTTACTAAAAGTAAGACTTAATGAGAGTAAGTAAATTTTGCATTATAAGAAAAAATAAAATTCAACATTTTTAATAAGTAAAATGGCATTTCTACTTATACTGGGGAAAAGTAAGATCTGTGTAGACCTTCATGCAGAAATAGAATGGACATTATCTACTTGAAATCTTCAATATTTTCTGATGAAACATTACTTAATAGGACTTCATTTGGTTTTATTAAGGTATCGGCTGATTTTACTCAAAAAATGAGAAATTATATAATTTAAAAGACTTGAACAAGAGTAGATTCTCAGGAAAACTCTTGCAATTTCCATCTTATTAATAACTAATATTTTAAATATTGAAACCATTAAATTATTCAACTGAAATTTAACTTTTGTATTTATTGGATGTTAATTTTTATTAAATTAACTCCAGTTAAGCTTTACTTATTTATAAATAGTAATTAAATTAACTTAACTAATGTTTTTATGAATATGTCATAGTGGTTTTGATTTTTCCATTATTTACAATTGTAGAATCAATTTTTCCCTTACTTATTTTTGTTACTTCATTATTCATCCTGAGATAATTTAAATTTCAATCACACCCTAAATTATTTCTACTGATACTGAATAATTGTTTTCAACTCAAAAAAAGTATTAATCTAAGAAAATCAGTAAAATATGAAAAAAAAAACCTGCTATCTTCTAATGAGAAATAAATAAAAATACAATATTTATTTTCATTTAATAACTAAGTTATCAAATAAGAAAAAAAAAGAAGAAGAAAAAAAAAAGCTTTCTATTGATACTTATTGAATCTGGTGATTTTGGAATTGGAATCATCGCAAAATAGAAGGTAGAATAACAACTATATTCCATTATCAATGTTATGCAGCCATAGAATGGAGTGTTACTGATCTATGGGGGTTACAGATTTTAAGCTATTATAACACCAGATCAAAAAAAAAAATTTTTTGTATGACACAAAATTGCAAATGCACAGTATAAATTCAAATTAGTTTTTTCTAATTAGTTTTTCTAAATTCTTTTAAATTAGTTCTTCTAAAAAAGAAAAAAGGCAACTCAAATTAAAGTTAGAATTTCTGTAATCTTTATCTTTTATTATAAAATCAACAATCATTAACTGTTTTTTGTTTTAATCTTNATACTCGACGGAGTAAGGCTGTAAGATATATATGGGCTCGTCTCTACAAATTTATCTTAAAAGGATGGACCATGTACATAACTCAGCTCTTGCAAAGTGACTGGGATATTCAGAACAAGCCCTGTTGACAGTATGTTGATAAAAAGTAATAAGCCAACACTCTTCTTTAGAAGAAATCTCACAATGCTTCGGTTTCTTTCAGACTCCAGAAAATCCTTCGGCACAACCATTTAAAAATCAAAAATTCATTCCCTTTTATAACCGTAGCACCCACCTTCCCAAGCTCCTAATCTTTTTATTAGGACAATTCAGACCTACCAAAGCCAATATCTTTAAACCTGTACGACAAGCCACCCTGGATTCTGAACCAACATTGAATAAATTACTTAGGTAATTCACAACGAACGTTTCAGCTTATCTTTTATTTGATTAAATAATTGAAGGTCTGAATTTGGCATCATGAGTATGTGCGGATAAAAAAAGAAATCTAGATTAGTATAAGCAAAAAAGTGACTGACTTCACTAACTCTTATCGTTAATTCCCCTTACCCCCCTTTTAAATTTGAAAAACAAAAATTTAAATATAATAATTTGTACAGAATAAAATATTATTTGAATTATTTTGTTGCATTTTTTCTTATTTATTCAATTATTATTTTGATAAATTTATCCTCTTCTACATGTTCAATATTGAATACCTTAGTATAATTATAAAATAAATCATTAGAGCAGGTTCAAACAATCTGTGATTTTAATATTCTATTGGTTGTGTTACTATGATGAGTGCAATGTAGCTATAGGTTGAGAATTGATGAAGTTATTAAAATTATTAATATTATAAACTATATTCATTGCTTGGTGTTTCCTAGCTAGTAGTTAAGACTCTATTTATATCGTTAGAAGTAAAAAATCACAATTGTTTCACATGTTAACGCTTATAATGTAATCTTATCAAGAAAAGTGGTGTCCTTCAAGGGGCGGTTCTAAGTATTACCCTGTTTATACTGCCAATCAATGGTCTTGAATCAATAATTCCACCCCAAACATAGAAACTTTTCTCTTCATGGACGTTGTAACTCCAAAACCCCACCATGGTGGATGGGTTTGGACCCTTTAGATCTAAAACCATCACCATGGCCGCTACAATTTTGCAACAGTGGATCAATAGAATGAAAAACTGGGTCTCTCTTAGTGGAGGATTTATCTTTTCACCAATAAAATCATGGTGTGTGATATTTTCAAGGAAAAGGAGAAACTACCTAATAACTCTGTGACTCTCTGGCCAAATCATATTAACAGTTGAGGAAGTTAAATACTTTGGCCTCGTAGTAGATAAAAAACTAATGTTTATGTCCCATATTAAAAACCTAAGGACAAAGTGCTTACAAGATCTGAACTTTGTACACATAATTTCAGTCACACAGTTGGAGGAGCGGATCGATATACACTAATGAGACTTGACAATCAACTCATACTCGACGGAGTAAGGCTGTAAGATATATATGGGCTCGTCTCTACAAATTTATCTTAAAAGGATGGACCATGTACATAACTCAGCTCTTGCAAAGTGACTGGGATATTCAGAACAAGCCCTGTTGACAGTATGTTGATAAAAAGTAATAAGCCAACACTCTTCTTTAGAAGAAATCTCACAATGCTTCGGTTTCTTTCAGACTCCAGAAAATCCTTCGGCACAACCATTTAAAAATCAAAAATTCATTCCCTTTTATAACCGTAGCACCCACCTTCCCAAGCTCCTAATCTTTTTATTAGGACAATTCAGACCTACCAAAGCCAATATCTTTAAACCTGTACGACAAGCCACCCTGGATTCTGAACCAACATTGAATAAATTACTTAGGTAATTCACAACGAACGTTTCAGCTTATCTTTTATTTGATTAAATAATTGAAGGTCTGAATTTGGCATCATGAGATCTTAGGACACGAATGTTGCAAAACCATTTTTTACCAGGAGGAGTTAAAATAACAAGTAAAACAATTACTTTAATTTTACATTTTAAAAACTTTTTTAATTTATACAAACATATTTTTACAAAACAATGACAATAATAATTAAACTTTGTTTATAAAAGTAATTCTGGGATTTTAGAGACTGATTTGTACTCAAGAAGGCACTCTTGGACCGGTAAGTTTTCAGTAGCTGCTTTCGCTAATGCTTCTTTGACACCGTCTGATGAGATAGTCGTAAGACCTTTAGCAAGACCTAGTACAGCATATATCTTAATAAAAGCTGTTGAACAGCCCGAATCATAAGATCCAAATTCTCCTGAAAGGTAATCCCAAGGAAGAAGGTAGTGATACTGTGGCCACAATGACTTGTTAACAATAAATACTAAAGATGTATCTCCAGATTTCCTGTAAATAAATAATATTATCTTTTTATTTAGTAGTCCTCTATAAGTATTAAGTATATTTGTAGAAAAGAAACAAGAAAGTTTATTGGGTGCTCAATAATAGTCAAGAATTCACATTCACAAGTTTCATAAAATGCTTTAGTTCAACCCCATTGGATCATTTTCAAGCTTTTTACTCCAGATTTCAGGAATTTATTGCTCTTTATCACTTTTCCAATACATAACTCACATCTTAAAATATACAAAGAATTAACATATTAAAAATTATTTTGCTATAATCCTCGAGAGAATATGAGTGTATAAATATCAATGTCTTTTTTCTCCTGTATGGAATATGCTGTGTATGGATAAACGGAAAACCTTAAAAACTGTTTTTTTGAAAAAAATAACTATGATTTTTTACAATGATTTGTTAAAATAGACTGCCAATTGGTGTGGCACATAGCTTCCTCGCATCCTATCCTCGTACTTTATTGTATTTATTCTTTTACAAGCCATTATTGTCTAATTGGTTTAATTGTTTTCCCCGTTTTTTTAATGTGTCAAAATTGTTTTGATATTTTACTAGAATTAAAGCATCAATTTAGCAAAAGTTAAAGAACGTAGACAGTTCAAATTAATCTGGGGCTATCTTGGGGTTACTTTCTATAAACTATAAAAGTTTCATTCAAATCAGATTAGTACTTTTGAAGCTATAGGTGTAAATAAATGTATGTTTGTGCGCC
>KZ651181.1:463786-482398 GCA_001010745.2 Gerris buenoi | reverse complement strand
AAAGTACACATTTTTATAAATATGGCAATATAATATTGTAATAATCACATTTTAGGAACAATTAAAGGCTATAAGCTCTTAACAAAATTCTAATGTTAAAAATTAATAATATAAGACATGAAAAGTATGGAAATAACTAATTTGAAGTTTTAGGAGAAGCAACGGTGGAATTTGGAGAGCAGATTTTGAGAATTGCCAGTAGACCAGTAGAGTCTTGATAAACCGAGTTGGATGGGACCTGCACTAACTCGGATTAGGAATAGTTTAGAATTCTACTTTTTAACAATTTATTGAAAAATAATACATTAATATTTTATTTTCATTAGATTTTCAAATAATGTCATCCTAATTTGTTTTCAATCACTCTGTATTAAACACCTAATTCTCGTGCAATTTTTTTCAGTGACATAACTTTATCATCTGTATGTGTACGCAACAACGCATTTATTTTCACTGCTAAAGGAAGTTCGGTATGTTTTTGTTTACTCATTATAAAAAAGTTATGCTTTCGGTATTGCCATGTTTTTTGTTTAAGATCTGACTTAAAACTAAATAAGAAGAAATAATAGGCTTCTTTGAATTTGAATGTAAACAAAGCTGCTCAGACAGGAAAGGAATTCCATGAAATCATACGGATCCATCTATAATACTGTCCTGCCATAATTGTCTTTCATTCAAGGAACCCGCTCCCCTTCCTTCTTTTCTTGAACCTTCTTTTGACTCAGATCATTAGAAACTCAAATTATCGGAGCTCTATCGAGACTCTCCTGCAGTTTTACATGTAGTGGAAGTTCCACTCTTCAGTTTTCTCAGGATAGGATACATTTGAAGTCTAGCCTTAATATAATGTTATTAATCTTCAACAACAAGACCCTCTCTTCTAAACAGGTTTTGACACTTAGGAATTAATCGAAGATTGAGGGCCATTTGAGATGTAAAAAAAAGATTCTTTTCTCTCATTCTGCAACATTTTGACCCTATTCAAGTTATTTTCAAGCACCTGCACTAAATAAAATACAATCAAATTCCTATTTCTACGCTTAAACATTATGTTTGATTAATTAACACTTTTTTTTCCTCTCAGCTCTTATATATTAAATTATGAGGTATTTGATGTTACCTGGATATATTAAGATTTCTGTTAAGGGTAAGAATTACTTTTTTTTTAACATAAGTAATGTTAGCATAATGTTTAAGTGTATAAATAAGTGTTTAATTACATTGTATTTGTTGTAGGTGCTTGAAAATGACTCGAATAGGGTCGAAATATAGCAGAATAATATACAAGAATCTTTCTTTCATTAATATACTAAAAGACCCTCAATCTTCGATTATAAGAAATTTTATGGATCACCATTCCTCCACAATTAGGAATTAAGCTTTACCTTTAAGCTTTAAGATAGACTAAAGTATGTATGTCGAAAGAAACGTCGCGTTGACAGCGCAGGAAATCAGATGACACTCAGATTGGCCAACCTATGTGAGGGTAAAAATAAAGCCACTAGGTCTGTTTTAAACGGTTATCCCGAAGGCCGCGCCCCTCCACTAGAGATTTTTATTTTTACCTAGTTGGCTCAACCTACTGCCCGCCAAAATCTTGAGCTCTCATTGGCTCTCCCCACAATGTGTCAAACTTTCCCGCGCTGTCAACGTGACGCTTCTTTCAACATACATACTGTAAACAGTATCCATTTAACAATAGTCTATATTATATTAAGGTGATGTTGATGTAGTATCTTCTGCCTTAAATATTATTTCAGTATTAATTTCTCTATATATTTATACCTTTATACCTTTATATATATATTTTTTATTTATTTTTTTTAATTAGCATTAATCGGAATCCTATTTTATATTTCTTACCTCTTCTGGAACATTACTACTTCATCGCTTTCAATATCACTCATGTCTATTTCCTTGCTCTTGGTACAAGGTTTTTCCACACAATGTGAAATAAACTGAGCGTAGAAAAAACCTTTCTTGTAATTGTAAGGGTCGTCTTTGGTTCCATGATACTTGTGGTGTATCCTGTGGTCCAACACCCAGTCATAAATAGAACACTAATTAAAAAACAAATAATTAAATTTAGTATTTATTTAAAAATAAACTGTCATTAATGTTACTCTTTACCAATGCACTTAAGTAAATCTAATCGAAGTCTTAACATTATTATAGTTTTTCAACATATTTTAAACTTACTTGTGAAACCAATGTGCTGCAGAGCATGAGAAATATTCTGAGGGATTTTTCAGCTTGATATGTGCAATGTGACCACAATCTATGATTTCCCGTAGTTACGCCCAACATTCCCATAAATATTAGGAGGAAAGCTGGAATATATAAGAATATGAAATTAGAACAGCTATACTTTGTTTACAGGAATATAATTTAAGTTTAAGTTAAGTAGAATTTTCCACAAATAAAAGCTTGATATACATCAATAATAATAATACAAGTAAACTGTTAAATGTCATAGGGGGTTTAAAATAATGCTTTGCAAACAGAAAAATATTTTCATGACTCACAGTGATTTGTAGGATAAATTGTGTTTAATTAAAAAAAAAAAAAAAAAAAAAAAAAAAATAATAATAATAATAACTTTATGTAATTGTTCTAAAATAGGTGAGTTATTTACAATGTACATTTTAATACATTACATCCTACAGTTATTAATGAAAATACTGTATGTTTTACATTATTATTTTTAAAGAAAGCTCTGAGCTTAGAAAATTCCTTCTTTGCGACAAATACTGAGATTTTTTTTACTCTGAGAGTTCTCTTTATATAAAGATATACAAATTTTGTAAAGGGCAGTAGGGGAACCGCACAGTGACAAAGAAAGTTGTATGGGTGTGGCAGGTGTGGCCTGACAGTTAAGCATGAAAGAAACGATGAATTGGAAGGCAGATTATCAAAGGTTTACTGAAGCATAATAAAAAAACATCTACTTGATGTCAAAGTGGTGATTAGTGTGTAAACATGTCTTTCATAAATACTGAATGATGTCTTAAAGTGTTAATCATGTCTTAGGCAAAGAGCAGGTTCTCATAAATTTCGATTAATTAGATATTGAACTTTGTAGTATTTAATTCTGGTGTAGTTGGACCTATTAAGGAATTAAAAGCTTCACTTTTGTGATATATTTTGACCTCTCAGTGGGACATGCTCAAGCTGATTGAAAAAATATTATTAAACTGACTCTTTGACCAGAAAAGAGCAGGTCAAAATATACATTTTACATTTTTCCTCACTAGCGCCTGCTGCATTTAAATCTGAAATTATATTATGATGATCTAATGAATATATATAAAAAAGTACACATTTTTATAAGTATGGCAATATATATAATATTGTAATAATCACATTTTAGGAACAATTAAAGGCTATAAGCTCGAATAAGGTTAGGCTCGATAGGGTCCCAGGGGTACAGTAGACTAAAAGAAATGGTAAAATACAAATATATAAAAGCACAGCAAAGACCTGACTTTGACGTGATCTGAAAAGTTAATAAAACAGAGATAGCATACCTAGAAGGACTAATGGCTGGCACACTTGTGCACCGAGAACTATCAACTGAAATCTGCATGTACGCCTCAGAGACGTATTGTTAGAAGTGCAGAGTTAAGTTGCAACTTAATTATAGTTGTTGAATAGTTTAGTTGTGTACAAGTAGCACCTTATACCCAAAAGTTCTTTTATATAATAATGAGATTTTTTTTTATTACATTAGTCCATCTTGATAAAAGAATCAAATAAAATTAATAACGCATCTTACATGCCTTAAAATTCTTCACAATTTAGCTTTGATTCATGCTAGTGTTTTTCATAACAACACAGAAAATAAATGTAAAAAAAATTAAAACTTACTGAAAACAAATGTCTGAAAATAAATGTGTCCAAAAATGAGTGTAAAAGCCCATAGTCCCATTCCATGGACGTAGATTAAAGTTAATACTTTAGGCCAGTTCATGGTCGTCTCTTGATTTGATTCCTCCTCCATTGTTGGGGCCTTCAACAGAAAAAAAAGAACAATTGATTTATTTATTTTTATATCATTATTATAAATTGACGATAAAGGTCATTATTCTACTCTATATATGCACTAATATTATATAGAAACTTCAATACATTGACATTTAAACTGTAATTGTATTTTTTTTCTATGTCCAAATTGCAATCAATGTGTTATAATAATCAAATATAAACAACTATACATTTTATAATCAAAATAATAAATTTGTTGCATATATTTTTTATCAAATTTTGTTGTTTTTACATTGGTGGAATGAAAGAGGGATAAATTACAATATTATAATTTCTTTACAATAAATTCAGAGTTATTCTACATTCAGTAATGTTATTTGTCAGACAAACATTTTTTTTTAACGCAGTAGTAATTTGAAGGTCATATTACAATTACATTATTCTCATGCTAAATGGTTCTCAAAAGATCGTGCCCTACTAATAATAATTTTCTATTCTCTGTAAAAACTGAAAAAGCTGAATTTTATAAATATTGCAAATTTTTAAAAATCTTTAACCCTTATGTGGGATCTGTCTTTTTTTAAAGAAAGCCCTGGACCAAGAAAATTCCTTCTATGGGACAAATGCAGCCCTGCAATAGTAGATTTCCATAACATAGCAAAAGGTATTATTTTAAACAATAATTCATTAATTAGATGAAATATATTTTAGCTAGGTGGCATTGTAAGTTTTAATAAAAAGCATATGTTTGTATCAGACATATGTTTCACTTATTTGTACATCACCACTTAATGCTCTTTACCCTCTAGCATCTGCATGTGCATCAGTACACATCTAGTATTCAAAAGCAGTATGTCTGCCCTATTACTTCTAAATTAATAAGTGAAGCGAGCGTAAGTGAGTTTCTTACATACTACAAAATATACATCCTGTTTGTCTATCTGACAGTAATGTTTACGTGTCCGACGATAACTAAAGTAAAAGTCAACAGATTTAGTTGAAATTTGGTATACATTGAAGGTTTTCTTATGTGGACTTAAAGATTTTCTTATCTGGAGTTAGGTTTTTGTTGGATTTGGTATACATGTTCCTTTACTAATGCTCAGGCTAAACTCGCATAAATGTAAAATTGGCTTTTACAACAGGAAAAAAAAAAAAAAAAAAAAGGAACATCAGATTTCTTTATCTGGAGTTAGGTTTTTGTTGGATTTGGTATACATGTTCCTTTACTAATGCTCAGGCTAAACTCGCATAAATGTAAAATTGGCTTTTACAACAGGAAAAAAAAAAAAAAAAAAAAGGAACATCAGATTTCTTTATCTGGAGTGTTGGATTTGGTATACATGTTCCTTTACTAATGCTCAGGCTAAACTCGCATAAATGTAAAATTGGCTTTTACAACAGGAAAAAAAAAAAAAAAAATGGAACATCACCTATTCGATGAGATGAAAAATTTTCAAAAACAATCTTTTAACAAAAACAACAGCGACAAGTGATAAAGTTTTCAGTGATAATCGTTTAAAATAGAGAAAACAATGTTTTTACTGATATCTTACTCTAATGAAATGATTTTAATAAAACTTCATGCACATCGTCTAAAGAACAATTGAAAGAGACAAGCAAAATTTCAACTTGATACAAACTGAAGTTTTTGCGTTGTAAAATGATACATTTGATAATACCTAGTTGAAAAGGAGATGCCAAGAACGAGTAGTTAGTGGGATAGTGAGAATGCAGAGTGGCTACCCTACTACTAGACTCTCTATTGCAATAATCCTCTTTAACAACTCAATTTTTAACTATTATCAATATTCAATACATATTTTTTGGATTTCACTAGCTTCTATGATAAAGCCAAGTGATGTCTACAGTCTGTCTCAAACGAGAGTTAGTGCATTGACAGTGCGGGAAATCAAGTGACACTCAGATTGGCCAACCTCCCTCCACTAGAGACATTTATCTTCGCTTAGTTGGCCCGACCTTTTGTCCGGGAAAATCTTGAGCTCTCATTGGCTCCCCACCCCATTTGCTAGTTTTTCCCGCGCTGTCAACGCACTAACTCTCGTTAGGGACAGACTGTAGTTAAGCCATTACTGGTTCATATTAATAATTTTTTACTCTTAACACTATACAGGCTGCACAGTTACAGAGGTAAAACCAGCTAAGTCTGGGAGTGTCCCGTGCAAGAATTGGAAATCAAAATGTAATCTCAAATCATCAAAATCAAGATAATACCCTGACCTATAATAATTAGTTTTTATTGAAGCAAGCTTTTTACATTCAACAAAATATGCATCCAGTCTGTTTATCCGCCTCAAACATTTACATCTCCATTGATAACTAGAGTAAATGTTGACCAATTTAGTTGGAATTTTGTATACATGTTCCTTTTACTAATTCTCAGGCTAAGTTCATTGAACAGCGTTTTCTGTGAGCTCCAAAAGTAAAATTGGACTTTTAGGACGGGAAAAGATTCTAATGTCACCTATTCGATGAGATAAACATTTTTTCAATTACAATATATAAGTTAAATCAACAGCAGCACCGCTATGAAGTGATAAAGATCATTAAAACTATTAAAGCGGACCTAAACGTTTCAAATAGAGAAAAGAACTTTTCACCAATATCTTACGTTCTAACGTAAAAATTTAACGAAACTTCGTATATATACTGTCTAAAGTACAATTTAGACAAGTATGGGAGATTTTAACTTGATAGAAGCAAAAGTTTTTGTGTTTGGAGATGGCTAGGGCGTGTAAATTAAGGAATAGTAATAAGGCACCTTTCTACTCAACTTTACTGCTCTCTATTATAAGCATCCTTTTAGCTATCATTCATCATGATCAACCATTTGCTTAATACTAAATATTTATTGCATTACGCTGGCTTCAGAGCTACGCAAAATATGGTATGACAGATAAATTGGGTGGAGCAGAAGATGTTGGGGCACAAGTTGGAGAAATGCGCTACGGGAGGCCCTGGTGGCTGCCTGGGTCGGAAAAAAAATAAGGGCGTACCAGGCAGTTATAAGGTAAACCGAGGAGAAGAAACTGTAGGTATTTCGACCCCGACGCCCAATCGGGGGCGTCGCTAAAATTAAAAAACCGAACAAAGTTTTAAATTTTAGGCAACGCCCCCGTTTAGGTGCGTCTGGGTTAAAATTCCTACAGTCTCTTCTCGTCGCGGTTTACCTTACAGTTATATTAACACTGGGGGCCCGGTACGGCCATTTTTTTCCGACCCGGGCAGCCATCATGGTCTCCCGTAGCGCCTTCCTCCAACTTGTGCCCCAACATCTTCTGCCCCACCATAAATTGTACTTGAAAGAGTTATAATTGATTTGTCTTTATACCACACAAATTTGTAGAAGTTTGAAAAATTAAAGTGTAATTGTTCAAATAATGAGAATAAAATTTTAAATGGATCTCTTTTCCAGTTCAAGATAAATCCACTATACACAACTTTGCTAGCAATAATAATTTGTGTAGGAAATTACAGAATTATCTTTGATTTTAATTGATTCGCACTAATATAAATATTAAATTATTAGATACCTACTATATCACTATAATTCAAAATTTCTTAAAATCATTAGTTTATATTTTTGTTAATAAAATGATTATATAGTAATACACTAAACACATTACCTAGTTTTTTACTTTTTAGACTTTAACTCATACTAAATTCTGATTCCAACAAATATAAAATAAATAAATAAGAAATTAAAATGAACGAATTCTCTAATTCAGTAGATAAAATAAATCAAGGATTGTAAAATAACTTACCTTATTTCAACAAGGGTTTTGATGTTATATCCACTCTGTGGATTAGTCGGTGGATATGAGAGGAAAGTCAGGGTTGGGGATCCTAAATGTAAGTGGACGTTAACTCACTATTGTTCTAGATGTGACCTTTCGTAGTAAGGTCATCAGGTCCTTCCTGTTGAATCGTCACAAGGGAAATTATAATTACCTGTATCTTCTTACTCACAGTATTAAATTAAATTTTACATTTCTCAACAATCCACAATCTCATTTGCAGAATCATTTTGAAATTCAAATCCGCATTATTGGGCTAGGAAATGTTATTAATAACTTATTACTACTGAATAAGAGACTGTAAATTACTCCCTAAATTTCTGTTACCTAAAATGCTAAAAATCATTTTTGGTTATTGATCTAAACTTTTATGATGACGTTGCAAGCACACATTGGAGAAAAATGCAGTTAAAAATCATTAGTTTAATAAAAAGTGTAATAAATCCCAATTTTTTCAAATGTCAATTTCTTTCTTTTGTATTGGCCCCAGGATGCCTTTTTTTAAGGCTTTTTAAAAAGTTTTCTCCCAATATCATCTCGTAAATAGAGTTCTGAGCAGGCCCCGATTTAAGGTACATGGCGCCCTGGACGAAGCATTCTTATGGCGCCCCTTACTATCTTTGAAGACCAAAGATTATAATTTATTGATTGTGGATGGAGGGAGGGGTAGATTCCAACTTTTAACGAATATAAGCAAACAATCCAGAGGAGTTTTGGTGGCCTGTGCAAATGCCCAGTCAACCCTTTGGTAAATCAGGGGCCTGGTTCTGGTGCCGATAGCCAAAAGAGGAAACTTGATTTACAATAAGCTCTTCAAGCCCAACAAAATGAGCTTTTTTTGCATTTTTTTTTTTTAATATTTGTTACAATTTTCGGGCCATAGAAATTGTTAAAAATAGTGGGCTTGAGAAAAAATAAAGAAATGGTGTTTTTAGACTTGGCACTTCAGACCCAACTAAATTAACAGACCTAAAAAAATATTGTAAATTTGTACCTGGAATGTAGCAACCCACAGGAGGTAGTTCGATTTTAACAAATTCCTTTAAATTTGCTGAGCTACACTTATCATGAAATGCTCATACCAGCCCCCGGAAAAAATCATAATATTTAACTATCTGCTGTGACTTGCTGCATTATGAGACAAAGTAGTGTGTTGTAAAAATGTTTCCTATTTTGCGGGTTCTAGGAATAAATTAAATAGTGGTACAATAGATAATTAGTCGAGCCTAAAGTGATTGCAAATCAAGTTTTATTATTTGGCTCTCAGCCGCTGATAGCCTTTCAGTGACAAAATAAGAAGTTAACTCTTTTTTAAAAAGCCCTTTTAGGTGTTTGAGAATCAGCAGTTTAAGCCCAATAAAATAAACTATGCTGTGCCTCTTTTTTTCTCCTTTTATAATTTTTATACTTCTGTGGTTCATGAAAATTGCAAAAAAAAGTGGTACAACTTACCACATTTTGACGGAATTGGATTGTCCAGGAGATAGCTTGCAAAAAAGTATCTGACTAACATCAAGCTGGAATTTGGTGTACAATCAAATTTAAGTGCCTTTTAAGAATAAATGGTCAGCTAAGTTCATCTGCGGGACATAGCTTGGCAATAGGCATTTAAAAAAAAAATAATTTGAGAGCGGTCAATTTTGGTGGACAGTGTGATTGATCCTCAGTACAAAATTAGTTAGTAGACAATTTGGGGTAATATTTGAATAACTAACCTATCAAAGAACCAATAAAGTTGATTTTCGGTCAACTAACTAATTTTGTACTCAGGATCATGAAAATCACATTGTCCACCAAAATTGGTGTGACATGGCAGCTCTCCACTGATTTTTTTTTTATTTCAAATGCCTATTGCGAAGCTATGTCCCGCAGACAAACTTGGCCGACCAAATATTCATAAAAGGCTCTAAAAGATTTACTTGTACACAAAATTCAAGCTTGATGTTAGTCAGACAATTTTTTTGTATGTTATCTCCTGGACTATGAGAGTTCATAGAGAAAATATATAAAAATAAAATTATAAATTCAAAATTATATATTTTTTTATTAAATGTCACTAGTACAAAAAAGAAAAAGAAAATTAAATTAACACCTTTTTTTATACAGATATCACTTTATTCTCCTTCTACTTCAACTTTAAATTTGGAATTTAGGCTACATGTACTATGATTTGTCCTAAACCTAGGATTTTATTGGTTATATATATACAAATAGAATAAATATTAAACACACAACCTAGTTCTTTTTTTTAAAAAAAAAGTTTCAATTACATAGACATTTTTAATTTTATGTATTTAATTTTTTTTCTTGGCCAGGCCTTTGCATACATACAATAATCAATAATAGATAATTAATTAATACAACGTATATAACATAAAAAATGAATACATACTTTTAAGATTTAAATGTAATAAATAAATAGTCTTAAAAATTTAACAATTGTAGAGAAAGAATTAAAAGGCTATTTAAAAAAAGAAGAAAAAAAAGAAGAAATTTATGTTTTCATTACATATTTACCATTATAATATACAGTAGAACCTCGCTTACATGACCCTCAATAACACGACAACCTCAATTACAAGAGCAATTTTCAAATCTTCTTGAGATTGCCATGACACATAAAGGGGACATTATGTGTTAAAAAATGCAACAAAAAGAGCACTTCGATAACAAGACTGTTTCCCTAATCCCCTTGAGACACTTCTTATCAAGGTTCTACAGTAATATATTTCTTTTTCTTAAAAGCTAGGCCAGATAATCTGTCAGTTTTTACACTGAAAGAAAAATTTTAATTGTTAGTTTTTTTAAGTGTCTTAGTTATTTTTTTTTAACAAACTTAGCAATAAATTTATCTTTGCAGTAATACTTATACAATCGTTAGTTTATTGAACTGTCAAACAATTTTGATTTTAGAATTGATTAATAACTCTAATAGAGATAAAAATTCTATCCTAACATATTACATAATTTTCTTTCATTTAGCAAGTTGTAATTAAGAAAATGTAAGGTGAAACATATTTTTCATTATTAGATGTTTAAGGCCAAATTTGCTGTAAGGGCCAAATTTGACCTTACATATAAATATACAGATAAAGGTGTCAACTAACTCAAGTTAACTCTTTAATGACCAAATGCTCCTGATTAGCAAAGAAAAAGGGATCAAGGGAAAGAAAGCTAAACAAGTTTTTAAATAATTTGATATAGTTAAATAAATAACTAACATGGCGCTCATAGTGCCATTGAGAACAATTTATAGGAAGTGCCCTTTGAACAATCTTTGAGTAAAACTTTAACCAAAGGACTATGCTGGGGTTTCCAGAAATCGACAGACTGTGTGACAGCTCTTCGAACCAATTTAGTCCGCCAGTTCGGCAACCCATACTGCCAGCATTCAATAATGTAAATATTTTATGGTTTTTATCCTCTATATTCATTTCATTACCTATTCATTTGTTTACTGTTTTTACCTTTAAAAGACCTTTTCTTATCATATTTATTTCGAGAGTATTTCCTCTTTTTTCTGATTTCCTTTACAGATAACGACAAAATCAGATGGGCTGATTTAAGTTAGATAAAAGAACAAAGGAAAAACTCGAAGATGACCTCTTGCCCTGTTTGTCACTCATGTTATTTTTTATAGCTAATAACATATCAAATAAAATAAGGAAGCAAATAAAAAGTTTGGAATGGATTTTCTTAAGGAATTATTGTTTAGCTTCTATGAAGATTTTCTGAAGGAGGGTGCTAAAAGCATTCCTCTACAGTCATCAGGAAACACCAGATCCAAAAATGTACCAAACTACTTATAATTTGGCTAAGTCAGGACTGGAACAACCAAGCAATCAAACACAGTTATAATTTTCACCAATTTGTACAGGGAAATCACTATACGTTTACTATTACATACAACAGTTACAACAATGATGATGTCTAAATCAAGTTTGCACTCAGTGGCGTAGCTAGGGCATTGGGGGCCCCCGCAAGAACCTATTGGGGCCCATCATCAAAGAAAGTTGATGAGAAAAAATTAATGGGGGCCCCCATCGACATTCCAGTACATTGGATATGGGGGCTCCTTGCCATCAAAGGCCTGCCCTCAATGGACCCCCATAGTTACACCACTGTTTGCACTGTTATTGCTTCATTATTTTTTAAATTCATAATTTTATTTTGAATTTATCATTTAAAGTTTCTTCCGTTTAAAAATAAAATGTGGTTGAGAATGTATTATTTTATCTATAATTTATATTTAAATTGAATCTTTGCAATAAAATAATTTACTTGTATGCATGTATAATTTACCCCGATAAACATGAACTATTTTAAGAGCCACTAAACAGTAAATACAGATTAAAAATAGAATAGCATCATTAGAATACTGCTAGCGGGTTCTTAAGTTATGATTGTAGGTTTATACAAGTAGAGGGTTAATATTGCAAATGATTTTTAATTTTTAGATAAGAGAATAACTTAGGAAGACAGATAGTTTAGCCAAATTCCCTTACAGATAAATACACGTTTATTATAATTATCTATTAAATATTATTTATGGCAATAAAAATTTTAATAGAAATAAATTATAGAAATATAATTTACATTATTAATAAATAAAAAAAAATGTTTATAAATTAAATCTAGGTCTAGGATTTAACACACATTCGTTTTCTAGAACTATACAATAACTATATCATTGAAAATAGCAACTATTTTACAATAAAGAATGCAAAATATATATAATAAAGAATAGCAAAATTGCTATTAAAAGTGCAAGATGATGTAAAAAAAAAAATCAAATTAAATATTAAAGAAAGAATTAAAATAACTAGAGTTCTAGGCCTGGATTAAAAAAAATGAATAAATTACAAAAAGTGAAAGTTCAATTAAATAATAAATTCTCGCAATTAAATAATGTTTTTTAAAAAGCATTTTTGTATCTTTTTTTTAAAAAATGTATTATTACTCTACTAGGTTTATACTTTAATGTCTCTAAAGTCAAATTACAATAATATACGCATACACATAAATATTATTTTAACTTTTTTTTTAAATAGATATATCATTAGTTGTATTTATACACCATTTACATAAATATATAGATCTTTTTTATTTATTTATTTTACTCTTTCATTCTTAATGATATTATTTGTCTACAATACTAATCAGACAATAATTATATACATAAAAATAACTCTTCTAAAAAGTTACATTTTAAAAAGTTTATTACTTTTCTTTTGTAATTATATATTTTTTATATTTGTTTCGACTATTTTATCTTTCATTTGAAATATCTTGTTTAGACTTGAAATTTAGACAAGTTCGATTTTATTTATTTATTTTTTTTTTTTTTCTAAAAGAATAAAGATTTATTCAACAAAGAGAATTGACCAAGAAGAATTCGGAAATACATTATTTTTTTTTATCTAGAAAATCAAAACCTGAATAAATTTTCAAGTCAAATAATTTTTTTTTAAACTCTATGACACAGTGATAACAGCCATGGATAATATATATATAAATATTCATTTTAATAGTCACATTTAAAGACATAAAAGATAATTTTATGACAAGAGTTGTCCACAAATTACATTTTTTGTTAAATGATTTTTATTCTTTACATATAAATATTTGTTTAGTTAATTTTTTTGAAAATAGAGAAGTATGTTGTCTTCAAATGTATTATGAAGTTGTCAATAATTATTAGCATTTCATTCGTACAATTTTTATAAATTCCGGCATTGTCACAATTTAATCCATTTTAAAATCTAATTCATTAATACAATTTAAATCATGGTTCAGGATATTATCATAATTTATTATTGCAGTAGTTTCGATAGTCCTAGCTCCGACAATCGGAGTCAAAAGCAGGGCTTTTCTAGGGTTTTCGCTGCCCTCGGCAAGAATTTGAAAAATTTTGTCCCCTTATACAAGTTATAAAATAACTTGTATTTAACATAAAATATTAAATAATTAAATAAGGACTGTTATACTTATTTTATTTTAAATATCTCTTATAATTTTAGTAGTGTTTTAGGTTCTATTTTAATTTTTTTTTAACTTGTTTTGGCTGTTTTGCACCTTCCTTGCCTTTATTTTAGGAGAAGTTTTTAATACGATCTCTAATGTCCAGCTGGAAAGTCCCACAAATAATTATGGCTAGTCCCACAAATCTTAATTGGCTCATGGAAGTGCATAGATTTCAATAAATTTGAGCTTCTCATCAAAACGAAATTTTCATCTCAACCAAAAGAGTTCTTAATTTGTCTCCACTCGAGTTTATTTAGTTAAAGTGACCACATATTAAGTAATTGTTTGGTACGCTTTTGAATACAATCCGATGTTTTAATTTTTCTTTACTTATTTTTTTGCCTCCTAATTTTCTCATTTTTTTTTTATTGTATGTTGAAACTTTAGTTTTTCTTAGTTACTTTACTTTAGTTTTTTTTCCCTTCCTTTTGCCGCCCCCTAAATTTTGCCACCCTAGAAGGCCGCCTAATCTTGCATAATAGTAAAAATAGTCATGGTCAAAAGAAAGTTCATGGAAAGAAAGAGGGGGAATGTCTTCCCTTTAAAATTAAACACAATTAGGACAGGTCAGTGATAGTAGAGATAGATCCCTATAATTTCATGGAATTCCTTTCCTGCCTCAGCAGCTGTGTTTACATTCAAATTCAGGAAAGCCTATTATTTCTTCTTCTTCAGATCTAAGTCTGTTCTTAAACTGAAAACTTTGCTTAACATTTTTATAATAAGTAAATAAAAGCATAACGAACTTCTGTTTGCTGTGAAAATAGATGCGTTGCAGCTTATAAACAAAGGTCACTGAAAACATTTGCACAAGAGTTAGGTGTTTAATACTGGTTGATTGGACCAGGGGGGTGGCATTCGTTGAAAAATCCCGTGTCCCATCATGATGTCACAAAACTTGGAAAATAGTTTGTACAACGGCTCATAGAATGCGCTGCTCTCAATAATTTCAAGAAAAAGGGGGACAAAAGAAAAATGACAGCGGTTTATTTTGGTCTTAGATAATTAAAAGGATTGTTGACGGTTTTTATTTTACTAAATTTTTCAGTACTTAAAGAATTGTGTGAATCATTTTCGAAGCCTAATTATAATTTGTTGTTTTCTTTAAATTCACCGACAACAATTTCCTTTTACTATGGTCAAAAGATTCAGAAAATGCTGTGTTCCAGGCTGCTCTAACATCAATAATAAAATAAAAAGGTTGTGACAAAAAAGTATATTAGGTTTGTTCTTTATGTTCTCATTTCATAAATACTATGCTTAATTTATTACAAGTTGTTACTTTAAATTACTTTATGAACATTTTGTTACTAAATAAAATGTTTCAAAAAAAGATGTGATAAAAAACAAATTAAAGTGACACTTGTAATAACTAAGCATAGTATTTATAAAATGAGAATTTTCGGGGATGACTACTAGCGACACCTAGTAGAGGCATAGAGGAACTAAATGTGCTATTTTCATCCCCACTCCTTTTTTAGATGATACAACGAACAACAGATAGCGCTGAAGTCACTTTTCATGAAGGGACAAGAAATCGCGCCAAATGTCAACTCTATTTTAAGTCTATTCTCTATGGATTGGACACAGATTAGAATGAAATTATTTGAAAATCTTATGAATGTAAGTATTATTTTTCAATAAATAGTTAAAAAATAGAATTCCAAATTTACATTTTTCAATAAACATTTCCAAGTTTATTGGTAATCCCAGTTAGTGGCGGTCCCATCCATGTCGGACATTCTATGTAACCAAAAACTGTACAAATAACTCAAAATTATTAACTCTACTGGTTGAATTAATCAACATTTTCTCCATTTTTTAAATACAATAATTATTGATTATTTACTGGTTAATTATTTAGTGATATCTCTTTAATTATTCTTTAATTTTAATCTGTAAAGTTGTTCTTACATAAAGTTGGTGCGACTTAAACCCACTCATTAAGTAAAAACAAGACAAGGATATAAAGTTACGGAAATAGAAAAGAATTGAAGTATAGCTTATTTAAAAGTTTTTTTTTTGTGATTTAATAATTTCTTTCAAGGTTTTCGCAAGATTAAGGACTGGGAAATATTAAGAATTAATAAGCTATTTAATAAAAATTATTACAGAGTTTCTCAAATTACAGACTAAATATGCCTGTATTTTTTTATTTTAAGGATGAAATCCTTGATCAAATAAGTCATAGAGATGTGTTATAAAATAAAAACAATTTACTAGACATAATAGGATATAAAAATATTTAAAAAACAAAAATTAATAGTCCTAAGGACTCTTAATATAAAATAATAATTTAAAGAACACGGAAAACAATGTTAAATTGAGATTAGTTAACACGTTTACGGCAGATAGACGATTGATCGGCACAACACAGTGCCTGGGAAATAAAGCAAAAACTCAACTTTTAATAACAAAAAAAGCTAGGAGAGCGTGGAAAGTATGTATAGAACTGAGAACTGTACACAGATGCGCTCTACAGGCCTAACTGGGTAGATATAATCTGAACTGTGAGTTTGGTTATTAGATAATGGGTATAAGTGTAGTGGGAGAGCACATTTCCAGAACGTGGTCCGCCACATTTACCCCAAAAGCACCACTTACCCAGAACCTGGTATGCCGTCGTGTTAAATCTATTATAAAATATGAAAACCAATTTGTTTTAATTTTAAAATCTTATTTTAAAATGTCCTACACTATTTTCTCTGTTCTGTCCAACAATAAAATTATAAACCTCTAAAATAAAAAAAAAAAAAATAAAATAAATTGTTAACATATAATAAAAATTTGTTTACTTTTTTTTTTACATAACACAGCCACCAATAAGTTTTCTTTAACATTTTTTTATTTATTTTTTTATTAAAACAAATAATGGTAAAATAAGATAAATTATAAAACTAAAGAAACTAATTAGTATGTCCCAAAAAGTGTTATAGAGAACCACTAGTTTTAACTGAAAGAAAAGTGTAGCATAACGGGAAGCAGTGTTTTTATTTTACAATATCTCAATAAACAACTGCGTAAGATATTAATAGGTGGATGAATCTATTGCTTTAAATATCTAGCATTTGCAAGTTGTAAATGTATCTCACATTTTTGGGAATTGAATTATATCTTTTGTGTTTGATATTTTGGTTTCATGACGAAACTATTTATAGTCTTGGACTCACCATTCCCTTTTCTGGATTGTTAAAATTGTTTTTGGTACTTGTTAATTAAGCGCCTTCCAGTAGAATATTACCACCAACCACCATCTAAACCACTTCCATCTCTAAACACTTCTAACCACCTCTAACCACTTTTAACCACCTCTAAACACCTTCCCTATAAAAGGAGAGGTGGTTAGAAGTGGTTAGAGGTGGTTAGTTGGTGGTGATTTTCAAGGGAAGAGCGCTTATTACCTTGTTTTCATTTCAAGATGGGATAAAAAAGAAAATTTCTAAGCACAGAAGCATAAACAATTTTCTGATGTAGCAACTTGATTACAGTACGTACTTAAAAAATGCCTGCTAAGTTGAAATTCCCTTTGTGACTTTTTCATTCTCTCTATTGTTTCTGTGGGTCGTCAAGCAAATATAAGTCAATTATTGATGGCGACGAAAAACTTTAATGGTCAACCAGTCTACATAATTCCAATTTGCTATTGTAGTTTTACAATAAGCTAATCAATCACCGTTTGTTTGATACTTACTGACATTTCCATTTGCCGTATACACTTTTTACATATTTTATAATACATCATTATTATAGAAAATTAGTTTCTTTAACATCCCACCTGTAACGACATTTTCGAACACACTAAACTCTAAATTAATCAAAAGAAAAAAAAAAAATACATTAAATTATTTTTATTTTATACAAAACATCGTATTTTTTTAATGGAATGACTAGAATACAAAATATAAATATTCTATAGCAGAGATTTGACTGTAGTAACATAATTGTACAAAGCTTGGCGATACTAATATAAAATAAAATAATTTTAAAAGTCATGTAACACCCTACTAAACCTATAAACCTTCTAACATCATTATATTTTCAACCATACAGCGTTTAGTTAAAAATAAACAACTAATAGATCTTAATTACTCAGGAATAACCATTTATAAAATTAATTAGGTACTAATAATACTCAAAAAATATTAAACATTTGTTTTAAGTAATCGTGATTTAAGTGTTTATAATGAAATTACATCTGTACAAAGAATAATGGGTGTAATTAATTAAAGATTTAATTAATCCTTCTTAAAAAAAGGTTAAGTTAATTTACTATAAACTTGTACTAAGTTGATGATAGAGTGTTATTATCATTGAGGGTAATTTAATAAGTCAGGTGAAATAAAATACACATAGATGGTAATATCGCCGTCATGATCAATTAGACTTGTTTTGACAGCACGGGAAAATGAAGGGAGAGCCAGTAATCTTAAGATTTTGATATTTAACCTTCAAGATGGCAAAATATCAAGCTCTTATTGCCTCCTCTCTTGTTTTTTATTTTCCCATGCTTTCAAAAATTAATTCTAATTGTAAGAATAGTATAGTAATGGTCATTTCAATTTCTTCACTGTGTTTACTCTACTGATTATATCCATTCTTTTTACTGTTTACTCTCGTACTGATTAAATTTATTCCCATTACTGTTATATTCTAGAGGTTGACCAAGAAGTCATGGAAATCTGAGGAGTGCGCTAGTGTCGTCATGTACAGTCAGTTTTTAATAAAATAGATCACTGTCAAAAAACACAGTGTTGTTCTTTGGTTATTAATAATTTTATTTTTTTAA
>KZ651181.1:451512-462577 GCA_001010745.2 Gerris buenoi | reverse complement strand
CTACTACTGATTATTTCCATTCTCTTTACAGTTTTTACTCTAGTACTGATTATATCCATTCTCTTTACTGTGTTTATACTACTACTGATTATTTCCATTCTCTTTACTGTTTGCTCAAGTACTGATTATATCCATTCCCTTTACTGTTATACTCTAGTACTGACTATATCCATTCTCTTTACATGTCTATTTTAGTACTGACTATATCCATTCTCTTTACTCTTATTTTAATGGCTGCCATTCTGGGATAGCTAAGTGCAATATAGTTGTTATTTCTCTCTTACACCAAGACATCATTACTGGCCGCATATCAGCAATTGCAATGTCAAACTCAGGTTAAAAATTATTACAGCATTTACCCATTCAAAAGAGTTGACCCCTTTTACTCCTGTAATTGCTTAAAAATAGCTTAAAACTAGCTATTATCAGAATTATTTAACTAATTCAGTGTTAAACATTGCAGAATTTTTGATAACTCATTGAAGACATAATATTTTCCCAAAATAAAACTGTAGGACAAAATTATTAAAACCTATTTTTTAATTAGGATATGAAGCGTTAGTGGAGGTCATCATTAAATGAAGAAAGAAAAGTCACTCCACGTGAAATAATTTTATTTTCAAAGCAGCTTTCAACCACTAAAGGGTCATCATCAGTGCCGCAGAAGCGAAGAACGTTACTTATACATATAAACCACTGGTACAAGACACCAGTGGTGGTGGTGTCTTGTACCAATCGCTGGTCTAACATGACTCACCTTTCTCCCATGTTTTATATGTATAAGTAACGTTCTTCGCTTCTGCGGCACTGATGATGACCCTTTAGTGGTTGAAAGCTGCTTTGAAAATAAAATTATTTCACGTGGAGTGACTTTTCTTTCTTCATTTAGTAATGAATTAGTTATGGCTATGGTAAGTCTAGCCATTTAAATATTCTATTAATATGCCTACAACTTACACAATAACTTATAAATTGGTCTTTAAAGTAATTTTTAGCTCTTTCCCTTCAATTATGTAGTTTTGAAATTATAAATAAAAGGTGAAACATTTACTGGTTGTTTTTTTGTTTCTTTTAAACCTTTTTATAAGTTAGAACTTAGCTCAAATTCATAATCATCTAAAAATCAAACATCATGATCATATACTACTATGTAGTCAACATCGACCCTAAGGGTTGAGTGAAGAGGATATGTAAGAAAATTTAAAGAGAAAAATTACGGTGAAAATCATGTTTGTTTGTTTTTATTACTTATAGCCAACAAAAGTTGTTGAAATCACTCTTTGTTAAATTTTACCTACTATGTTAGTTTTTTTTTACCATAAAAGGATAACTTTTGCTGAATATTAATGATTTATCAGTATCGAAAATAAATTCTTCTTTTATTTTCCAATAAGATGAGTTTTAACTCTGATTTAAAAAATGTTTATTAATCTTCAGTAANGTTTTCCGAAAGCTCGTGCAGACAGTAACTTTTTTTTTGATAAAGGTGTACATCTTAAGTGCACAAATCCAACTTCAAAAATAACATTATTTTAACCCTTGCCTTTGGTTTAAAAAATTATTGGGTCTGGACCGAAATTTCGATCCCAGTAGCCACCGGTGTACAGCCAATCTTCTTGACCAGTATAGGGATTAGTACCACTGCAAAACCACCTTAACAAACAAAAACAACATATAATTAGTTTACCACACCCTTTATGTAAATACACCAGGGACAGTATAAATATATTTGGGACTGATCCGTACACAGGAGAACCCTAGTAGTAGTAGTAGTCTAGTACTTCCTACTAAAACGGGTAGGACGAACCACTTGTTCGAACCTTGCAATTAGGCCATCACTTAGGCCCTTTTTACGCTTCGTGGTAGAGAGTTCCAGCTACTTCACATATCATACATTTGTACATTGTACCGCTGAAGCGATCAATAGTGAGCCATATAAATCAGAGCGCCACAGCAAGGAATCAAACCCCATCTCATTCCACTCATGATTCAGTGATGGCCGAGCAGACGTGGTTTAACCCACACGGCCACGCTGGATCTCCAGGAGAATCCTATGTATGGAAGGTTTAAATTAATGAGTTGAAATTTAAGGTAGGGTTTAAAATTTAACAAAGAGTTTAAAAACAACTTGACGTAATTATGATTAGTTGAGTAATGATGGAATTTTAAAAAATATAACGTTTTAAGCCATATTAATTTTGTAATAAAATACGTTTATTATTAGATAAGAATAGATACTTCTAAACTTCACTTTTAAGTAAGAATTTCTTACCTTCAATTAACTTATTTAAAAATCGTTATTTTTAAATAAATCACAAATTCCATCATTACTCAACTTATCATAATTAATGAGTTGACAAATAAGCTATCAGGGACCCTAAGCTTGATTAATAAACATTGATTTTTAAACTTAAATTTATGTGACTACTAAACATGAATGAGTGGATTGAATAACAACTTGCAATGAACTTAGCCATGTTAAAAAGGAACATTTAAACTAAATTTTAGCAGAAGATGACAGCTTACACTTAATTTGCTGACACATAAATTTTCAATACAGATAGTAGATTGTTTGCTTTGTTCAAAATTTCCTATAAAAAATAGGTAAATCAAGAACATATGAAAATTCACAGTAAATTATAGGATATGTAACATGGGCGTATCCGGAGGGGGGCAAGGGGGGGCAGCTGCCCCCCTTCCAAGATGAACCAAAAAATAGGTCTGATAAAGCAAACAAAACTTTCTCAATTATTGATGCTGTACTTAAATTCCATAATATCTCCTTTAATTGATTTATTTTTAAACATACTTAAAACTGTTATAAAACTGATCAATAGGTGTGGTTGCTTTCGTTTTTGTTTTCCATTTTCAAGAAAAACAAATT
Organism: Gerris buenoi; assembly: GCA_001010745.2. Taxonomy (NCBI): domain Eukaryota; kingdom Metazoa; phylum Arthropoda; class Insecta; order Hemiptera; family Gerridae; genus Gerris; species Gerris buenoi. The sequence continues at coordinate 459,693 of KZ651181.1, read as the reverse complement.
TATTTGCATCAATATCTCGAAAACTAGATTTTTCCCAGGAAAAATCTAGTTTTTTATGAGAGTTTGTATGGGTAATCCCAAATTGATACCTAAAATTTAAATCTTGAGTTTGCCTCAGGATATGATTTTTCTGAATATTTATGCCAAATTTCATCTAAAATGTCTTATTAGTTTAAGACCTACAACTTTTATTTGGAACTTAAGGATAGGATTCTAAACTATTCAATAAGACAAGCGTGTTTTCAAGCGGCACTCAATATAATTAGCTCCTAGCCGTCTTGCTTGTGACAATATGAGTTTTCTGGAATAGTCTCATCCCTCTCGCCTTATTTCATGACACTGCGGGAATATCCCAGAATCCAGAAGCGCTATTACCATGTATATTTGGTTAGAGTCAGTGCAATTATTACTTTTGAAGTGGCCCGAGTAGAGAAAATTTGTTTACTGCCATCTATTGCTATCTTTCCCTTGCTTGTTTCTTCTATTCCACTCTCAATTTTTTTATTTTGCACTTCCATTTTCAGCTTTTCAGCTATATAGAGCTTGAAGGTCTTAATGCAATGATTATTGCCAAAGCCATTGAAGATTTTGAGTCATCCTTAGACCTAGACCCTGATAAGTGTGTGGGGTTAGGCTTCGACGGATGTCACACCATGTCTGGGATAGAAGGAGGTGTGCAGGCGATCTTGCGGAAAAAGTGCAAAAAAGCCTTCTACTCCTCTCACAGGCTTAACCTTACCGTGAACGACTTATTCGATTTATTAATTCGAAACTGCGTTGGATCTATCAAGGAGATAATTAAATTTTTTCGTGAGTGTTTTACGACGGAAGCTTATTGCCAATATTCCAATATTATGTGTGACTAGGTGGTCAGAGAAATACAAAAGCATCCCTGTTTTTAAGGATCATTTCGTTGATATTGTTAATGCAATGAAATCATTAGCTGAAGAGGGAAATGCAGCAACCAGAAAAAATGCTTATCAATTGCATGCAGCGGCGTGCAGATCTTCATTTATTGTCTCGGTAGCATTAATTGCTAAATATTCTGCTATACTGGAACACGTAGCAAATGCACTTTAATCGAAGACTCTAGACATAGTCAAAGGCAACAACTATATTCATCCTATTCTTGACATGCTACAACTGCATCAAGTATACATGCTGAGAACGTCACAACTGGCATATTGAAAGAAGCAGGTGAATCGCATTCCTGGCAGACAGAAGCATAGTAGCAATCCTCCAGCCGAAGCCGAAAATCCATCCGAATTTTGGAGAAGGGCTCTGATGATTGCCTACTTGGATTCTATGCTGACAAATCGCCTGCCTTTTCATTGAGGAATTACCATCCTTGTAAGATGAGAGATGTTTCATTGGAGCAATGGAATGAAAGTACTTCATCTACAATTTAGAAGGAATAGAAGGAGAAAGGGACTTGCGGTTCAAAATGTGGAACCAGGAACAGGAAGCGCCACACATAAATATAGTTTTAAAAAAGAGCGAATTGTTTTTGTCGGCAATTAGAAAGGCTTTGCATTATTGCTTGCACAGCCCTGCTTAATATATATCGGGCGTTTATTTAGCTCCCTTCGCCGAATCAAAACATGGCTAAGAAGTACAATTGGTAAAAACAGGTTAAATGGGTCAGCCATGCTAAGCATTTACCGAGAGTGGGTTTTTACTAACAAATAGCAACTAGTGGAAGTTGTAATTAAAAAAATTGCTTCTAATCCTGGAAAATTATTGTTTACAAATTAGTTTTGTTTTTATTTAAAATAAATATCTAACTTTGGTAATCATTAAAAAAAAAAAAAACTACTGGTATGTTCCTGAATTGGGAGGTGTGTTGAATGGGTTAACTTGATCAGTTATGGCCAAACTATGTCTCATAGATGACCACATAAGCTTAGAGGACACCAAAAACACAATTCTAGCTTGATGTTAGTNAATAAAGATTCGTTTTGACCGTTTTGAGCTGGATACGCCCATGATATGTAACCACATGTGGATGTATTAATTAAGGTCTTCTCATAAACATTTTGCAAGGAGTAAAATTAACTGTAAAACTAATCTTTATTACCACAAACTTGATATATTATAGTATAAAAATCCTACCTGGGATTCCATTCTTGTCCCTTCTTATTTTTACGAGCTTTTCTCGCATCTCGCTGCTTTTCTTCAAGTCTGGTTTTCTCGGCAGCAGCTCCATCCAGATCTCCATTCTCCAATTTCCTGATATCTGGCCTCAGCCTGAATAAAAAAAGAAAAAGAAATAAATAAATAAAGAAGAAACAAAAACTTATAAAACTAACAAAAGAAAGAGAGAAATATTTTGGGTTTAATTACACACTTCTAACAGCGTTGCATGTGTGATAACCTCAAGTTTACAGCAATAAAAAAGGAAAGACGTTTGTATAGTCAAGTAGAATGTATGATCTATTTGATAAGTTACTATAAAACGTAAATAGAAACAATAAAGGTTGCTTCACAATGCACTATGCAAGGATTATGCGGGGCCAGGCCGAGCTTTTTCTGAGGAGAGACCTCTAGAAAGAGAGAAATATTCTAAGGAAATATTCTTATTATAGAAAGGTTGATTTACAATGCACTATGCAAGGATTATCAGGGGCCAAGCCCAGGCCTCTCCTCATAAAAAGATCGCCCTAGGCACGGTCCCAACTTGGCATACTGTGCATAACTCTAATGAAACCCCATAAGACAATATCTCACAGGGCAAGAATTGATAACACAAACAGATAAATTAGACAGGTTTAGCACTAATTAACAGATTGCCATTAAAATCTCACAATAGTTTACACCTCAGATGTATTTATACAGATTAACAGAATTACAAACCTGCAGTCAGTAGAGCAGAGTTTCTTATCCATGCCAGGCTCCATTTCATTCAGAGACATGGCAAAAGTCGTGAAATTGTAAAACTAAAAAACAACATAACAAAAGATTAGTTCACGATAGTAGTACTAAAAATGTATTTGGTTTAACAATAAAATAATTGAGTGTGAGAAAAAAAAAGATTTTTGCAAATATCTTATGTTCTAACATACAGATTTTAATAAAACTTCCTTTAAATTGTCTTTAGTACTATTGAATTGAAACAGGCATGTAAAATTTCAACTTGATACAAGCAGAAGTTTTTGTGAAGTGATGTGATACATAATAATAGTTGAAAGTAAGTTAAGGTAAGTAGGTTAGTAAGTAAGGGCCAAAAGGATTTGGAAGAGGTGTAGATATACAAGTTAATGTAAGAAGGCATCGGCTACTCCTACTCCACCTATTCCACTCATTGTTTTCAACTATGATATGCAACATAATTAACTATTTATCTTATAATTTATTGCAATATGCTCGCTTCAATGATTGAGCCTTGGGATGCCTAGTCAATAAATTAATTCCATTATATTCTTTATAGATTCTACAAGTTCAATGACTCTCAGAGATCTATGTTATTCTGTTGATGGCATTAAAGGCTTAAACTGGCTTCCTAATTTCTTAAAAGTTATACCTTACTGACGTTAAGTTTTACAATAAAGTTTTTACTTTACCTGAGTAGTATTATCAGGTCTGGTTTCCACTTCCCAGAGAGTAACGGAGTTTGGAATGTCGATGGAATAAGTTGAGTCACACTTAGGAATATCAGTGGATTCGTGATCTTCTGGACCATCATCAACCTAATCCAGAATTAAAGTATTAGTGATAAATAATAAAAAAAAAATGAACAATCAAACTGAAAGGTAAAAAGCAGGTTATAAACAAGAGCGAAGTCGTTAAATTATAGGATAATTTAACTATAATAAAAAAAGAGCTTTTTTTTCCTCCGGCGCTTTCTCTTTTTTTTTCAAAGAATTTAATGCAATTATTAAACAATATTTCTAAATTTGAATATTTGAATTTAAAAGTAATTCAAATGTTCCCTTTTTACTTTCTCATACAAAGAAAAAGTATTGTGATGGTGTGAAAATTCAATTTAAAGATTTTTATGGATTTACACGTTTTGAGGTCCCCTAAATCCAAATAGTGGTTTTTAAAAAAATTCTGTATGTCGTCTGTGGAGATGCCTGGAGTCTAAACTACGGGACCGATTTTGACAAAATTTGGCAAACATATTCAAAAGATCATACCCTGAGGCGAAATTGAGAAATTAATTTTATCTCTAAATTTGGGGGTGCTACCCCCCCAAAATGCGCCACGGCTTTTGGCCGATTTGTTTTTAAAATAAGCTTTGTATTGAAATGTTTCTTAGTATAATGTACTATGTATAAACAATAAATGGCATTCTTATTCTTATTACCCCCCAAAAACTCAGAAAAACTGTGAAAAAAATATCTATCGAAAACGGTTCTGGAGATTTTGATTAAGCAATTCTAAAATGTAGCCCATTTAAATACAAATCTAACGATATAAGCCATTCTCACGGGAAAAATCTAGCTCCTGAGAAAATAGATTTAAATGTAGACGAAGAAAGCCCGGGTTCGATTTCCAGCCCAGGAGAAGTTATTTTTATGATAAATTTTGATGATATGTTCAATAATAATTAAATGTGCATACAAAAACTAATAAATGCAAAACACTGGGCTAGGTAATTATGAACTTGTATATGAGAAAGTTTGTCTGAGTTGTCACAGACCGATTTTTTAAACAACAATTTAGAGTTCGTTTTTTTTATTTAGAGTAAAGTTTACTTAAGTAATTTGATAAGTTGAGGACTTGTATTGTTTTAAAAGGAAACCAACATTGGGACATTTAATATGGCACTTCTTTAGATTGTTACTCCCTTAATAAAAAAAAAACCGAGTACAGTAACTTTCTAAAGAAGATGTATGGAATGTTCTTCTTTAGACTGTTGCTCCCCTTATAAAAACAGAAGTGTTATATCCCTTTGTCTCAAAGTACATTGGACTAAACATCATTTTGTCTAAATAGTTATATAGTCAAAATCATTTTTATTTCAAAACACATAGGGAGTAACAATCTAAAGAAGTACATTTACAGTCTATAAGATTAGAGTTGGCACAATCAAAAGGAGGGAAAATTTTGAGGGAAACAATTTTATTGGTCCCCCATATTGAATGCAACTTTAGAAAAAAAATGCTCTACTCTAACCCTGTTCCACAAAAAAAATATAACATGGCAACACCGATTTTCCCTTTTTTTTAACCCCAAAACTACCTCCACATTTGTTGTTTCCCGCCTTCGATTGTGCCAACTCTAATCTTATAGACTGTAATATAATAATACTTCAATGTTCACCTTTAAATGACTAGAATTACCTCAGAGACGGAGTTCTGAGACTTAAATGGTCCTACTTTGAGGCTGTTGAGCTTAGCGAGAACCTTCTTAGGAGTGTGTGAAGGACTGTCGGAACTTCCTGGTGGCCCCTTCGATTCAGATCTGCCAATAATAAACCCCAAACTAAACGGACTGGAAACACAGGTGCAAGCACAAACAATCTAAATACATTCCACATGCAAAGCTAGAGCTACATACCAGCAACAGCTTACAAAATAACAAAATAAATAATAAAGAAACAAAAAAAGTTAAATAAAATAAATAATCAAGAAAATAAATACAAAAAAAATCAAGAAACAAAAATAAAATAAAATCATCAATGAAATTTGATGAAAAGCAGAAGTAAGATATCTAAATAAAAATTGTGAAACAAAAAAGTAAAATAGGTAAAAAATTTAAAGCCCATATCAACCCACATAAATATTGCAGTAATTTAAAAAAAATTACATTAAAAAAGAAAACAACAAAAAATCCAACTAACCAAAACCATTTGTGACCTACATACTACATTTAAACTATTTTTTAAAAAAAGCAAAGTTGCTAAATATTTGCACAAAATTTGATAAAGTGTTTCCAGTAACATATAAATATAACATTTACAACATATAAATGTGTAAAGAAACAAAACATTTAGGATAGTGGATCATATATATCGTTAAGTTAAATTTACCTGTCTGCTAGGCTTTCTACGATTTTAAATATTAACAATAATGATGTTTAAAACTATATAAGTACTTAATGATCAAATTGGATGTTAAAAATAAAAATTGTGTAATAAAAAAAAATCTACAACATTGTAATAATTCAATGATATAAATTGATTTCCCCTCTGTAAGTCAAATACCTATTATTTTTTCTGACTTACTAGATGGTTCACACAACTCATTTTGAATTTACTTCCATCTCCTATTTTCTTTTGTATATTCTTTTGAAATATAGGATTTTTAAAATAAAAATCCATCTTTATTACAAAATAAATTAATAAAATATAAGAAAATTACGTAAATATATATGATAAATAAATAAATAATATTAGTTTTTAAAAAATAAATCAAGAAATATTATTTTGTACGCCCAAATTTTTGAAAGTTGTACGTTTATAAGTCAAGGTTTGTCTGTTCACATGCTGTAAGATACTGATATTTTAAGTTTTTCTTTTTTACTCATATCTCTAAAACTATCACTCGTGACGAGAAAATTGTATTTGAAAAGTTGAAGCTGACAACATTTTCTACAAAAATGTTCCTTTGTTTACTTAAGAATAGTTTTAGAGGTATAAGGTCGAATAAGTAACAGAATTTTAAACATTTTATTTGAGAATAACAGTTTGTCAGATAACATCTTATTTAAAAAAAAACCCTGACCTGTTATCGAATAACAGTTAATATTATAACAGCTCAGGTAACAGAAAAGATCATGCAATTTTCATCAGAATCAATATCATCTGAAGTAACAAATTGCAGTGAACTGTTATGTTATATTGTACCACTTCACCATTAATACAGTTCTTGTTATTGTATCATTAATGTTATTCTGATTTAATTCTGTCCTCTTATTCTGTAGTCATCTCTATTTCTTTTTTTTTCTGTTTAAATAAATTAATATTATAAGGGTAAAAAATTTTGCTCTTTCAGTCCTAGGTAAATACGAAAACTTCTGAAGCTCATGGCTCAGAAACTATTGGTCCTAGGGAAAAAATACAAATGGAATTTTGTTAACTTTAATTTTTATAAATACAATTTTTCTTTACAAGTGATAGTTTCAGAAAAAGCGTAAAACTAAAAAATTCACCTTTTTAAGGCCCCTCCTCCCTCTAGCTCACCCCTCCCACCAGCTCTTTTATTTTCTTTAAACTAGGGTACCAACTGTGCCAATTTTCCAAACTCCAGGATTTTTTTTTACCTCGATTGGCTTTATTGTGTGTACTTTGACTGGCCTATCGGAGTATCTATTTTTTTTTTAGCTTGCTCCTATTATGTAGCTGCAATATTTATCAAAAATTATAATCATTTCACAGAAAGAGAGTTCTTAACGCTGAGTTTCAGTAAGTGAACTAAGAAAAAGTATTGATCATGCATTTGAAAGCATCTATTTAGAACATGCTACAAATAATTGGAACAGCATTTCCCAACATTTTTGATGCCTTGACCCTATAAATTTCTCCACAACATTTGCTTGACCCTACTGTGAATATCATGTACTGCATATTGCATACCGTAATGTATGGCCACAAAGTGTGAATTGTACCAAAATCATTGATTAAGGGAGGAGGTACTATTGGCTGATTTAAAAACTGATCACATTGATTATGATAATACTTTTAATGCATTGCTTGATGTTTTTTTTTTATTTGTTTTAGCTTATGAGCTTACAGAAGGTAACGGAATTATTGTGATCTATCTTAAGAACAACATTTTCTTACATCTTTAAATTCAAAAATTCTAAGACAGAAATCTGTTTGAACATTAGGACACATTTTTGGTTTCAAGTCTGTCTGTTTCTAGGTAATACAACGGATTTTTTGCTACCCTAAAAATATAGTAAGGAAATGCTGTTCAAGAATAATAAAAAAGATATTTTTGGTTTGTTTAAACTTAATCATAAGGTAGAATTAATAATACAATGATTGATAATAACATGAAGTAAAGAGTAAAGCCTAAAGATAATTACATCAATGGACTCCTAAAATTAAAAAAATTAATACATCCAAAAGATCACACTGGAAGAAGAAATTAAATAGAAGAAGTAATTAAATCATTTAGAACTTTAACTCAGAAAATTCATTTTTTTTTTTTTGCAATTACCTAATAAGAAATTTCTTAATTATTAAGTGAAAAAAAAATAACGCAAATTTAATTTTTATGTTTTATACGTTTT
>KZ651181.1:427308-447291 GCA_001010745.2 Gerris buenoi | reverse complement strand
TTGACCTTAAATTCAAATCATAAGATTTCTAAAAAATTTTTTTTTTTTTTTTTTTTTTTTTTTTTTTTTTTTTTTTTTTTTTTTTTTTTTTTTTTTTTTTTAGATTTTCAGATCTGTAAGTATGGTCTCTATCATTCTGGGTATCTATTTTTCTATACCTCTTCAAAAGAATGATTTTCGCCAATTTTTGGTTTCATAGTTTTTTATGGTTTTTATTAAAATATAAACTAGGTATATGTGTTTCTATAAAAATTAAAATCAGAGAGATTATATTTTTTACCACATATTCTCTCTCAAAATAGTGTTGCAAGATACAAGCCTAAGTGATATAGCCATTTAAAACTAATGGTTATTCTTTAGTAATAAACTTCAAAAAGAAGAAAATACCTTGTCCTATATAAACCTTTTAACATTTTTGAAAACAAGTTCATAATCAGTGATGCACATTCATTTTCTGAATAAAATATCCAATTTTAACTATACATGTAATCAAAACATTCAGTAAAGACTTCTATAATATATCTATATTCTGAAATAAAACTTTGCCAAAAATTGAATGTCAAAACTGCAAAGCTCACATGGAAACTTGAATAAAGGGTAGTAGTAACAAACATATTAAAGTATAATTCTCTAAATTGATTTTTAAAACAAAAGGTTATGGAAGTAACAAATAAAATACTTTTGGCAGTTGCTCTATTAATATCCATGTATAATTGAAGCTTGCAGAGTGAAACTATTTTAATGGGGAAAACCCTCAGCATTCATTTCTTTCAGATTTTATAGACGAGAAGTATATTCACTCGATTTGGAAAAAGGTCGGTGCATTTATTGAACCAAAAGTAAATTTGTTTTACAATGGATTTCAACTAACAGTGATCATCTTCGGTGCCGTTGAGTCCAAGAGAGAGACAGAATCAGTGGAGGAGATAAGTCAGATTTAAATCTAAACCTAGATTTTGTAGAAGATGCCCTCTAGAGGTTTTTAAGCCGGCTTTGCTGCCTTCTTTCAGACTTAATGATACAAAAAAAAGTAACTTTACAGTTGTCTAATGATTTTCATTGTTTTAGGTAAGCATTTTTCATAAGTTATTCAATAAATCCATTTTTATAGCTATGAGATGAACTGCAAACTCAAAAAAAATCAATTGGAAATATCATAACTTTTTAATTTGAGTAATGAACTTACTTAGGAAGCTGAACAGTAACGGTGCCCTTAGGCTGGATTTCAACTGATTTGCCCCAGAATTTGAGCTTGGGATGGATAGATCCATGGAAGATGAAGCTCTCACTATCAGCGTGGAAGGCAGATACAGGTGGATGATGGGAAACCTGCTCGCAAATAACCCTACCAAAACACAAAAGATAGAAAAACATTTCTAAGAGAACAAAAAGGAAACAAAGACTTTTACACTTAACCATATGGGCGCAGAATACATTTTACCAATTCTTATATTGTTCAATGAAACAAATGCTCCTCCGTTCCCTTTAATGAATTCTGGTGATAAAAAAATTAACAAACTCTCATAAAGAGTAATAGTATTAGTATTGTCCATAGGTACAACCCTTCTTAGGAAGGTCCATTGTCCATTATAGGCCCTTTCATTTGGAAGATCAATAACTATCTTACAGTATGTTCATTATGAGTTGTGACTTTTACAGCACAGGAAATCCCTAAAATTGGGATGGGGACCCAATGAGAGGTCAGAGAAGGTTAGGTCAACTAGGCAAACCAAAATGTCACTCGTCCCACCCCTTACATAGGCTTAGTGGCTTTATTTTCACCCTCATACAGGTTGGCCAATCTGAGTGTCAAATGTAACAACTTGTAACGTGCATACTCTAAGAATTCAATGACCTAATGATAACAGAAGAGATCTATAAACTTTGGATGATCATCAAGAGGTTGGTGAAATGTATACACACTTATAGTCTGAGCCAAACGAGAGTTAGTGTGTTGACAGTGCGGGAAAAACTAGCAAATGGGGGTGGGGAGCCAATGAGAGCTCAAGATTTGCCCTCTGGATAACCATATAAGAAGGTGGATGTAGTGGCTTAATTTTTCCCTTTAGAGGTTGGCCAATCTGTGTGACACTCGATTTTCCGTGCTGTCAACGCACAAACTCTCATTTGGGACAGACTGCTACAGACATTGATTAACTAGATACGATATAAATATATATATTATATATGTATAAAATCATTTAATAATTGTTGGAAAATGTCTATAATTATTCATAATGTTCAGCTCAACCAATATAAAACGATGAAAATACTCTGCTTCTCCAGCTTAAATCAATTTTTAAAAATTATACATGAATGTACTTATTATTGAAATTCGTACCTGAACTCAGGTCTTTCCAATTCGTAAGTTTCTCCGAGCAGGGGGTTAAAGGGCTTGCCTAACCGATCCCAGTTAGAGGCAAGAGCAGACACTGCGAAAGCACAGATGTACTGAAACAAAAACAAAAATATATATGTTTAAATTTGGTATTGACTGACCATAGGTCAATGCGTTAGTGTGTAAGGTAGTTGTTTACTTTTGAATGGGAGGAAGCGTGTAGCCTGCCCCCTCCCCCCTTTTTTCTTGTTCAGTTGGGAACGAGATCTAGACCAGTTCACATGATACCTCTTTTTATTTGATCTCTCTCTCACTCACTCTCTTACTCTCCCTCTCTCTCTCTTCTCATTCACCTCCAGATCATCTCTGCTTTCAAGAAAACCATCACCATCATCACTGCTGAGAGGACCCTCTCCTCACCACCTTCAGTATGTACTAATTTTATTTATATTTCATGGAAAAACAGTGAATGATGGATATGTTTTTAGGTATTGAATAAATGTTTTTATCATAAAGGAGAGAAAATCAGTATTCATTTGTCTAATTGATACAGTAGAATGATCTTAAAGTGAGAAATTAAGAAAGAACAATTCATTTTGATCACTATTTGATCTGCTAGGAGCTCTGATATAATTTTATATAACATTTTAGAAAATACGTGGTAAAGAGTGCTAGCGCTGAAGTAAACTTCAGCACTTCTATCGGTGAAATATAGTACTACAATGATTACAAGTGAAAACCAATCTACCTCCTATTAGGCGGCTTTCACACTACGTGCGAGACCGAGCGATGCCGATTCCGCTTGAGAAGCAAATACATGTATTAGCATAGGTCTATTCACTCACATTTAACGTTGATTGAGACTGGGACTGGGCTGAGCGAGACCGAGCCGACTCGGGCGTTTTTGTTAGCTAAGCGTTTTCAGTGACCGAAAACGCTTAGGTAACAATAACGCTCGAAAAAAAACGCCCGATCCGGCTCGGTCTCGCTCAGTCTCGCTCGGCCCAGTCTCGATCGGCGTTTAAAGTGAATAGACCCATGCTAATACATGTAATTGCTTCTCAAACGGAATCAGCCTTATTCGGTCTCGCACGCAGTGTGAAGACCGCCTTAAATCCTAACTTCCTGGCACGATATTTAAAAGCGTCACATTTTTCATTTCGTTTTTTGTGACGGAAATTTCTTCTGTCTCCTAGAGCTAAAATATATCCGTGTTAAAAATCAAACACATTATTAAATTTAACTTCATACATCAGAAATAACTAGGAAAATGAATTTAAAAAAAAAAACTGGGTGGATTGATTTGGTTTGATCATAGAGTTTAGTTTGAGAATCAGACAGATGTTTTTCTTTTATATTCGACAAAAAAACATATGTTTATAGGAAGGATTTATATTTGAATCAGAATTCCAACTTAAAAAAAACAAAACAATTTTGATTGACATTTTCCCAAAACAAAAAAGATTGAATGAATAAATAAAAAGAAAAACAAACAACATAATTTATTTGTTTTTCTCAATTTCAAGTGCTTTGGATTTGATAAAATAAAGGGTCGGGAATTGGGGATTCAATTTATCACTCACTAATATTCAGTATTGTGCCAACAAAAGAACCGCTGAAATATTCGACATAAAAAAAACACACGGGGGATAAATTTCGTTTGCATAACAATCGCATAAAACACACAAGGGGAGAATAGATTATGAGAGAGTGTGTCTGATTGGTAGGTTGTAATTGTAATCGGCGGAGACTGGAAAAAACCTGTAGTAGAGATTTAGAGATAGAAATACTGATAAGGATATGTTAGTGCGGTTGACAGCTTTCATTTCTCTAAAGCCTCGTCCACCTACCGAACCAAATAGATGAAACGAGCAGAACATTGGTCTCTGCGCATGCTCAGTCTAAAGTGCGCCTGCGCATCTCAGACTGGGCATGCGCAGAGACTAATGATTTGTTCGTTTCCTCTGTTCCGTTCGGCAGTTTGGACAAGCTTTTACCTCAATCGGGTGTATGCTTATTGCTTATCCATTATACCAGTGTTTCCCAAACTTTTTTAGAAGCGGCACACTATAAAGAAATAGCTGATAGCCGCGGCACACCTATTACTTCATGCAGGGTCGCTGAGAGCCATCGTGGACCCCGGGTCGATAGGTATGCTGGGTTCTCCATTTAACGGGGGGGCTCCAGGGGCCTTCCCCCGAGAAATTTTCGAAAATTACACGTGAGAAATCACTTTTTAAGCTATTTTGACTTTTACCAGCATAAACAGTTACCACCTTTTAATATGTTTATGGGAAAACATCCACAAAATCTACATGAATGATCAGCTTGATTGCTCGGCTCCTTTCTTTTTTTCTGACACTGCACACAGTTTTTAACTAATGCGTCAATATCTTGGTCTAAATTTCTCCAAGAACAATGGCTTCAGGCAATCTGTTTAATTTTAACAACTCATAAATGACCAATATGGAGTTCATTCAAAACCTCACTTTGTAATCATTTTGGAATCACTACTCTACAGCCCTTGAATAAGCACCCGTTCTGAATTGCAGGGCCGGTTCAAGGGTATTTTTTGGGACATGCGAGATCTAGATTTGACGCCAAAATGCACTGATGTATATCAATAAATTTTAAACATAAACCTCACAAGAGAGTTATCTCATGTAGTCAACACAACATTTTCATTTCTATATATTAGCTAACATTTTCACTCCTTTTGATAAAATCATAAAACATATGAATAGGGGATTACATAAACAAATTAACCTATACCATGTAGGTACTGTATTTTAATGAACGTCGTGTTTACAAAAAAATGTGTTAACAAATTTAGAACGAAACATTCAAAAATATACTTTTCTAGCTTTTAGCTTGGGAATTGGGAAAGTCTTTTAATCTAATCGGTATTGATAGTGTTTAGAAGTTGGTTTTCAAGAGCCAACATTGCTAAACCAATGACAAATTTTTGACCGCAGGTAGTGTTTTAAAATCTTGAGTTTTGAAAAAATTCCTTTCTTTGCTGGCCACTGATATTGGGAGGACAAGCAGAATTCGTAATGTCATAAACACATGGGAAAAATGTAAATTACACAGTTAGTAGTTAAGTAAGTTAATGCTATTTCAGGGCAGCTATTTTTGGTCAAAATTAGAGCTGAAACTATTATTTCCCTCAGCAGTTAAAAAGTATTCAAAGAATTCAAGAATTCATTGCAGTGTCGAGGACAAAAAAACAAAAACTTTAAATGATTTTTTCCCAGAATTCACGGGTTCATCTACTCTCATTAGAAAATTTTAGTTTACTCTTTCTTATAGCCTCACCACAACTTTAATCAGTGAATTCTGGACTGATTCCTACGTTTTCTGCCAGTTTCTTTGCATAATAACACAATTATGTCCATTTTTAGACCTCTAATTGTCCAAAAATGTGTTCAGCTTCAAAGCGCTCTGCAGATTTCGAGTNCGTATAGTCCAAACTATTCGTATAGTTGAACTATACGCTAGTTTTTTTCAGCTATAGTATAGTAGAAAACTATCCCTATGTGACCACCTTTATTATAGACTATACGAAAACTTGCAGCTATACCAACAAGAACGTATAGCGTATAGTTGATAGCTATAGCAGTTTTTCTACGTTTGTTTTCTTTAGGCCTTCATTTAAAAAACAAAAGTGAAGGTTATAAATAATATAGTGACATTTCAATGAACAATTGAATTAAATTAAATTTTAAAATACATTAACAAGTATAGTTTTGATTCCTTCTCGTGTGGCCCCTCTGTATAGTAATATTTCTGTATAGCGTATAGTTCGACTATAGTATAGTAAATTATACGTATAGCTGGCTAAAACTAGAGCTCATGTAAACATGTCAGCTAGTTTAATATACCTATAGTAAAAACTATACGCTAGTTTTCTATCCCGTGTGTTTTCACCTTTAGTGAACAATTTTTGTCATTACTCTATTGACAATTTGGTTATTTTTATTTTTCAACCTAAATTACTAGAAATAGGTGCCAGACCAGGGTTGGACTGGACATGATTATTATGTGGATAGGGGAGGACATGCTTTATTATGTGAAGCATTGTCATTTAATTTATAAAAACATATTCTCATAATAAACAATATATGTAGTTCCATCAGGAAGAATAAAACTATTCTGTTTTAAACTACTGTGCTTATATACAGGCAGGCATTATTTTGTTCTGAATAGTTTGGATTTTATTATTTTTCATTCTGTATTCCACAGCACACTTGGCTGGCCACGCGGCACACCAGTGTGCCAGTGTGGGAAACCCTGCTTTATACACTGTGTCACGTGCACTTTACTCAGATTGTCACTATTATTCACAAAGACAAAAAGCTTATTTCGGGGTAATCAATTACTGTAAATCACTGTCAGTTTGAAAGTGAAGTTCTTGGAGTTATTTCAGGAATTTTAGCAACCGGTAAAGTTAAATCACTACTTGACAGTGATTCGAGCACAAGCAATGGAGTATAAGAATTGAATTAGAAACTCTTAACTGTGTCTACATCAATAGATTTAAATCAAGTAGTGACACCAATGCAGAACTGTCCTTTAACAATGGAGTTTAACTTTACGAGTGAGTGTAATAGTTTCAAAATTAGCGCATATACATACATGTATACATCAAATATTGTTGAAACTAAAAATAACACAAAAGGTTCGATTATAATTTAATGCAAGTCGATAATGAGAATCGACTTGATCATAATGATAATGACAATTAATATTCATGAAAAAATTCG
Organism: Gerris buenoi; assembly: GCA_001010745.2. Lineage (NCBI taxonomy): Eukaryota > Metazoa > Arthropoda > Insecta > Hemiptera > Gerridae > Gerris > Gerris buenoi. The sequence goes on along the minus strand of KZ651181.1, from coordinate 440,187 downwards.
ACATCCAGAGAATCTTCCACACCAACTTCTCCAATAACCACATCATTTGGCATTTGACATAACCACATCATTTGGCATTTGGCATAACCACATCATTTGGCATAACCACATCATTTGACATTTGACGCAATTCCATAAGACTAAGAGAATAAGAAATAGAGTGAATTCTTAATCCTACAGTGATAATTTGTTCTGATATAATATTTGTCAACCATTTATACAATGAAGTAGAAGAATCCAATCAGCAAGACGTTTCATCCTATGCGTGCAGATAATAATTAAGAATGGAAACACACGAAACTGGTTTCATACCAACAATTAAACAGTTATGCTGGAAGAGCTACGGGAATTTTAGGTCTGAAAACAAAACCTTGGATGACAACTATAAAACTAATTTGGTCACGTACATAGGTGATATTATTATTATTTTTTTTAATCATATACAGCGTAAAAAAATAATTTGACTCCTAACTCCTTACATAAATCTACCGAAATCTATCTACCTCAGTCCACCTCTATTTTTATCTCTCACTCATTTAAAGAGGTGGAAATAGAGAGCGAATGAATTTATTTAACTAGCGAAGTTAGAGCAGCATAGTCCAGGAAATAGCGGGTAAAAGTGTCTGACTAACATCAAGCTAGAATTTTGTGTATAAGTAAATCTTTTAGTGCCTTTTAAGAATATGTTGTTGGCTAAGTGCGTCTGAGGAACATTGCTTGGCAATAGGCATTTGAAAAAAAACAAACCGGTGGAGAGCGGCCGGGCCCTTTTTGGTGGACCATGTTATTTTCATGATCCTGAGTACAAGATTATTTAGTAGACCAAAAATCAAATTGATGCTAGTTTGTCACTAAATTGGGGGACATCTTTGATTTAGAGTAATATTTAACTAACTAACCTATTTAGGGCAAACTACTATCAACTTGATTATTGGTCTACTAAGTTTATACTCAGGATCATAAAAATCACATTGTCCACCAAAAAGGACGAGACATTGCCGCTCTCCACCGGTTTGTTTTTTTTCAATGTCCCACAGACACACTTAGCCGACCACATATTCTTAAAAGGCACCAAAAAATTTACTTATACACAAAATTCTAGCTTGATGTTAGTCAGACACTTTTTTGAACGCTATCTCCTGGACTAGAATGACAGAGAAAGTATTAATGATACAAGGTTAAAGGCAGAATAAATAGAGAGCGAAGGATAAAGGAATACAGTTTGAGGTAGAGAGTGAATAAAGGATATAGAAATAAAATTTGAGATTGGAAGAGATTAAGGATAGAGATAGCGGTAGAGAGAGAGAGATAGAGAGAGAGTGAGAGTAGTTGAGTGAGATAGAGATATTGAGAGAGAGATAGAGATATTGAGAGAGAGATATAGATATAGAGGGAGGGAATGACGTGAACGAGGAAGAAGAAGGTCGATAAAAGACTTTGATCATATCACAAGCTTTTCCGTTGTTCATTTCATCCATTTTTATTATTCATTTCTTTTTTTCTAGTATAAGTTTTAAAACCAGAAAGGATGAAACAATTCGCGTGATTCAAGCGCGTTATTAAGAAAAAAATAGCAATTGGCACGCGAAAATATCAACAGCTTTACACTGCTTCTATGAGATATAAAAGGGGAGGAAAATGCATTTTCTTTTCACGTGAATTTCTTACAATTCCACAGAGGATGTTAGAAAATAGTGTTTAGTGCTTTTAAACGATTTCTTATGAAGGAGAAAACAGTAGAGAAAATGGTTCGAGGAAAATGGTCGAGGAAATGGTTTAAAAGGATCGATATTATGAATAGAATATAACAGAAAAAGTTTGAAAAATTGTATTTATTTTGTTTAAATAATATTATAAAGAATTTTTCAAAATTCTCAGTCGAAATACTTAAGATCACTTTTTTTTTATAACCTTTATAAACTTATCATTCATAAAAAACAGAATTATCAATAATTGAAGCGAGCTTAAGCGAACTTCTTAAATTCATTTACTAATTCGTAAATGTAAATTCGTTTACTTGTCCAAAGATAATTTAAGTTAAAGTTGAATGATTTTGTTGAAATTTGGTCTTCATGTTCTTTTCACTAATGCTCACGCTAAGTTCATTGGACAGCGTGAGTCGCGCTTTGCGCGCAACGCTCGCGTAAACGAGAGGTTCTAAAGTAAAATTGGAACTTCAGGACGGAACAAGATTCTTTTATTATCTATTCGACGAGAATAACAATTTTACTCACAACATTTTCTAGTAAAACCAACAGCGACACCACTATGAATTAATAAAGATCGTTAAAACTATTAAAGCGGACCTAAACGTTTACAATAGAGAAAACAACGTTTTTACCGATATTTAACGATATTAATAGTACATTACGCGTCGAGTGTGGAAAGTAGCATTTTGCATGCGAGTGTGGAGTTTACACCCGAGCGATAGCGAGGGTAGTAAAAACCACACGAGCAATGCAAAATGCCGTTTTCGCACGAGTTGCGTACCGTACTTTATCTACGATTGTTAGATTTTAATAATAAATGCAGAAAAAAATAATAAACTTCCTGTATGTAAGCTCGTATTTCAGTATTTCTCTTTTGATAAAGATGACATCAATTCGTTAGTTGTATTTTGTGCCGAATTAATTATTTCGGAAGGCGTATTATTCTCCTCATATTCTTCATAATCACTTAAATCACTCATTGATTTTCACAAAAAAACTCGATACAAACAGTTACTTTTATTAAATAAACATCAAATTAGTTATGTTAAATGTAAACAAACTCGCTAATCGTGTGTAAAGTTGATAATTCTTCTTCTTTACGTCACTAGAGTGGAAAAAAAGAGGAATTCTTCTTCTTTACGTCACTAGAGTGGAAAAAAGAGGAATTGTTCAAAACAATGTGACGGGCATGCGCAATTAATACAGGTGTGTAAAGAATCACTTTCTACGAATCTAAACAGAGATGTAATGTTTATATTACGTATCAATCGTAGATAAAATAACTTTATATACATCGTCTAAAGTACAATTGAAACAGGTATTTAAAATTTCAACTTGATTCAAGCAGAAGTTTAAGCGTCGTAAAGTGATACATTTATACACGTAATAATTGTTTAAAAGCTACTGCGGGTGGTTGAGATTCTAGGAGTGTAGGTTTATCTGGGAAGGTAAGCTTTGTACCGAGTACCCCCACTCTACCTCACTCTATCCTCTTCCAATTATCTTAACTATGGCATTATTTATCATGATTAATAAATTTCTTAATATTCAGTATTGTATTGCAATACACTCGCTTTAATGATAGAGCCACGTGATGCCTAGTTAAACTAATATTATAAAGGATTTTTCAAAAATCTCAGTCGAAATAATTAAATCACTTTGATTATAACCTTTAAAAACTAATCATTATTCTTAATAACAGAATTATCAATAATTTAAGTTTCAAAATAGGTTTGAAAATATGATAGATTAGGTTCTATCAAGAATAGTAAACGAACCATTATGCCTACGTTTTACAGATCTAATCTAATATTTTTCATAATATTAACGTACATGGTTGACAATATCGATGGTGCTGCAAGCTCCAAAAAGACCTCTAAAATGTTAAGTTATGTATTTTAAATACATAAATATTTCTTTCGGAATACTGGATAAATATTGAAAATAGAAAATCATAGCATAATATTTAGAAATATAAGAAGGAATCTCATCGAGTAGATGAGTAAAGTGGTCGGATAACCAACCCCTGTCCTGTAATGACCTAAGCTGTCGAACGGGACTAAAACCCAAAGAAAAAAAAGAAAAAAAGAAGGGTATTATATAATTTCCAGTCAAACGATACTTAGTAATTAAATAAACGTTATAAAAAAATTCCTAATCTTAAAAAAGGGCAAAGTTCCAGACCCCCTCCCAAAAAAGTCAGCCGATTACAGCAGCGATTTCCACGTTATGGCCAAATCTGTTCATTCTTTACTCTATTTCTAGCTATTCTGGGAGTCACAAATAATTATGACGATGAGTGAGTCAGTGACAAAAATGCATACTTTGTTCTATCCCCTTTTATAAAGGCTTAATATTAAGGGCTTAATACTTAAGCTTAATTTATGTTTAAAATTTCAAAAGCCCATTTTATGAGGGGGAGAAACCACCGGATGGATGGGTTTAAAAGTAAAGATGCTCTGCGCATGCTTGCTGTAATTTGGTCTTGCGCATTGCCGTGCGTTGATATGATAATCCATGACGTAACAGACTGTGGATGGTTAGGGTCTGGGGTCTGTCAAAGGGATTATAAAGCTATACGTTGTAATAAACCTCAATTATTTATTTAATAAAAAAATGCAGAGAATAAATCATTTTTATCACGTAATAAGAGCGTGCTGTGAAGTAAAAGGGAAGGGAAAAATGTTAAAACTAATATAAATATTAATGAGCATGTATTAAAATGACATAAATTAAAAGTCCACATGCAAATACGTATTAAAATTAGAAAAAAAATGTATCACGTGCAATCAATAAGGTTATAAAACGGAATTGAAGTATAAACGAGGAAATATGTTTATTATTATTCCATGTTATAAATGGGAAAGGTCAAAGTTTGGACAGATAATTGAATTGTAAGCCTGGATGAGATTCAATTGAATCAATTTAGTTCACAATTCAATTCTGTACACGTGTTCTTAAAAGTAGAAATTCTTAATTATGACTAGAGAGGTTAGTAGAAAGTAACAAAACAATCAGCAATATTGTTACTACCAGTTTATATTAATATTATTACCAACTGCGTTTCGACATGTAATATTTATCAGAAATTAGTAGTAAGAGTAAAGATTTTACAAGCAAAATAATTTACTTTACAACATTTTATGACATAAAGTAACAGAATAAAGTTAGGGTCAGTGGCGTACTATGGGCCCGTACGGGCCCGCATTGCGGGCGGGCCACCGGCGCCAGGGGCCCCCTAACCAATTTCGAAGGGGGGCCCCTTAAAGGATAATAAAATCTAATTAGCTTGGAATATTATACTTCTATAACATTCAGTTCTGAAGGCAAATCTTTTTTTTTCTCGTCAATTTTATTTTAGCAGGGGGCCCCCAATGTCCTAGCTACGCCACTGGTTAGGGTAGACAAAAAGTATTAAGGAACTTAAATGAAGGGATATGGGTTAGGTCAGGTATAACATGGTTTTTCTTAACTGCTTCAAGTTAAACAAAAATTTCCTTATTTTACTATTTAATTGTTTTTTTATGTCTGTATTCGATATTTTTTTTTTGCCATGATTTATAGCATAGCATAGCATAGGTTATAACTAGAGTTCGGATCGATATGCACTTAAAAACCTCAATATATGGATATGAAAATTGCGAAATATGCAAATAATATATGCAACTTATCCCAAAAATATATGCACTAAAATATGCACTTATGCCAAATATATGCACTCAAATATGCATTTATCCCAAATATATGCACTCCAATATATGCTCTTATTCCTAATATATGTACTTAAAAATGCATTTATTGTATATAATATATTTTAAAAACAATGAAAATTTACCATTATTTTACAATGCATTTTTAATAAATTACTTAAATTTAGGAAACAGTAAGAAAATTTGTCTGAACTACTAAGACTTCCTCTAAATTTGTAATCTTAAAATTTCGTCTGTGTTGATGAAAAAAGTGGGCGTTAATTTGATTTAACAAGCATTTTAATCGACGGATCCCATAAAGCATTGAAAAATAGACGTGGAAAGAATTCTAATCGATAGTCCGGGTAGCTACGTCCGGGCCCGCGTCCGCACTTGTCATTACTGGACATTGATCTCTATGTAGGTTTTCACACGGTGCGGGCCCGCGCCCACACTTGTTATCTACTGGACATTGATCTCTATTGTTGTTTTCACACCTAGATGCGGGTGCGGGCGCGGGCCCGCACCGAGTAAAAAGAAACTGCGGGCCCGCGCCCGCGTGTTAGATGCGGGTCCGGGCCCGCGTCCGTACCGTGTGAAAGAGGCCTAAGATAAAAAATAATAAAATCTACGGTTCAACATCAACAGCTACAGAAAAAAAATTTTCAATTTTTCTAGAAGGATAAGGGAGGAAAAAAGAAAAGTAGTTATTGCAAAAACTACATTATAAGGTCGACGGTGAAAGTCAGGAAATTGCACAGGAAATGAGATGTTTTTCGAAAAAGAAAAATTAACCAAGTTCGGTTTTCTTTTTTTTTTTGCAACACTTTGTTTGTATAGATTGTAGAAGCTCATAAAAAAAAAAACGAGACGTAAAATTTTTAATTGAAGTTTATTTCCACTGGGAAAATCCCTTGAGAAGAAACGCTTTTAATTTTAGAATGAAAAAGGGTTCTGTGAGGTTCCAATCAACTATGTTTTCGTAGAAAAACATTTTATTTTCTCGAATAGACAACATTTTTCAAACTATAATTGCTTTGGTTACTTCATGAACTAGAAATAATTTATTCCCTCGTTAATTTGTGAACTCCTGTCTTTTTTTAAAGAATTTTTTTGGACATAAATATTTATACATTCCTTTGTCTAACCATAAAGGCAAAGGGATGTTCAGTTCAGTCTAATGTACTTTAGGACAAAGGAATATCACACAGTCAAACTCCTGCGTTAAGGGGAGTAACAGTCTAAAGAAGACAATTCCATTTACCTTCTTTAGATTGCACTTTTTTCTCTTTTATAAGGGGAGTAATTGTCTAAAGAAGTGCCAAATAGTTTAATGAAACAGTGCTAAATACTTATAGTCCAGGATATAGCGTGCAAAAAAGTGTCTGACTAACATCAAGCTAGGATTTTGTGTATAAATAAATCTTTTGGTGGCTTTTAAGAATAGGGTAAGTGACCCGAATATGAGACCCCTTTTTTGGTTTTGGTGTGACTCAGGATTTAAATAAATAAACAAAACAGTTGATGTGACAAAACAATTAATAATATATTGTAATTCAATGGCAAATGTTATAATTAAAAATGTATATTTCTTTTTTAAAAAAGTCAAAATTTTGAGATTTACAAAAGTGGTCCTAATATGAGACCCTCTGTTCAAAACATTTGCATGATTTTTAAACCAATGTTTTACACTTTCCTTTCATTAATGGCAGTATTTACATTAATACATACATCTGAAAAACAAAAATCAGGCATGATTTGGTAATATAAAAGAAATTGTGCCTAATATGAGACCTGCCTATGTTAAGCCCGTGATGGGTCTCATATTAGGAACAACCACGTTTATATATTCTAAAACAAATTTGTGAGGTTAGGATTGGTATAAACTTAAAAAGTTAAATACATGTCTTCCCCTTGTCTAAATAGCTATCATTATATTATGAACAGATTTTAAGTTAATATTTCCTTGATGTTTTAAACAAGCTTTCTGTGATGTTCTTAATAAATTTTAATAAGGAGTATAATAAAATAAAATCCACAGAAACTCTCTTCTCGACGGTAGGCGTCCAACTAACTCCGAGACTACTGATAGCCATAAACACTATCGTTTTTCGTTTGACTTGCCAGGCTGTAGCACATACCAGCCTCTTTAAGGTGGGGTCTCATATTAGGCACGGGTCTCATATTTGGAGCACTAACCCTATGTTGTTGGCTAAGTTGGGACATAGCTTGGCAATATAGGCATTTGAAAAAAACCAAATTGGTGAAGAGCGTCCATGTCCCGCTCATTCGTTCAGAAGAAAGAAAATAGTTTACGCCTTCAATTTCAAGACAGAAATCTATTTCAGACATCAGGGGACATTATTGGTTCTGTGTCTGTCAGTCTGCCACTCAATTTTTGCGAACCAACATAACTTAAAAACTACTCGTCCGATTTTAATGAAATTTGGATGGTAGGTCACAATTAGCCCATTGTTGGTTCCATATAAATTTCAACCTTCGGAACCCATTTGTTTTCCACTTGCGCACAAACGTTAACGCAAACATTAATCTACACCTATATATCTTTAAAAGTGCATACATAATATTTGATTTTTATGAAATTTGGATGGTTTATCGAAAGTAGGCCACAGATAGCCCCAGATTTATTCCAACGTCTGCGTTCTTTAAATTTTGCTTAATTAATACTTAAATTCATTAAAAATCAAAATAATTTTGACAGATTTAAAAAGTTAGTCCGAGACAACTCAGACACATTTTCTCATATACGAGTTCATAATAATTACTTAGCCTAGCGTTTTCTATTTATTAGTTTTCGTTGATACATTTAATTATTATTGAACATTATATCAATATTAATCATAAAAATAACTTGTGCTTGACGGGGAATCGAACACCGCATCTCTCCGTCCGCGTTTACGTCCGCAGACATTTTTTAAAAACCACTTTTTTGGACCATATGGGGACCTCAAAACGTGTAAATCCATTAAAATGTTAAAATTGAATTTTTATGCAATCACAATACTTTCTCTTTATATGAGAAAGTAAAAACGGTGGGAAAAATAAATTTAACAATAATAAGTTGTAAAAATTTAAAATTAATAAAGTAAATGAAATAGGACGCGAAATGGGCCACACTAAATTGGCAGACTATTTTTAATTATCATCCCTTCAGAGAGAAGTTAAAGGAAAAATTTTAAAGGGATTAATTAAAGTAATGAATAAATAAGAAAATCAAGATATTTTCATTCAGTAGCCTTGGATTAAATACAGACTTAGGAAAGATTGATTACAAGAACCAAAATAATTAGTAATTAAAAATTCATTGAAAATTATAAATTGAAAATTCAGAGTTAGATAATGAGAGGAAATTTCCACTTAATGTAAATAGAAAATTAAACGTAGACCTCGGTATAACTATGATAAGTTTAGTATGTAATATGTAATGCTAGGTATTTCAAAGGTGTGTGAAAAAATAACACTCTAAGTCATATTAATTCTCAAATCCTTCTTAAAGTCATCTTCAGTCAGTTTTAAGACTGGAATAACCAATTTTTAAAACAATTATAAAATTTCACAATTATATGAAAAACAAACATAAAAGTAATCTTTTCTCTTAATAAATAATCATTTTAATTTTTTTTTATCAAGCAATTGTGATCCGTAATTACGTTAGCTTAATAATCTTGGTAATTTAACTTACATTAGTGATGTCTTTAGTGTTAATTGTAATGGAAATTAAAATAAATTTATTTACGGTATATGGTTAAATAAACATTTTGTTAATGTTTTCCCACACCTTCAAAATACCACAAAGACGTTTACGATACTTCTCGAAATTATTTGTTATTTGCAGACAATCAAATTTATTCCTGTAAAAGTAAATGTATGTTTTGATTTGTTGGACTTCAAATAGATATAATAACTTATCTAAATAGAGATTATAAATTAATTTATTTAATTTTACTTTTTTTCTAAATATAAAATTATTGGAATTAATTTGAATAAGAGAATTTGAATGATACTGCTAATAGAAGAAGTAAGAGGAATAGACTTGAAATAAAAAGGGTTTTTATTACTTTTGCAAAAGTGGAGGAAGTGGCAAAAGCATTTATTGTAGGGAAAACCCTGAAATTAGGAGAAGAGTAAGGGTCCTGAGTCCTGAGGGAGTTTTAACTTAGACCACATAAGGGTTTAAAGAGAATTAAAGGGAAGACCAAACCACAGTATATGGGATTAAACCTTGCTAGAAAATCCTTTACACTCTTCCTTCAGGATTAAACTTAATCAAGCCACCTTACTAAATTCAAAGACGTCCTCACTTTTTAAAGAGTGCAAACCATTATTTACATTATCTCAAATGGAACAGAGGTCGAAATTTCAAAGGGTTACTTACGCCATTAATTTAATACGCAAGTACGTAATACCAAAGCCATATGTTACTTTTTGAACCTTGGTTAAGGAAATAAAGGACAAAGATAAACGAACAAAAGAGAGTGTTCGTAATCTTTGCTTGAAGTTCATCACAGCACCTGTCCCCGTGTCCCCCAGTCATCTTGGAAACTTCTTGGAAGTCATCTTGGAAACATCTTGGAAGTCATCTTGGAAACTTCTTGGAAAATCTAAGGAACTTGATTAAGGATGACTCCGAAGGAATTCGCAGTCCAACTCCGTCCGATACCTTGGACTTTTCCTTGACCGACGATTAACGTGGTACAAAAACAAAATGTACTGACATCACACGATGGTACAAGTTACTGCTCGGCCTTCTTGATCGTAGGTCTAAGATTTCTCTCAACAACAAGCTTCCTTTTTATAATGGAGTACAAAAACCAGGTTAGACCTACGGTTTGGAAATGTTGGGCATCACCTCCACATCATGATCTTAAGCCTTAAAATTAATGTCGTTTCCAAATCCTTAGAAAAATAAACAATGCTCCTTTTTATGTATCTAACCTTACTCTTCATGAGATTTTTCCAAAATCTAAGCGTATCCCAATGTAGACAATTCTAGTACTCCTGTCCTCTCAATTTATCCCAAGCAACCCGCCAAGACGTTTGAAGAGGAGTTGGCCTAGAGATCTCTTATCTTAAAATATATCTTTGTCCTTTATATTATGTTACTTGATTTTAATTGATTTTAAAAATTAATTATTATATATTTTTAAACGTTTATAATAAGTAATATTATACCACTTTACTAATTATGATAAAGTAATAAGTAATTTTCTTGTATTATAATTATTTTATATATTTACTTAGTTAGTAGTAGTAGTAATCTAGTACTTCCTACTAGAACGGGTAGGACGAACCACTTGTTCGAACCTTGCAACTAAGCCATCACTCAGGCCCTTTTTACGCCCCGTGGTGGAGAGTTCCAGCTACTTAACACATCATACATTAGTACATTGTACCGCCGAAGCGAGTATGGTGTGGTCATTAGTAAGCTATATAAGCGAGCGTCAAAGCGTGGGGGAAGAGTCCTCCTATAGAGTGTCCCCCTGCTCCGTCCTCGAACCATAGATACCAATTACATCATCATGACACGGATCGGACCCACATCAAAGAAGGTGGAATAGTCCCCATAAAGGGTGTCCCTCGCCCTGCACCGTCCGCGATTCATTGATGCAACTCAAAGTATCATGGCAGGGGATCGAACCCACGACCTCGAGTTGCCTTGACTCAGTGATAGCTGCGCGGTGTTTTTAGCACCTCGGCCATCCTGGCTCCCAGGAAGTGTAGTTACTGGACTACTTTTTCTTCATGTCTTTCCCACTACATCTATGTAATATCAGTATCGCTTATTTCACTTTGAATTAATAGTTGTGTTAACCATTAAAAATTTAAAAAAAAAGAAAAAAAAGAAAGGAAGTATCCAAAGATACAAAAAAGACAGATAGTAAATATCTTTCACACACTAAAATTTAGAAGTAATTCCACATTTAAAAGAGTTATAACAGTCGTAAAATCTAAAATGGGACCTCTTGTAATAAAAATACTAAGAACACGACCGTAGAGATGCAGACGGAATTAAATTTAGTAATTTCTATGTCACCAGATGTCACTAGCAATATAATTTGAAAGATTTCACAGCAGGAGCCACAGGTTGGTAATTTTTATCCAATGGAAAATCACATTAATTCTCCAACTTCTTTTGAGAACATTTTCTTATAAAGTCTATTTTTAAAATAATCTTGTTACTGATTTCATTACTAAGAGTTGCTCTTACTGTTGTCAGTTGTAAAATTCTTTTATATCTGTGGTGTGACAATCCATAGGACTTAGTCCTGTCAAAAGACTTAATGTTAAAGACTTAAACGACTAAATGTTTACTGGATGACAAAGGATCTGTGTATCGCTCTATTCGTATCGAAATTTTAACTAATAAAAGTTTAAGTTAGGTAGCACCCGGGGAGCCAGCGTGGTCGAGGGGATATAGGCGCTTGCCCAGCTATAGCAGGGGGAGGGACACCCCCTGTTGGGCTATGGGGCACTCTTCGGTGCGTCCAATCCGTGTCATGATGTGATTTGTATCTATGGTTCGAGGACGGAGGGAAACCCCGTATAGGGTACTCATTACTCATCCCCCACACTTTTACGCACGCTTATACTATAGCTTACTAATGACTACACCATACTCGCTTCGGCGGTACAATGTACAAATACACGATGTGTGAAGTAGCTGGAACTCTTCACCACGGGCGTACAATGGGCCTAAAAGATGGCCTAATTGCTAGGTTCGAACAAAGGGTTCGTCCTACCCATTCACCCATTGTACTAGTACTAATACTAGATAACTACTACTAATAATAGGTAGCACCAGTGTTCATATGAAAAGGTTAGTAATAATTAAATTACAAGTGAATTAAGTTTTCTCTTAATTTGTATTTAGTCTTTAACCATATTATTTCTAACCTTCCTCTCATCAAAAAATGAATTAACCCCCTTATAAAAAAATGGAGATCACTCAACTTTAGAGGCTTATAACTCAACATGGAGGGGTTCGGATCGAAAAAAGTTTAATGTAGGGTATCATCACCGAAGTGCCCTCTACAAGATAGGATACTTGTTATACGGTTTAGTCTTCAAGTAAAAAAGTACTCGTGATAACAGGGTTCACTATCAAAAAAATACCCTAATGGCACTAGAGGGCGCTGGAGAGGTCGGATTCAAAAAAAACCTATCTGCATAATCCTATAAGGTAGGCTAGTTGTCATACATACACACATAAAGAGAGATTACATTAAATTATATTAGTTACATTCCTCTAAATTATTTTAATTAATTTTATAAATGTACTAATTAAAAATAAATAATAATACTAAAGGCCCCCGCAGACGACCGACTTTTTGTCGGCCGACAAAAAGTCGGTAGGAAACGGACGAATAGAAACAGGTAAAGTCGGGCCGATTTTTTGTCGGCCGTGTGGGGTTCCACCTGTTTCTATTGTTTCATTCGCACCGTCTCCTACCGACTTTTTG
>KZ651181.1:378521-398164 GCA_001010745.2 Gerris buenoi | reverse complement strand
AAACTATGAGGTTTAGCGCTAATATTGTCATATACAAAATTAATCTACACAAAATTTTGAACAGAAATGGACTTATGCATTTATGTGCTAAAGTTAAGGATTACGGAGTTATGAAGGGGTAAACATATCACTATTTTCTAGTTTGCTTAAAACTTGAAGTGTAAATACATGTAATTAATTACACTTTTCCACCTTAAAACATGATTCCACACTTTTTTCTTTCATAAAATGCCCGAAAGTTGTTATTGGTAGTAGTTTAGGTTAATTTTTTAAAACATAAAAATTTGCTTTTTTTGTTTTTTACGATTGCAGGAGAACTATTTCGTCTACAGGTTTCATTTTTTTCTTGTCTGAAAGCCAAATAAATGTACTAAAACTTCGTTATGGCTTTTCTCGTAGATAAGCGGTTTTATGCCGATATTGGGCCCGAAACAAGAGCAATATTTAAAATTTCAATTTTTTTGGAAAAACTGTTAATTTTCTAAGAGTCATATCTCAGTAACTATTGGACGATTAGAGTATCCATTGAACGTAAAAGGAAGCCAATTAAATTTCCTACAAGTTTAGTTCTTACGACTTTTCTCGTAGGTTAACGGTTTTATGCCGATATTCAGCCCAAAACGAAAGCAAAACTTAAAATTTTAATTTTTTTGAAATAATTGAAAATTTTTTACGTGTCATATCTCGAAAAATTTGTTTTGTAGAGCTGAAATAGGGCTTATGCTGCTGTAAATTTACTGCTATTTACGATCCCGTCACCGTACCTAACTCTAAACCCTAATATTCGAAATTATACTTAGTAATTCATAAGTCGTAGTAATCGAATAGTAAACTTATGAAGTTAATAAGTTGTTTTTTTACAACTAATACTAAATATAAAAAATGCCGCCCCAAATTATGTGCCGCCCGGTGCGGACCGCACCCACCGCACCCCCCCCTAGGTACGCCACTGGTCTCCCGTAGTTATTGATAATTGTAATTTGGATTATATAGATATTTAGGATTTTTAGAAGTAGTGATACACTAAAAGTGATTTTGACGGATTTACATACAAAAGATGTAAAGCACTATGTGTTTAAAAGAGGTAGTTGAAGTTACAGGCTTAGCTTTCTCTTAAAAAAAAGAAGAGTAAAATCAACAGAGAGAGCAAAATAAAAAAGACATCCGGGTCTTTATTTTAGTTTATGAGGGGTTTAGAGGTAGTAATGTTTACTTCGTCTTAAAATAGTAGTAAAATGTATTGAAAGAGTAAGGGATATAGGATCACTAAATTATCAGTTGGTTAAAACGAGTGCTTGGAGCTTACAAAGATAGTAACCTCAAAGAAAGAAGTAAAATAAAATAAAATGATAATGTACCGTTATCAAAGAAAGAGAAAGAAGTAAAATAATATATTATTGACTCTGTCAATAATATATTGACAGAGAAAGAAATAGCAAAAAAATAAAAAGTAGACTTTCCAAGGATCTGATGTTACACACTACATAGATATAAATATATAAAGTAGTTGTAATATAGTAGATACATTACGCGTCGAGTGTGGAAAGTAGCATTTTGCATGAGTGTGGAGTTTGCACCCGAGCGACAGCGAGCGTAGTAAAACCTCACGAGCAATGCAAAATGCCGTTTTTGTACGAGTTGCGTACCGTACTTTATCTACGATTGTTAGATTTTAATAATAAATGCAGAAAAATATAATAAACTTCCTGTATGTAAGCTCGTATTTCTCTTTTGATAAAGATGAATCAATCCGTTACTTGTATTTTGTGCCGAATTAATTATTTCGGAAGGCGTATTATTCTCCTCATATTCGTCATAATCACTTAAATCACTCATTGATTTTCACAAAAAACTCGATACAAACAGTTGCTTTTATTAAATAAACATCAAATTAGTTATGTTAAATTTTAACAAACTCGATAATCGTGCGTAAAGTTGAAGAATTCTTCTTCTTTTCGGCGCTAGAGGCGTAAAGAAGAGGAATTCTTCAAAACTATGAGACACGCATGCGCAATTAATACAGGTGCGTAAAGAATCACTTTCTACGAATCTAAACAGAGATACAATGTTTATATTACGTATCAATCGTAGATAAAATTATTTACTTCCTTTTGCATAAATTTTTAAACTTCAATCAAGCAGGAAATAAGGTAAGAATTATCTAGTTGTAGTAGCACTAGTACTAGACGGGTCGGACGAACCACTTGTTCGAACAAAGCAATTAGGCCATTACTTAGGCCCTTTTTACTATACCCGTGGTAGAAAATTCCAGCCACTTCACACATCATACCTCTGTACATTTTACCGCCGAAGCGAGTATAACGTGATCAATAGTGAGCCATATAAATCAGAGCGTCAATGGCGAGGAATCGAACCTACGATCCGTACCGCTCATGATTCAGTGGTAAGTAATTTAATGCACACGGTCACGCTCGCTCTCTAAGAATTACCTACGCTACTCTCTAATTATATTAAGTGTAACATTCCATCTCTTTGAGATGCAGACCAGCTAAGGTTTTCATTAAGTGGAATAGATTTAACAAGATTAGTTCTAAGTGGAGGCGGTAAGGCTCAATTTCCTCGATAAGGATTAATTAGTTGAGAACTAATCTTAGTCCAGGCTTTAGAGCCTGTTAGAGCTAAAATGTGGTTTAGTCTTTAAGCCAAGAATAACAAATTATTATAAAAAAAAATTATTATAAAAAATAATATTGACAGTTAAATTTAACTTTAGACATAGTTAGCCTTTCGATGACAAAGATTGAAAAAGATTATTTTGATGTTTTTAAATCTATAATCAATTCCTTAAGATGTTTCATCGATGGAAGTAATCTTAAAGAAATAACACAAATTGTCTCTCCACTTAAATTGAAATGTGTTTATTATTAAAGCAGCCTTCAGCCTTCAAAAGGCCATCATCAGTACCTGTTGCGGAAGAACAAGATTTAGTGAGAGGTCGACGTGAGACAATGATTCATTTCTTTACTATTTTATAGATTAAAATAGACTCCAGCGTCGGGACTTGAACCACGGACCTCTATATTTTGACTGACAGAGGAAATTATTCTTCAGTGTAGCTCAGTTGGTAGAGCACAAAAACTGGAAATATAGAGGCCCGTGGTTCAAGACCCAGCGCCGGAGTCTATTTTTCTCTGTCTGAGTCCCATTGTTAATAATAATTATAATTTGATTTCGATTAAAATTTAAATTTTCCGTACTATGAATACTACCTAAAACTTAAAAATGAAAGATAAAATAAAGTTGTAGCAACTTTATAAGAGAAACAAATGGACGCATTAGGTTGAAACTTATATGGGACCAACGATGAGCTAATTATGGCAAACCATATAGAAATTTCATTAAAATGAGACGTGTAGTTTTTAAGATATGTTGGTTCTACAAAATGGAGCTACAGACCGACATACAGACACGGAACTCTAAATGTTGAGATTAATAATAATCAAACAAAGACGATGAGATCAATACTCCGATGTTGGTTGATCGAATTGGTCAAACATATTTTCTACTGTAGTAGGACAATAAATGAAATAATATTTCATTCTGTAATCTCTTTTAAGCCGGGTTTACTCGGGTAGAGTAAACAGGAGAGTATAGTAGCGAGTAGAGTAACTCTACTCGTAAAAACCCTAAAAAAAACGCTCAGTAGAGTAGAGTGGCGAGTAGCTAGTAAAATTGGTAGAGTGGGAAGTAGAAGTAGAGTGCACTCTGCTCGCTACTCTACTTTCCTGTTTACTCTACCCGTGTAAACCCGGGAATAAAGTTTACGTTTTTTCCTCAATACAAAACAAAACTTCACTAGAAACAAATATCCTTGTAATATTGACAAACAATTTAATTAAGCTGTCTCAAAACGAAGTAACAAATGTTAATTACTGTAATGTCGTTTAGAACAAATGGAGGACGTAGAGANTAAAAATTGGCGAAATTTGAGCTAGGATATCTCAAAAACTATGTGAGATAGCGAACAAATGAATATAATCAATCTTGTGGCACATTTTTTCAGCTTTAATTTTATATAGAATAGTCTTATCGCTAGGTCGCATAGTTTCTGAGATATAAGAGAAAAACCGAAAATAGGGACCTTCAACGTGCCCCCCCTCCCACCGCTCACCTCCGAGGAGTGGGGACTTTTAGTATGTTTACCTCCTAACTAGTCCAAACAAAGTCCCAAAGTCAAAAATTGTGTTCCTTCCATTTCCCTCTATAAATATTTATTGACTGGACTAACTGTAGTAGGACAATAAATGAAATAATATTTCATTCTGTAATCTCTTTTAAGCCGGGTTTACACGGGTAGAGTAAACAGGAGAGTATAGTAGCGAGTAGAGTAACTCTACTCGTAAAAACCCTAAAAAAAACGCTCAGTAGAGTAGAGTGGCGAGTAGCTAGTAAAATTGGTAGAGTGGGAAGTAGAAGTAGAGTGCACTCTGCTCGCTACTCTACTTTCCTGTTTACTCTACCCGTGTAAACCCGGGAATAAAGTTTACGTTTTTTCCTCAATACAAAACAAAACTTCACTAGAAACAAATATCCTTGTAATATTGACAAACAATTTAATTAAGCTGTCTCAAAACGAAGTAACAAATGTTAATTACTGTAATGTCGTTTAGAACAAATGGAGGATGTAGAGAACGCTTTCACAAACAATAAGTTACAAAATGGTTACAAAAGTTACTTCCAGTATGGAAAATGTTTCTCATTTAAATGAGAATTTGTAAAAAAAAAGTCCTTGGTGAAACAAAAACAACAAATTGAAAATTTACCACACGTTTGAAACACAAAAACAAACAATGGACAAATTAATTATCCTTCTTGTTAATTGCATAATAATAATTTAAAGAAAGAGCATATGAGAGGAAAAATGTTATGTTTGGTAAAAAAAAAGTACGGCTTGTATTAAATAAACAACAGAGAATAACGTCGACAAAATTACATTTGGGAAATAAGTTGATTGCTAGAGCATGTTAACTTAAATTGGTTAGAAAAGTCAGACGCTTCGTTTTAAGCAAATTACATCCTAAATGTGCTTTGTGAACTTTAACGAAGTTTAATTGTGCAATAAAGGGCTCACACCCATTATCAGATAGATCCTAGTGTGCAGTATACATGCTTTAGTTTAGAACTTTAGATTATACTACGTGGATTTAAACGGCACCTAATAGTTCATGAGATAGTGTGCAAAAAAGTGGCTGACAAAGTTAAGCTTTTTTGCCCTTAAAAAATATGTGTTCAGCTAAGTTCGTCTGCGGGATATAGCTAAATAGCTAAACCTTAGGCCTTTAATAAAAACAAACCGGTGGAGAGCCACCATGTCCAATCCATTTTAGAGGAAAAAGTGATTTTCATGGTCCTGAGCAGAAAATTAGTTAGTAGAATCAAGTTGATGTTATTTCATCATTTGATATATTCGATATTAAAATATTTATTCAGATCAAATTGCGGTCACGTAGAAAAGTGACAAACTAATATCATATAGATTTTTTACTTTCTCGTATTAGAAGGAAGTATTGTGAAGACACGAAAATTTGGGATACGTGTTCAGAAAAATCATACCCCGAGGTGAAAGTAAGAAATGAATTTTAGCTCCAAATTTGGGGGCACTACCCCTTAAAAACGTGAAAAAATATTTCTCGAAAAGGTTTCGGACTATTTTGATTTAACAGTTCTAAAGTTTAGTCTATTTAAATACCAATCTAACTATCGATGTAAGCCGCTTTCCCTGGAAAAATCTAGATCCTGAGATAATAGCTTTAAAGGCGGACAGAGGGAGGCCGGGTTCGATTCCCAGCGAGGAGAAATTATTTTTATGATACATTTTGACAAAAGAACAAAAATGATAATGTTAGTAATAATTAAATGTAACTACAAAAACTCTAAAACTAATAAATGGAATACACTGGGCTAAGTAATTGTGAACTGGTATATGAGAAAGTTTGTCTGAGTTGTCTCGGAACGATTTTTTTTTTCAACTCGATCAAAGTTATGACCCGCAGTCGAACACAGCCTAGCACGTACTAATAAATTAAATTGTACATAAAATTCTAGCATGATGTTAGTCAGTCACTTTTTGCACGCTATCTCCTGGACTATAAAAATTAAACTTTTTTTCTGTTATTTGAACAGTCATATTGAAAAAACTCTAGTGAAATATTATGAATATGAAAATTACGTTTAAATCAACATAGAATAGTAGAATATTGTAAGAATAGTCTCTAAGTAAACGTAAACGAGGAGAGACATTTCAAGGTGACCTCCATTAAGACTAACGCTTCATAATAACTTACATAGAACTTAAATTTAACTTAAATAAAATAGAAATTCAATTTTTCTGTCTGTCTCCCAGTGTTAATAATAATTATAATTTGATTTAAATTAATATTTAAACTTTCCGTGGTATGAATACTACCAAAAACTTTAAAATTGAATTTATAATTGATTGTACATTGTACAAGGTACAGGTACTAATGGAGTACTTTAGAATTATAAGCGTTAAAGCTCGATCTAGTTCTAATGTCATAAATATTGACTTACTAAACTTGTAGAAATATTGAAAGCTTGGATTCGGGACTAAACTTCCCAAGCTGTCAGATTTAAAAAATATAATATTAAGAGTATAGTTATCGGGTACGGCAGAGAAAAATCATTCTCCTGCGTAGCTTAGTTGGTTAGAGCGTCTTTACTGGAAATATAGGAGGCCCGTGGTTCAAGTCCCGGCGCTGGAGTCTATTTTCCTCTGTCTGTCTCCCAGTGTTAATAATAATTATAATTTGATTTGAACTTACATAGAATAGTAAATGATTGGTTGTATTGACTGAGATTTTCTTTGACCACTTCTCATAATTATGACTAAAGAGGTTGTCACTACAATTTTATAAAGTAACTATAAAATTGTGGTGACAAAATTATTTTGTTACTTTGTTACTTTGTACTACTTTGTACTTTGTACTTGTTACTTTGTATTTTGTTACTTTGTACTCAAGTCACAATAGAATAGTGGGCTTTACGTTTATTGTATTTTGTTGTGATTAAGTTCTTAATTAAGCCTTAATGAGCAAGAATCTATAGTTGATTGTATATTATTAACTAGTTTTTAATGAGTATGTATTATTTTTAGCATTCGAGAGTGTAGTCTCTAAATTTTAAATTTCTACTTCATTAATTTTGATTTATCCCTATAGATCGGCGGTCTGATGAGTGTTTATTGCCTGCAGATTAGGATATGCCCACTTAGTAACCTGACAACAGAGTTGATTTATTTAAATGTGGTTAACCTTACTTTATATCCTGAATTAAAACTTTTATGGTTTTACTATTTTTATGCTAATAAAACTCAAAATCATCAATATAGAATAACACGTAGAGTACATGTGTCAGCTCATTTTAAAAACATTATGAGAAATAATTTAATATTATTGACAAATATACAATTTTTTCATTTAAAAAAAAATCATTTGATTTGCAGCTGAATTTTTTTTTTTTTTATAAACATACGTATTATGAAATAGAGCACATATATGAAATTAGAGCTCCACCCAACTTTGCGAACTTCGGTGCAGTTAATCGCACTACATTATAGGACCATCAAATCCAGATTAGTAGTTGTAAAAATATGAAAGTTTACAAAATTGTTTCCCCGATAAACGTTTCTTAAAATGTTGAGGAATTATTTAATTTTAAGATAAAATGATTCCGGTACCTTTGGTAGTTTTGACTCTTAGTTATCTAAACTATAACAAAGTTGAAGTTTGACAGAAAATTGTTTTAGTTTTACTGTCCACAATATACATATCTATTCCTTGGAGGAAAATTACTGTATCAAATTTAAATGATTTTTTTTAAAACATTTTTACGTTAAACGTCTCCTTATCTTTTATATAATCGAGTAGTGTTCCAACAACGACAACAATCAACAACGACTCACCTCTAAATGATTTATAACGTTAAAATTGATGAAGCTGGGATCGAACCCGGGGCTACTGGGAGTAAGCCAGATACTAAACCATTTGCGCCATACCTATGTAACGGATATCGGAGTACAAAACTCCCTATTTAAATTTTTAATTATAACTGCATAAAACTTACTATTTAAACAGTAAATATCTCTTTAAATATCTATTTTAATTATAACTAATTATCTCTCAGCTCTTTTTATCAACCATATTTATTATTCTGCCCGTTACCGCGGGCCTAACGGCTAGTTTATAAAGAAAAGAGTCACAATTCTTTACCATAATTATCTGCCACCATATTGCAGTATATGCCACAAAGGGTACTCACTTACTTAATTCCTGTCGCTCCTTGGGTAGCATTGGGCAGCCGGCAGCTATAAAGATTCTCCAGTCAGGTTTAACTTTACTTCAGGTCTTGTTACATTTCTTATTCTTTCTTGTCCTCTTGCTAGTGTTCTTGGGGCGCCCACTTTTGCATTTTCCCAGAATGTTCCAGTCAATTGCATCTCTTTCGATGAAACTCTGGGGCTTCCTTAGAGTATGTCCAATACAACACCACTTTCTCTCTTTGATTTGGATTGCAATTTGTTTTTGGTGCGTAACATCCCACAGGTCTTCATTTGTAATGATGTCAGACAATTTTTTATACAGAATTCGACGTTGACAACGATTTGTGAACGATTGATGTTTGAGAGTAATGTTTTTGGTCACCTTGCATGTCTCACATCCATATAGTAGGACTGATTTGACATTGGTATTGAACAACCTTGTCTCTCACAAAAGGGTAGGTAATATAAAAATCGTCCTTACATTAATTCATCTCTAAAATAAAGATTTAATTTGAATACATTTTTTAACCCTTGAATAAATTATTTTATTCAATAAGGTTCTTTTAGAGGGACTGCGATGGATTAAATTTTTAAGAAGAAATGTATTGTTTTCATGAAGGGACATAAATAAATGTAAATTAAATATATAAATGTAATAATACCAATAGTCCAGTAAAATTAGACCAAAACAAAGCCGTGCCTCCGATAAATTCAGACAAAGCTGGAAATCGTTTTAATCTAATTGTGGCATCCCAAATAACAGTAGAATAAGTTTGCGACGGTTTCTGAGGCGAGCTAAACTTTTGCGAGCCAAAAAACTGTGAACTTTTGACACTTTTCTCAGTTTTTGGCTTATAACATCTTAAGGGTGCATGGAACAGAAAATTGTGTCCTTACCAAACATAAAGAAAAATAAATTCTGCGTCGAATGCATTTTTTAAGATTAAATTACACACAGGGATTTGGTCAGAATCGGCAGTCAACAATAGGCAAATTTTGCGAGAAGAGAGTGCCAAGGCCCCCATACAAGATCAAACATTTTGGGCAAAACATTTGGGCAAACCTCAGGCAATACGCACGTCAAACATCAAGTTTGTGCAAATATGATGTTTGCGCAAACATTATAACCGTTTATGGGGGCCTTTATTCTCAGTTTAATACGCCTATAACTCAGAAATGGTTAACCAAACTCATTTGGAATAACCATTTCTGAGTTATAGGCGTATTAAACTGAGAATAAAGGCCCCCATAAACGGTTATAATGTTTGCGCAAACATCATATTTGCACAAACTTGATGTTTGACGTGCGTATTGCCTGAGGTTTGCGCAAATTTTTTGCACAAAATGTTTGATCTTGTATGGGGGCCTTGACACTCTTTTCTCGCAAAATTGTAAAATTTGCCTATTTTTGACTGCCGATTCTGACCAAACCCCTGTGTATAATTTAATGTTAAAAAATGCATTCGACGCAGAATTTATTGTTCTTTAAGTTTGGTAAAAACTTAATTTTCTGTTTGATGCACCCTTAAGATGTTATAAGCCAAAAACTGAGAAAAGGGCCAAAAGTTCGCAGTTTTTTGGCTCGCAAAAGTTTAGCTCGCCTCAGAAACCGTCGCATACTTATTCTACTGTTATTTGGGATGCCACAAGTGGTTTAAAACAATTTCCAGCTTTGTCTGAATTAATCGACACCAAAAATCTAATTTTACTTCGGCTACAAAGCCGAATAAGTATTTTCTTTAAGAATTTGAGAACATAAAAGAAAGACGAATACATGAATTTAAATGATTGTTTATCATGTTATTATTATTCTGATATATAATATTGCTATTATTTCCGAGTCTACAAATAATTTTACGTTATATATAATATTTCATGAAATATCGTATTGAATTTCCAATGGAAGCACAGGAAGCATAATAAAATTCAAGAATTTGCTCTGTTCTTGTTGAATAATACATGTTAAGTAGACAGGGACGTAGGGAATACTAGGGTTTAAAGGATCTTGGTACTTGAGATTCAGTTGATATAAGCACCTTACATCTCCTGGTTGTGAAGCGTTCGATCAGTGTTGAATTAATGAAAACACTGATATCACGCCTCTATCATACCTCGTGCTTCTTGTCGATGTAATTCCGTTTAGTTGAGGGGATTTGAAATTTAATCACGAGGTCTATAATCCGTACCCTCGAGCTTCACTTAAGATAATCCGCTCTGATGGCCAAAACCAAACCTATTTCATTTTATGATTTCCTGTCACTAATAGATAAGAAAATGATCTAAAATTCATACAAAATACTAATAGCAATAATAGTTTTATAATAACTCTTATTTTGTAAACAAGTGTTGCAGCTTCACACAACAATATCATATTATTAAACAAATATGTTATCACTTAGTCATAATTGTTTTGTTGAGTCGACAATGCTACCTCTTATCCTTATCACTGCGTGCAAAGTGGTCTATTATGACAAAACCCCGTTAATTCCCAGTTAAGTTACCCAGTTAATTCTCAGGATTTTGACAAAGCTGAGGATATCTCTAAGGGCTGCCTTGCGTAAGTCCAATGCTATCAAGATAACCTTACCGAGCATTAGCAGTCGCTTCTACGCAGTTGCCTCGCAGTAGCACAACATTTGTTCTGCACTTTTCGCTGCTTCAGAGCATAGGCGGCAAATATCATTCTCAGCAATGCCATTCTTTTTCAGGTGTATATATAAGTGGACTGTGTCCAATAAGGAGGTCTGTCAGCAGCGTTATTTCCTTCTTGCTGAGCGAGAGGTGCAATTTTGACCTCTTTTTTTAAAAACGTTAGGAACCTATTTGGTTTGCTTAAGGCCAAGGAAATTTTCCATGTGCAAGGACTTAAGTCCGGCCTCCCATAAGCCTATCACCTTCTCTATATCGCTGTGCTATATTCTTTCTAAGTGCTATTTTTTCTAAGTGCTATATTATTTTTAAGTGCTGTATTCTTTCTAAGTGCTATGTTCATTCTAAGTGCTATATCCTTTCGAAGAAAAAATTAACCCCCATACTCCAAAAATGATTCATATCAATAATAAAATTAGAAAGAATAATGCAAAAACAGTTTTTTCCAATCATAGTAAACGAGAAATTAAACCTACGTGGTGGAGTTTAAAGAGTGGAGGATATCGTACATCGGTAGAGGTAGAACGGTATAGAACATATAAGAGGATAATATAAAAAATATTACCGGAAAACATTTTACCCAGTCTAATATGGCACTGATAAAATACAATATTATCTCACTGATAAAATAAGACTGATAAGCACTGATAAATACTAGTTCTGGCTTTGATGAATGTTCATCAAACGAAGCGTTCTAAAAAATTCTCGCTAGCATATTTATACAAACGATAGGGATTATTATTTAAAAACTTAATCAAGACCTAACCATTTTGCTAACTGTTGTTTCGAAGTTTTGTTAACGGATTAATTAAAATAGGTACATATTTCACCACATTGACAAAACAGTAAAATGTTTAAATGAATGTTACAATGCTCCTTAAATGATGTTACATCCCCACTTTAAAATTCCCTTAAGTAATTGAATTGAAAAAAATTAGCAACCATTAAAAAGTAAAAATAAAAGTTTAAAAAAACAAATATAGTTTAATTGACGAAGGAAATATATTAGGAGGAGGATGACAACACTTAATAGATTATATAACATAATGAATTTTCCACCATCTATCGGTACTATTAATTATTCGTTTATCAGCATACTCCCAGGCTTAATACACCCTCCTGCAATATTTTAATTGGTGACAAGCTAATTCCTTGTATTTTATAGAGCATAATAGCTATTTACGCACCTAGAGCAGTAAGGGCGTTATTACAGGCCGAGAGCGAAGTTTGAAAGCACGAGTGCGTTTAACGCCCGAGGCCTGTCATAGCGCTTACTGCTCGTAGTGTGTACACTATTTTATCGCCCTCCACATGTAAACTAACTACAAAAAACTATTTTTCCGTAATCTTCAAAAACAATAAATGCATTTTAACGTTAAATCATTACCAAAACAAACAGTTTTAAAAATATTGATTGTTTACGAATTAAACAGCTGACGCTGAGAACTACAAGCGCTATCTGCACGCCGCGGCCGGGCCAGGAAGTGGCCGCTTCTCNGGGATGCACTTTTTGCCTGAAGGATAACTATAACTATTGACAGTCGTACTAGCTGCAAGCTGAAAGGGATGCACTTTTTGCCTGAAGGATAACTATAACTATTGAAAGTCGTATTAGCTGCAAGCTGAAAGGGATGCACTTTTACCTGAAGGATAACTATTGACAGCCGTGCTAGCTGAAAGGAATGCATTTTACCTGAAGGATAACTATAACTATTGACAGTCGCACTAGCTGCTAACTGAAAGGGATGAACTTTTTACCTGAAGTATAACGTATATAACTATAGCTATTAACAGTCGTGCTAGTTGACAGTATAAAAAACACAATACCTAAAATTAAATTCAATCAATACATTAAAGCATGCATTAAATACCTGTCATTACGATTTTTTGACAGGAAATTGATTTATTATTTACTGTAGCCCGATAAAAATATATTTACTTCAATGAAGATAATTAATTATCTAATATGTATAAGCACGACACAGTTTATTTTAAGGTGATTTAATTATTACAGAATTTACTTTGTATCAAAACCAATTTTCAAAGATATCTGTACAATACAGAACATCAATATTAACCATTGGACGCATTTTCCAACATGATTTCCAGAGATTTTATATTAATTGATTTTTTTTTATTTTTTTTTTATGTAATAGATTTACAATAGAATCGATTGATTTTGTAATTATGTCCAAGTTGCCGATAACTCTTACAAATTAATTAATAAATAATAATTACTTTTTTTAATCATTAAGAGTAATTATGAAATAGAACGGAATAAATAACAATACTAGATACATAATTTAAAAGTAATTATTAACAAACAATGGGTAGACACACAATTGAGAGAGATTATTTTCATTTATTTTGAATAGGTCGTACTTTCCTAATTAATAGTAAAAGTACTCATGGTTTCTAGTTGTTGTCCCTTTTATATCAATTATGCGTTCCAGACGGGGGTCATTATGGGTTTTGATAATAACTTGACACAGTTAAATCATGTCGTTATTTGGCTAAAGGGCGAAATATAGCCTAATAACGACATTATTCAACTACAGCATAATGTTTCTTTTTTAATTTAAACTATAACTATGCCCAATTTAATCTCAACTAATAAATATTATTAATTAGATACTAAAGAGGAGAAAAAGGAACTATGTAATTTATTAAGTGTGTATTTTTAATTTGTGTGTGTGTGTTTATTAGTCGTGTTTTCTTTTATATTTAATTCCATTTAAGATAAAATCAATTTTGTGTGCGCACACTTGAACAACGTAATCCATTTTTTACTATGTTTCTTTTAGCTTGCTTTCTTGTTTGTTTGTCCAGTACAAATCTTGCAATCGATTTTTAACTAACTTCCCGAGTAGCTAGACATTTGAAACTTTTACAATAGCTCCGAACACGATGACAATGCATTATTTTAATACTTTTATCCATCTTTCAGCAAAATTTAATTCGTTTTCAGGAAATTGTGCTGTGTAGAAAGTTATTTAGGAAAAAATCCGCAAATTATTTTATTTGTTTTGGCATGTCCTATATTTACAATATTCATCTTGACACCTTTCAAAATTATGATTTACGACAGAAAATTTAAAAACGTAGTATATAAAAAGTTCTTTTTATCTTGCAATTATTGTTTATGTATAAACTGCTTTATTTTACTCGTTTTATTTGCTCTAATTGCTGATTTAATCAATTAAAAATTATCTAACAATAAAAGTAATTAAAAAATGTTCCAATAATTAAAGGTTATAGAAGGTTGATTAGTCCAATTTATCCTTTAATTAAAGCTAGAAGTACTTCTTGTACAAAATTAATTAAAGGGTTTATTGCATTTGTTTTCATCTCACTCCTATACTTCAAGAAACTCCATTAATTTTTTCACCTCTGGCAAACCTACACCCCCCCCCTTTACCCCTCCCCCTTCCGTCCACTGACAAGAATAGGAATCGATGAACGAGTAGATGTTAACCTTCTCTTTAGACCCCGGGGGAAATAACCTCAGAATTCGAGGATAAAGAGAAAAGACTAAAGTGGTATGGGGGCAGCAATTTTCCTAAAGGGTACTGGGGGGAAAGAAAAAAAAAAAAAGAAAAAAAGGGAGCCCTAAATATTTAAGGAAAGGCCCTTTTCACCCTGTTCAAGTAAACGACTCTGGTCCGATCCTTACAGCTCCTAAATAATGAACAATGAACTGTGAACAATGAAGGGGAAGGGGAAAGAGGAAAAAACAACGAATGATAAAACAAATAGTTGATGGATAGAAGCAAGTCTGGATTGAATTTTTCTTTTTTATCAAACTACGCGTTTATTTTTTCTTCAAGCAAAAATATAAAAAACTTTNAAAAAAAACAATTGAAATATTTATTATTCCCTCTAAAGTCTGAAATGGAAGGCTTTTAATGGATTACCCATTAATCATGGAAAGAGAGAGAGAAAAGAGACAAAAAAAAAGAAGCGAGAAATAGCTCTAACAATTTTGAAATATAAAAGAAGGGGTAGTTTTTTTTTTTTTACTTTTATATAAAAAGAAAGTATTGTAACGGCGTGAAAATTCGATTTTAAGATTTTTATGGATTTACACGTTTTATGGTCCCATGAGACCCAAAAAGTGGTTTATAAAAAATTTCGGTCTGTAGTCTGTGCAGACGCGTGGAGGCTAAACTACTGGGCCGATTTCGACGAAATTTGGCATACATGTTCAGAAAAATCATAACCCGAGGAGAAATCAAGAAATAAGTTGTAGCTCCAAATTGGGCGGCGCAAACTCTCAACACTTTATAATATAATATACAGGGTGCCCGCGATAAGATGTCGAGTAAGTATATGCCCATATCTTAATAGTTCTCGAGATATCGATTTATTTCTTTTTTTAAAGCCCTTTACGAAAATTTTCAAAAAATACCTAATATCTTAAAAACTAAATTAGGTAGAGAAATTGGGCTAAGGACCAACTTTAAAAAGCATAAAAAAACCATTCTGAATCATTCATTTATTTTTAAATTAGTTGCTAGCTGCTAAGAATCTTTTAAGCTCTGTTAAATTTGAAAATTTGAATTTTTTAAAATTTGACCACAAAATTCCTGAGCTTTCTAGTCTTAATTGAGGGATGTTAAAAGTGTGGCGATATCAGGAAAACTTTTTATAAGATTTCAAATGGTATAATTAAAGTTTAAGATTAACGGACTAGTTATTTAAATATGGTGGATTGAATGTTACCATGTCAGGATCACAACTAATTCTATTATAGTAGGTATACAACTGCAAAAATGGTTTCCCCGAACAAAACCACAACGCTTAGGATTTCTTATAGAAAATTTGACGCTAAACAAAAGAGTTCCTATAAACATAGACCCGGAATCGTTTCCGTTTTCGAAATAATGTTTTTAAAACATTTAAAAACATTATTTTTGGACGTTTTTCATTAAAATTTTCAAATACTATACTTCTTACCATAAAACACCTTAAGGAAACCAAAGCCTACTACAGACTGTTGGGTCAGATGATTATGGCAATAATGATTATTATTATTCATCAATTAAATTTTAAGCGCATTTCGTATAAGTATAGGGTATTGGGAAAGTAATATTCAGCGAAAACGAAGAATATTTTATTCTTACATAAGATAAGAGATTATAAAAAGAGAGTTTACAATTTTAATAAATGCACAGACAAATTAATTACAACTGATAAAATATAATTTAACTAAAACAGAGTGCACAGAAAAAAAAGAACTTCAATAAACTATAAGTACGATAGTATTCTTATCATGGTAATCTGAAAAGCTCTAATGCAAACCGTAACTATAAGTGAAAAGGGTTTATGGTAAAGCTTGAATAGGATTCTAGGCTTCTTAAGGTAAAAAGCTTTTAAATTGTGGTATATAATTTACATATAAGCCGCCCTTATAGTGAACAACCATTGGAGTTCATGAAAAATATACCTTTCAAGCAAGGTAAATGGATAAGGGGATTTTATGTATGTATAAAACATAAAACCGTAAAAGCTGTAAAGTTTGTTTCTTTTTGACATTTTCTGAAGTTTGTCTCTCTTAGGGATAGAGTAGGATCAAAACCGTTTTTTTGAAATAAAGGAGAAACAAAAAGTTTGTTCGGAGCGGCTTCTGTAATAAAATATTCCTTCATAAAGTAAATTTTACTTAATAAACAAAGTCCACGTTAAGTTAAACAATGCTTTCATTTTAAAGTTTAAATTAAATACAGTAGAATCCCGATATATCGTATCTTCAAGGGGTCGAAGAAAAAGTACGATATATCGAGTGGTTCACTAAATCGGGATTATGAAATGTTGATGGTAAAAAAAGAAAAATTAATGTAATAATTAAGACTTGTATTTATTTTGCACCTATACACACTGTGTATGATCAAAAAAAAAAAATGTGTACTAGTTTTAAAAATAATAATAATTTGTTTTTTGAATTAAACCATTTGTTCGGGTGTTATCCTTAGAATTTTATCCGAGTAGAACAGAAGGAGGTAAACAATCAAATCTTGGAAAAGCGTCCCCTCCTTTCATATACGTTTAACAGCGATTTTTCTCAGAATTATAAGAGTTATTCCTTCATCTAGAATCTAGGCTGTCCAGGAATTACATTTGGTTTGGACACAATCACACTCTCCCCCCTAAGTCTTTGTCTAATGCCGATCAAACGTCACGCGAGAGTTCTATTTTTTTCCCCGAAGAATGTTCCCTCCAATAGGTTCCTTTGCGATTCGGAATTAATAAAAAAAACACTTAATTAATACTTCCTCTAATTGTAGTGAAGTGTGAACTGTTGTTATTTTTTTCTGAGTAGAGTAAAACTACAGATATAGACAGTAAATAAGCAAAATCTTGGAAATTTCCCCCTCCATTCATACGTTTTATCGGGATTATTCTCCGAATTATACGAGTTATAAGACGTTTATGTTCACCTCGAAAAGGAAAAAAATACGTTATACTGAGGGGACCGAAATACATTGGTTTTATACCAATTATCGGGATTTTTTCAAGGGACTGGCAATAATATACGATTTATCGGGATATATGATATAACGGGATATGAAATGCCGGGATTCTACTGTAATTCGATTTTGAAGTTAAATTATTTAATTTTTAACTCAAACTTTGACTATTTAACCTTAATTCTATGTTATTATTGTTCTTTATTTATTTACGACCGAGACCGCGACAATCCACGTTACACAATGAAGAGATAACTTTAATTACAAAAATATTTGTTGTGTTCATTAGTTCAATATTAATCACGTACATAGAATTAATATTATCTTCTTGCTGAAACTGAAGTTCTAGCTAATTGCTTCCGAGCTTACCGAAGGTAACGGAAGCATTGTGTTAACTTTTGATATCGAAAAACTTTTATGTCTCCGATTTTAAAATTCCAAGACAGAAATCCGTTTCAGACATCAGGGAACATTTTTGGTTCCGTGTCTGTCTGTCTGTCGGTCCGTGTGTCCGCGAATCATGAAACGTGCGACGATAACTTGAGTATAGGTCCACCGATTTTGATGAAATTTGGTACAAATGTTCATTTTACCAATGCCCAGGCTGAGTTCGTTGGACAACGTTACCACCCAAGCGTTCACGCGCATCGCTCGCGTAAACGTAAGCTTCAAAAATGTTAGGACGAGAAGAACTGTTATCGACAATATAAGAAATCCTGTTCCTTGACTTGTGTTGTTTATTTTTGTTATTTGTAAAAATGACACTTTGTTTCTTAAATAAATAAAATATAATCATGTAAAATTTCAGCCTGATACAAGCAGGAGCTGGGAGTAGGGAAGCTAGAGTAGGGAAGAGATATATTTTACACAATTTTTAATTAGTTGGTTGGTAGGTATAAGACAGTCCAATTTGCATCCAACTACAAACATACTCTTTAACTATAAACTCATCATGATTATTTTTTTAGGGTCCGTAGGCAAAAGCCAAGGACCCTTATATTTTCGCGCGTGTGTCTGTCTGTCTGTCCGTCCGTCCGTCGCATGCTCTCACGGCTACACCTTTCGTCCGATGACTTTGAAATTTGGCATGCATATGTCTTGTACCTACACACATGTTAAAAATATAGATACTTAAAAAAAATTTAGGGTAAACAAACTAGATAACTTGAGTATAGGTCCACCGATTTTGATGAAATTTGGTACAAATGTTCATTTTACCAATGCCCAGGCTGAGTTCGTTGGACAACGTTACCACCCAAGCGTTCACGCGCATCGCTCGCGTAAACGTAAGCTTCAAAAATGTTAGGACGAGAAGAACTGTTATCGACAATATAAGAAATCCTGTTCCTTGACTTGTGTTGTTTATTTTTGTTATTTGTAAAAATGACACTTTGTTTTGTAAATATAGAAAATATAATCACGGTTTTTGTTAAAAGTAAAATTGATATGCGCTGACGCTTATTTCAATATATTAGGTATATTATTATAATACTGCGTATTTAATCCAAGAAACAATTCTAAGTTCGTCTATTTAATGAGACAGACAACTTTTTAAATAATTGTTTTTAGTAAAACGAACTCAGACACTGTTATGAAAAATGATAAAGATCGCTAAATTTGTTAAAGTGGACCTAAAAACGTCTTAAACGGACGTTTAAAATAAAGAAAACGACATTTTTACCGTTATCTTAAGGTTCTAACGTAAAAATTTTAATAAAACTTCTTACACATCGTCTAAAGTGCAGTTGAAACAGGCATGTAAAATTTCAACCTGATACAAGCAGACGTTTTTGAGTAGGGAAGAGATATATTTTACACAATTTTTAATTAGTTGGTTGGTAGGTATAAGACAGTCCAATTTGCATCCAACTACAAACATACTCTTTAACTATAAACTCATCATGATTATTTTTTTAGGGTCCGTAGGCAAAAGCCAAGGACCCTTATATTTTCGCGCGTGTGTCTGTCTGTCTGTCCGTCCGTCCGTCGCATGCTCTCACGGCTACACCTTTCGTCCGATGACTTTGAAATTTGGCATGCATATGTCTTGTACCTACACACATGTTAAAAATATAGATACTTAAAAAAAATTTAGGGTAAACAAAATAAAGGGTTAATTTTTTTTTTCGGCATCGTGAGGGGTATCATATTAAAGGGTACGTCGAGCTGATTACAAAAATATATCATTCTTTGGTTATAACTTTGATAGGGCGAGCGTAGGCAAGTTT
>KZ651181.1:319769-356928 GCA_001010745.2 Gerris buenoi | reverse complement strand
CTTAATTAAAAATAAATAAAATATATACATAAAGTTTTCTCTCAGGCTTTCTTTTAAGCTGTCAAGTGCACTTCAAACCAGTAATAATAAACGCGCTAGTAGAAAAGAAGCGAAAATTAAGAACAATAAAATATAAAATCTCCTCTTTTAGTTTAACAAGTGTCTGCTTTTAGAAGATCTAAAACACCTGAGCCTTAGGAATTTAAATATTAAATGGTATTGATCTAAGAATTTAAAAGTTTTAGAGTACTACTTTACTGGAGTCGTCCAATGAACATGAACAATGAACTTACGTGGATTTAATTTATTTATGTAAATGTAAATGTAAAAAATTGGGTCAGGTTTCACGTGTACTCCAGACTACAGACGCTTCTAAAAAAAAAACATTTTTATGGACTAAGGAGACCTCAAAACGTGTAAATCCATCAAAATCAAAGTCTCGCACAATCACAATACTTTCACTTTAAATATATTATGTATATTGGAAAATTAAAAATCAAATCAAACTAAACCTCTTTATTATTATGGTAACAATACCCTGATTAAAATATTTCTAGGCCAAAACACCGGTATATCTGATGATTTAAATACCCAAAAAGGTGAGACATATTTCACACTGATGATCACATCGTGTAGATTACTCCTGAGAGGTGAGACATGTGTCCTGATGATGATCACAGTGAGTAGATTAGTCCAGAGAAGTGAGAAATGATTCACACTGATGATCTCATCGAGTAGATTAGTCCAGAGAGGTGAGACATGCTTCGCACTGATGATCACATCGAGTAGATTAGTCGAGAGAGGTGAGACATGTTTCGCACTGATGATCTCATCGAGTAGATTAGTCCAGAGAGGTGAGACATGCTTCGCACTGATGATCACATCGAGTAGATTAGTCGAGAGAGGTGAGACATGTTTCGCACTGATGATCTCATCGAGTAGATTAGTCCAGAGAGGTGAGACATGTTTCCCACTGATGATCATAATATTTAGTAGATTATTTTAGATAGGTGAGACATGTTTCCAACTGATCATCACATTGAGTTGATTAGTCCAGAGAGGTGAGACATGTTTCCTACTGATGATCATAATATTAAGTAGATTATTTTAGATAGGTGAGACATGTTTCCAACTGATCATCACATTGAGTAGATTAGTCCAGAGAGGTGAGACATGTTTCCTACTGATGATGATATGAATTAGATTAGTCTAAAGAGGTAAGAAATGTTCCACTGATGATTACATAAAATACTTATCAAATAGATGAGTAAAGTGAGCCCTACCTTTAAAACCCCAACATTGTTTGATCCGGCACGTAAAAGAAACCGGGAAAAAAACTGGAAAGCAATAACGCTTATTGCCTTCTATAAATTATTATTGAGAGTTTGACATTTTAAATATTTAGCAAAAATCATCTTATTTCAGTAGGAAGTGGTTTTCTAACCCCTTTCAAAGATTTCGAGGGATAAATATATGGAAGCGTGGGATGTAAACTAAACATTTTAATTTTGCATTTTACAAACTAAACCAATAAAAACTCCAACGCATTTTATTATTAAATGTTGTTTGTACTTCACTAAAGACATAAGTTCATTTACAAAAGAGGAACTGCAGTTATAGACTGATTACAAAATCAAAACGATTTGAATACAGTTGTGTAATTTGAACAGAGACAAAAATAATCCTTACTATCATTGAATTCAAAAGTATATGCATAGTTTGAATCATGTAAATGTAAAGGCAATAGTAATTTACCTTTAAATTACAAAGAAAAAGTAAATTGTAAAATTTGACAAAAATAATATAGATAATTATTTAATTTAATTTTATAATTTAATTTTAACTTTTAGCCATTGGTACATATATAATATACGAGTATAATAATGGATTATAATTTATTTAAATCATAATTGATAAAAAATTAGTATTGCCCATAAAATGGATTTGTTATCAAAGAGATTTTTTAGGGCTTACCCCAAAGTAATCAAAGAGCAAAACTATATCATAAAACCACAATAGCAAATATCTGTTTGATGTTTGCGCAAACATGATGTTTGACGTGTATGGCCTAAATTTGCCCGACATCAGGTTTGCGCAAAAATATTTTATCATACCAATGTTTGGGGCCTTAATACCGGTTTCGACCACTTTACTGGGCGGTGACAAAAATTGATAATGTTTCAATCTTGAACCCGAATTCCCTATTTGCCAAAAAAAAAAAAAAAAAAAAAAAAAAAAAAAAAAAAAAAAAAAAAAAAAANAAAAAAAAAAAAAAAAAAAAAAAAAAAAAAAAAAAAAAAAAAAAAAAAAAAAAAAAACGAAAGCATGACAATACTACAACGATCCTGACAGTATGTTCATTATGTTATATTCAATATACACATCCCTGAAATTATATTCATTATAAGTATAAACATCCCTGACATTATACTCAATATATACATATACACATCCCAGACATTATACTAATTATGTTATTATTATTATGACATACACATACACCCTGATATTATATTCAATATATACATATACATACACATCCCTGACATTATACTAATTATGTAATTATTATTATGACATTATTCATTATACACTTACACCCTGATATTATACTCAATATACATATACACATCCCTGACATGATATTTATAATACGTATACAAAGCTAAAATGATCAAGTCTATAAAAGCCAATTATTTTTCTCCATTACAGCCAATTTAACAGAATTTAACTTTTAAAAAAAGAATTTTACATCCTTCTTCAAAAAGAACAAAAAGAAAAAAAAATGCGAAGAGTATCACGCAATAAAAGAAAGAAAAAATTGGAAAATAGAGTTATATTTTTGGGGGGAAAAAATTCCCGAAAATTTAATAAAATTCGAATCATATTAGAGATGAGAAAAAAAATGAAAGCGAATTCATAAATATTTACACACAAGAAGAAAATAAATGATCAAGACTTAAGTGAAATTTAATCCTAACTTTTCAGTTTATTTTTTCTTCATATTTTCACATATAGAGAGAAATATGATTTTTTCTAGATTTTCATATTTTTCAAACGAAGATTGAAGGATTTACACAACTATAAGAAATTCTCTTGAATATAAAAAAGTCCTTTCATATATTTTACCCATTTTATCTCTCTTATCACGCTTTAAACGCTTGGATGCAAAATCAACTTGAGTTTAATCAAATATAAGTATTAAATTAAAAAATATTTTATCGATAAAAAAATAAATAGATATCGAAAATCCGTCGATATAAAAATAAAGTCTAGGACAGCCGTACTATCCTTTTCTGGAACCAACTCAAGGTACTTTGGACCCCTCTATAGTCCTAAAGTACTAGTATAATTAGATTATATATTAATTTATTTTTAAATAGAATTTTTTAAAAAGTAAACCAGAAATAAGAATTTCACACCTCTACNGGGAGGAAAGTACACCATTTCTCCTAGCTGGAGGTAAAAAAATATTTGAATTAACAACCGTTAAAATATTGAATTTGAATGAAATTTTGAGGTACGGTTTAGTAAACATAGATTAACCATGTTAATACGATTAAATAAAAACAACAACGGTTAAATAAACACGGTTTAAAAAACCAAAGGTTAATCTATATTGTTTTTAGTATACCGTACCTCGCTAATTTCATTTTAATTCATTTTAAAGAGAAATTAATTCGCAGAATTATATCGTTATTTACTTATAAGATATGAATATTTAATAACTTTTAGAACAATGAGGAATCGAGGTGGAAACATTTTAGAATGGTTTTGACATCCAGAAATAAACTTAGGGAAAGGGATTATAATTAGTTTTAACTTGACTAAGCTAAATATTAACTTAAAATTAACAAGTTGGTCAGACTAATTCAAGTAATAATTAACTTATTATTTTAATCAAAACAGAGGTTTAACTCTAAACCAGGGGTACCCAAAGTTTTTTTTACCAAGCCCCCCACAGTTAAAAATTAAAAATGAGACTAATTTTTTATTTTTAAAACTGTGTAGGTATATATTATGTACATAGTATATTTTTGTTTAAATTTATAAATCTCTTTTATTTCTTTCCTTTATGTAAATAAACGAACCTAAGTATATAAAAGGTAAGATTTAAAAATGTATGTGATGTAAAGGGAGAGATAAGTAAATAAAAATTTAATTTTGGCTAAAAACATAAAGCTTATTTTACTTGTTATTTACACATAAAATGGGTTATTTTTTTAATCATTAAATCTTGAACAAACTTTAATAGAAGAATTTTTATATGTATATGGGTGTTTGTTTAGGATTTATTCGTATATTTATTTTAATTTTATATTAAAAAATAGACTGCCAATTAGTGAGGCAAATAATTTCCTCTATGTTGCAACTTATATGAGGGCAACATTGGGCTAATTGTGATCTACCATCAAAATCGGATGAGTAGTTTTTAAGATATGTTAGTTCCCAAAAATTGAGCGACAGACAATAGACAGTCAAGGGAGCAAAAATGTATCCTGATGTCTCTCTCGAAATTTTATAAAATCGGAGATATAACAAATTTTGGATTTCCAGAACGACCAAAAAGGTAAAATCACTAAAGATCATAAATTAAAATTACTCGCTCCGCGAGGGTGCAAGTGATTTTTTACTACCATTTCAGAATCAGCTGGTAGCTAAGTCGTGTATTGAATGGTATTGACAACTGATGTATTTACAGTCTATAAGATTAGAGTTGGCACAATCGAAGGCGGGAAACAACAAACGTGGAGGTAGTTTTGGGGTTATAAANGATGAACAAAAAGAAGAAGAAATGAAAATGAAGAAAAAGAAATAAAAATAAAGAAAAAGAAGAAGAAATGAAAATGAAGAAAAAGATGAAGAAAAGAAGAAGATAAAAATGAACAAAAAGATGAACAAAAAGAAGAAGAAATGAAAATGAAGAAAATGGTGAAGAATTGAAATTGAAGTAAAGAAGAAGAAGTGCAAAGAAAGAAATGAGGTAAAAATGATTTTTTTTTAAATTTAAGATGAAAAAATAAGAATACTTATTAAAATTCCGAGAAAAGTACATAATGCAATTTTGAAACAAGTTTTTAATAAAATAAGCAAAATTAAAAAAAAGGAAAAAGTAATACTGCTTCTTCTAAAAATTTTAAATTGAATTTCTATGTAGGATTTTTATGAAAAGAAAAAAATGAAATAATAATTTCCTTTTGGAAAGAAATTTAATTAAAGTTAAACAATATTTTTATTTACCATAAAAATGGTATATATAATATATAATAAAATAACAAATGTATTCATTAAACATTTTCTAGTTAAATCTCAAATTTTTATGCAAGTTTACATATTGTATATTATTAAGAACTGTTTACAGAAGTTAAAATATAAATTGAAGGCTAATAAATGTATAACTAAATACAAATTAAAAATGAGACTAATTTTTTATTTTTAAAACTGTGTAGGTATATATTATGTACATAGTATATTTTTGTTTAAATTTATAAATCTCTTTTATTTCTTTCCTTTATGTAAATAAACGAACCTAAGTATATAAAAGGTAAGATTTAAAAATGTATGTGATGTAAAGGGAGAGATAAGTAAATAAAAATTTAATTTTGGCTAAAAACATAAAGCTTATTTTACTTGTTATTTACACATAAAATGGGTTATTTTTTTAATCATTAAATCTTGAACAAACTTTAATAGAAGAATTTTTATATGTATATGGGTGTTTGTTTAGGATTTATTCGTATATTTATTTTAATTTTATATTAAAAAATAGACTGCCAATTAGTGAGGCAAATAATTTCCTCTATGTTGCAACTTATATGAGGGCAACATTGGGCTAATTGTGATCTACCATCAAAATCGGATGAGTAGTTTTTAAGATATGTTAGTTCCCAAAAATTGAGCGACAGACAATAGACAGTCAAGGGAGCAAAAATGTATCCTGATGTCTCTCTCGAAATTTTATAAAATCGGAGATATAACAAATTTTGGATTTCCAGAACGACCAAAAAGGTAAAATCACTAAAGATCATAAATTAAAATTACTCGCTCCGCGAGGGTGCAAGTGATTTTTTACTACCATTTCAGAATCAGCTGGTAGCTAAGTCGTGTATTGAATGGTATTGACAACTGATGTATTTACAGTCTATAAGATTAGAGTTGGCACAATCGAAGGCGGGAAACAACAAACGTGGAGGTAGTTTTGGGGTTATAAAAAGGGAAAATTAGTGATGCCATGTTATATTTTTTTTGTGGAAGAGGGGTAGAGTAGAGCATACTTTTTCTGAAGTTGCATTCAACATGGGGGACCAATAAAATCGTTTCCCTCAAAATTTTCCCATCTGTTGTTTGTGCCAACTCTAATCTTATAGACTGTTCATATGGATTAGTTTATCTACATTTAGAAATTATGATTCCACTTTTAACTTGTTTGTTTGTTTGTTTTGTTGATGAATCACTATGGCAACCGTTGGGGAGGTTATATGAAATTATGAAGATGCGACATTATAGATTTAGACATTAAGCAAAAGTAAGTAAATGAAATGTGTATTAGAACCAACATTATTTACTTGTGCTTTATCTAGGGCAACACTGGAGGGAATCATGAAAGTTCATGGCTCCCTTATTTTTCTTTACTCCCCTTATTTACCCGACCCGGTGCGATGAGTAACTTCCCTTCCAAAAACAAACTAGGGAGGAAAGTACACCATTTCTCCTAGCTGGAGGTAAAAAAATATTTGAATTAACAACCGTTAAAATATTGAATTTGAATGAAATTTTGAGGTACGGTTTAGTAAACATAGATTAACCATGTTAATACGATTAAATAAAAACAACAACGGTTAAATAAACACGGTTTAAAAAACCAAAGGTTAATCTATATTGTTTTTAGTATACCGTACCTCGCTAATTTCATTTTAATTCATTTTAAAGAGAAATTAATTCGCAGAATTATATCGTTATTTACTTATAAGATATGAATATTTAATAACTTTTAGAACAATGAGGAATCGAGGTGGAAACATTTTAGAATGGTTTTGACATCCAGAAATAAACTTAGGGAAAGGGATTATAATTAGTTTTAACTTGACTAAGCTAAATATTAACTTAAAATTAACAAGTTGGTCAGACTAATTCAAGTAATAATTAACTTATTATTTTAATCAAAACAGAGGTTTAACTCTAAACCAGGGGTACCCAAAGTTTTTTTTACCAAGCCCCCCACAGTTAAGAATATTCACCCCCTCCCCCCTTACCCAATTTTATGAGACACTAAAAAAATAAAATAAACCATTATTACATGGGCTTAAAAATACATCTTTTAAATCATATAAGTGATTGAAAAAGGTAAATACAATCGAAGTGCTTGCTGTGATATACTGGGGTACACTTTACAATGCTTAACCCAAAACGATGATTTATCCATCTTATCAAAATCGACAGCAGAACCATTTTTTTATTTCTAAAGCTTGTTCTTGAAATGTTTCGGGCAGAAAATCTATATTGACACTGAAATGACCCACTGTTAATCTGTAAATGTTGTCATCACATATTTAGGAAAGTATCTGTTAAATTCGTCAGTGAGGTTCTCCAACTTCTTTGATATTTGGATTTTTATTATATCGCATTACACGTTCGGGCGGCAAAGCTATCTCGATCTCGAGTTTGAGAACCAATGCTCTAAATGATAAAATTGTTAAAATAATGTAATTAAACAGCACTATACCACATTCCTATGCAATACAACAAGGATTGAAGTATTAAATATGGCTTTAAATAATGTATTAACATTTGTAATCAATAATCAACGAACGAAATAAAAATTGTAGTTAAAAATAAAACAGCAACTAATTTTGCGTGCGTTATTAAAATATAAAATATGTGAGAGACACTCACGCATTAGAAATAAAACTAAAGTTCTAGAAACTGTTGATTTTATGAATCGCTCTCTTTGAATTTGTTGACAATTTTATTATTTAAATTCGTGGAGTCATTGGATTAAGAATTAGTTAATTATTATTTGATAGAATTTCTGATTTTTCATAAACTACCAGATTTATCATTGTTAATTTTATCACTATATAAAATTGTATCACTCTTAGATTTGTTATTATTAATTTTATCACTATATAAAATTGTATCACTCTTAGATTTGTTATTATTAATTTTATCACTATATAAAATTGTATCACTCTTAGAAATATCATTATTATATATAATACACGATTCACTGTGAAAAATGAGAAAGAAAAACTAAAAATAAATAATATTAATGTTCATAAAGGACCAATACCAGTTTTACAGTTAGATTTATTACTGATAGATATGTCACAATCGCGCAAATTTATCTCGCCTTCAGATTTATCATTTAAATTGTAACATTCTCTAATATACTTTATTATGAAAAATGCTTGAAGGGCTGAAGAATATGATATCGATGTTCTTTGCACTTACAATAAATAAGAGTTTGGCTAACAAAAAAGGGCGAAGGGATAGGTCGTAGAAATTTATGAGTAACTTAAGTTAATTGGGTTCTTGGTCCATAGGGTAAAGGATGCTAAAAGGGTCGAAGGGCTCTTATTTTACAAGTGTTAACACATCAGAAAGCTAAGTAATAATTAACTTATTATTTTAATCAAAACAGAGGTTTAACTCTAAACCAGGGGTACCCAAAGTTTTTTTTACCAAGCCCCCCACAGTTAAGAATATTCACCCCCTCCCCCCTTACCCAATTTTATGAGACACTAAAAAAATAAAATAAACCATTATTACATGGGCTTAAAAATACATCTTTTAAATCATATAAGTGATTGAAAAAGGTAAATACAATCGAAGTGCTTGCTGTGATATACTGGGGTACACTTTACAATGCTTAACCCAAAACGATGATTTATCCATCTTATCAAAATCGACAGCAGAACCATTTTTTTATTTCTAAAGCTTGTTCTTGAAATGTTTCGGGCAGAAAATCTATATTGACACTGAAATGACCCATTGTTAATCTGTAAATGTTGTCATCACATATGTTAGGAAAGTATCTGTTAAATTCGTCAGTGAGGTTCTCCAACTTCTTTGATATTTGGATTTTTATTATATCGCATTACACGTTCGGGCGGCAAAGCTATCTCGATCTCGAGTTTGAGAACCAATGCTCTAAATGATAAAATTGTTAAAATAATGTAATTAAACAGCACTATACCACATTCCTATGCAATACAACAAGGATTGAAGTATTAAATATGGCTTTAAATAATGTATTAACATTTGTAATCAATAATCAACGAACGAAATAAAAATTGTAGTTAAAAATAAAACAGCAACTAATTTTGCGTGCGTTATTAAAATATAAAATATGTGAGAGACACTCACGCATTAGAAATAAAACTAAAGTTCTAGAAACTGTTGATTTTATGAATCGCTCTCTTTGAATTTGTTGACAATTTTATTATTTAAATTCGTGGAGTCATTGGATTAAGAATTAGTTAATTATTATTTGATAGAATTTCTGATTTTTCATAAACTACCAGATTTATCATTGTTAATTTTATCACTATATAAAATTGTATCACTCTTAGATTTGTTATTATTAATTTTATCACTATATAAAATTGTATCACTCTTAGATTTGTTATTATTAATTTTATCACTATATAAAATTGTATTACTCTTAGATTTGTTATTATTAATTTTATCACTATATAAAATTGTATCACTCTTAGATTTGTTATAATTTATTTTATCACTATATAAAATTGTATCACTCTTAGAAATATCATTATTATATATAATACACGATTCACTGTGAAAAATGAGAAAGAAAAACTAAAAATAAATAATATTAATGTTCATAAAGGACCAATACCAGTTTTACAGTTAGATTTATTACTGATAGATATGTCACAATCGCGCAAATTTATCTCGCCTTCAGATTTATCATTTAAATTGTAACATTCTCTAATATACTTTATTATGAAAAATGCTTGAAGGGCTGAAGAATATGATATCGATGTTCTTTGCACTTACAATAAATAAGAGTTTGGCTAACAAAAAAGGGCGAAGGGATAGGTCGTAGAAATTTATGAGTAACTTAAGTTAATTGGGTTCTTGGTCCATAGGGTAAAGGATGCTAAAAGGGTCGAAGGGCTCTTATTTTACAAGTGTTAACACATCAGAAAGCTAAGGGTTTTCGCTAATTGGGACAGCCTTTCACTAAATTACTAGTACTGGGACAGCCTTTCACTAAATTACTAGTATTCCTCGTTATGCAATAAGGTCAAATCAACGCTAGTACAATACATAATTAATTGGCTACGGTAAATTAAATTTGTAAGGTGAATTGTCATGTTATTTGAATAGTAATGTTCTATAGATATTTCCATTACTTCGTTGAAATAACAGCAATTTTAATTAGTAAATGAACATTCTATATTTAACATGTATTTAAAATATTTCAATGCATATTTAGAAAGCAGTAAATTATTTAATGTATAATGAAATAACGATAAAAAATTTTAAACTTGAATTGAAGCATTTGAATTCATTTTTCCACAAAGCTTGCTTTAATGAAGTAGAAAGCAGCTAAGAAGAAGGGGAGGTTTAGATCCGCCATTTTGACTCAATGAGGCGGCCATTTTCGTGAATAATTGCTTTATCTACCAAAATATTAAGAAAAGTAATTATTTTATAATTTATATTCTAAAAATTTAGCATTAAATGGTTATCCATCTAGCTACATATATAGAGGTTTATGTTTCCATCTACAAATTAATTATAATTAAAATGCTAAAACCGACATAAAAAGAGATCTCAACTCCAAAAAAACACAATATAAAGTTTAGAATTTGATCCGATATAGTTATTATTTTTTTAAAGGAAATAGTGAATTTGGATAAAGATCCATACATCAAAGAGTAGTTAAGACAATTGTCTCGATATTTTGACAACAGATGTGTAGTTTTTCTTCTTAATTCTAACTCAATTTCTTTTAAAACCGTCAACATTTATTAAACGTTCTTTTAGCTTTACGTTTTTTTGAAGATATAAAAAGCGAACGGTACTTATTAAAATTATAGCTTAACTTATTGTTATGTTAAATAG
Source organism: Gerris buenoi (assembly GCA_001010745.2). NCBI lineage: Eukaryota > Metazoa > Arthropoda > Insecta > Hemiptera > Gerridae > Gerris > Gerris buenoi. Next base: position 345,834 of record KZ651181.1, on the reverse strand, counting down.
AATAACGTTGCATAGTAATGACATTAAATGTTCAAGAAGTAGCAGGACCAACAGTTACTCAGTTAAACTTAGTTTTAGACCTGTTATCTCTGTTTATATCAATGTGGTTAGCCACTAGGTTAAAGAGAGTATGGACGCTATAATAAAGTGACCGAGAGTCATCCAGCAAAGTGTAAATTAATTCAACTGTAAAGAAAACCTCTTTAAGTCCTACCACAATCTAATCTCATTTTATATAATCGATTAAATAATAATTCTCTGCACTTATTTATTTTCTATTTAATCTAAATTATATATATATATATCGTCAACATTAATACTTGGTCTGCCCTCTACTAAATATACAAACCACACTTTATACTTAATATTACATTGTTAAGGCAAAACTAATTAGAATTGTTTACACAATTGTATAATCTTTAATTTATCATTTTTACTTTTCTACTTTTGTATTTTATTTTTCAAGCAACAAACACTTTACGGAGAAAACAACATTTTTTAAATGAAATATAGCTATGATAAGAAAGAGCAAGTATTTACCGAAGAATTCAAGGAACTTGTTGCGCGCATAAATCTTAATTAAGTTTATTGTCCCATCGGGGCACTTAGGATGACACACCTGTGGGAAGTGCGCATACGCCTACAAGTAACGTTTTTGAATGTTGTATCCCAAGAGTCATACCTATGTTTTGTAATGATTCAAGATCAGTGTATTGTAAAATCTGAGTCCATCTTTTAGGTTGTAAGACCATGATAAGTTGTAAGACCTAGGGGTATGCGATAAGTTGTAAGACCTAGGATAAGTTGTAATGCGATAAGTTGTAAGACCTAGGATAAGTTGTAATGCAATAAGTTGTAAGACCTAGGATAAGTTGTAATGCGATAACTTGTAAGACATAGGATAAGTTTTAATGCGATAAGACCTAGGAAATAAGACATCGGCAGATAGAACTTTTTTTATGTATTGAAATCGGGCTTTTATTTAATTCACTAGGCGCTGCCCTTCTTCATATTTCCTGATTAAATTTAGACACGTTTTATTTGTCATTTTGAATATAAAAAATAAGTGCTTATAAGAAAGTGTCAATTCTTAACCAGCTTTGCCATTAATCAAAGAGGAAGATATTTATCATACTTTCCTTTTTTCACGTTTGCCATTTGTCCTGCTTTGGTTAAAAAAAAAAATGTTTTTTTTTGGCTAAAATGGGTGAGTGTGGGACGAATAAAGTGAAAACATGAGGGATTTCAATGTATAATTCGGTTTTCTTTGAACATTGAATAATGTATAAGAGTATTTCTTGGCTGAGAGCTTTTTTATATGGCTGTGATGGTAGATTTTGGTAGCTGGCAGCCTAGGCTGAGGTTCTCCTAACCCTTCCCCCTAGATATTGATTCCAATGGGATAGGACTGGGAGCGTTACCCCAGCTGGGGCCAGCTAGTCTCATCTAGAACTCCTATATTCCTCCCTGTTTACCCCCCTTCCCCCGCAAAGAAAACCAACTTAATATTTTAATTCCTCTCAAATAATTCCTTTAATCTTCTCTTCCACCTCAGAAAAGCAAACATCTTCTGGGATGTTTGCTTAAATAAATCGTTTGCTAATACAAAAAGCTTTTACCTTTATCTCTAAGCCAATTTAAAAAAAAAACATTGCGATAAAATTACCCTAAGTTGTAAGACCTAGGATAAGTTGTAATGCGATAACTTGTAAGACATAGGATAAGTTTTAATGCGATAAGACCTAGGAGACCTAGGAGAGATGTGTAAGACCTAGGAAATAAGACATCGGCAGATAGAACTTTTTTTATGTATTGAAATCGGGCTTTTATTTAATTCACTAGGCGCTGCCCTTCTTCATATTTCCTGATTAAATTTAGACACGTTTTATTTGTCATTTTGAATATAAAAAAAAGTGCTTATAAGAAAGTGTCAATTCTTAACCAGCTTTGCCATTAATCAAAGAGGAAGATATTTATCTCTTAGATTTGTTATTATTAATTTTATCACTATATAAAATTGTATCACTCTTAGATTTGTTATTATTAATTTTATCACTATATAAAATTGTATCACTCTTAGATTTGTTATTATTAATTTTATCACTATATAAAATTGTATCACTCTTAGATTTGTTATTATTAATTTTATCACTATATAAAATTGTATCACTCTTAGATTTGTTATTATTAATTTTATCACTATATAAAATTGTATTACTCTTAGATTTGTTATTATTAATTTTATCACTATATAAAATTGTATTACTCTTAGATTTGTTATTATTANTATATAACGAATATCGGAGCACAAAACTTCCTATTTAAATGTTTTAATTTTAATTACCTATAACTGCATAAAACTTACTATTTAAACAGTAAATATCTCTTTAAATATCTATTTCAATTATAACTAATTATCTCTCAGCTCTTTTTCTAAACCATATTTATTATTCTGCCCGTTACCGCGGGCCTAACGGCTAGTATTTAAATAAATCGACCAAGTATATATATGCTTTCAGCAAACACAAAGGGTCCATAGGAAATTTATCAAATAGTAAGAATACTTAAACCAGCATAATTACCCTTGCCGAATCAAGATGGCGAACATTTGAAAGTTTGTTTTAGCTATTACTTTAGAACCATTTATGATTGCGAAGAGAAACAAGCGCCTTTTTATCAATTTTAATAGTCCAAACGCAATCAAACCAATAAAATGTTTAAGCTTTTGAGAGGGAAAGGGAAATAATTATTTTCTCACAAAATATGCGACGAAAAATAAATTCCTGACTGTTTTTAGGCAAAGAGTAACTATGCATATTTTCATTGATTTGTATCATAAAATAGAGGGAGACACGAAATAACGCAATTTTTAAGGAAAAATGTCGCAAAGATGAATTGGTACAAAGAAGAAACCAAATATATATATTTATAGTTAGGCCAGTTAGTTAGGTCCATGTGAGTACAAGTTACTGTATCTTGTTTCAAGGAAATTAATCTTTTTTCTCACTCCCGCACTATAAAAACATTCGCACTTAGTGCATCTTCGTATAAAATTATTTATAATAAAGTTTACATTAAATTTAGTCTGTTAAACTTGCAATTTAACTTAAAAATCGTAGAGCTAAAGTACACACAACTACAGCAATGGCCGAACTCCTAACAAACAATGTAAGCTGATAGAAAGCGTTTAAAAAACCACCATCATTTGTTTTCTAGTGGAAGTAAAAGTGACGAATTTTCGTCTCTAACATTTTATTTTCGCATTAATAAATCTGCTTTTTAAGATTACTGGAAAACTCGATTTAGTCATTACACACTATTAGGTAGCGAGGGCTTCAGAAGCTAGATTGTAATAAATATAGATTTTCCAAAGACCTTTTCCGAGCATGAGTAATCCAATTTTTGTTTTGTTTCCCTTGAGAATGATCCTTCCAGGAATAAAAGCAAACTAAAGGCTTTTACAAAATCTAAGACTTTAGCCTCTGTAGCAAGTTTAATAATAATTTATGGTTTTTAAAAATAAATTTTTCCTTACAATATTATTATTATAAAACATTAATGCATTTTCTAGTAGTAGCATTTCCCAGGTGCACTCTATTATCTAACAATAACAAATAACTAAGTTATAGTTATTGTCTAACAACGACGAATATTTAAGAATCGTCGTCATATCAAGAAGACGATAAAACACACTGATTTGAACGCATGTAACCAACTGATTTGAATGCATGCAACCAAATGACTAGAACGTATGACACCAACAGATTTAAATGATTAGAACGCATAAAGCCAACTGATGAATGCATGAAACCAATAGATTTGAATGCATGAAATCAAATGTTTAGAACGCATGAAGCCAATTGATTTGGCGATTGAAAATTCCAGAGTGGCTATACTGTTCTTCACTGACATTACATTATGTAGCCGATATCCCAACTGGTAATAACCTTATGTTATGGAAATTTATAAATAGATCCATGACTTTGAAAAAAATGCAGGTTTTTTCCTCCATGAATTGTTTTTATTGCTCAGATTACAGGAGGCTGCTGCATAAACTTAGGCGTTTAGTGACCCTGACCTGGTTCATAAATTAATTCTTTCAGTGACTGTGTGACATAGAGTATAATAACATAATTCTATTATCACATCATCGACCAACCCATCCGACTATTACCTAGTCCACCTACCCTGCAGCCATTGCACCATTAACTGCCATTGACTATTACCTAGTCCAAGAATATCAAGTATACAATCGAGCACATATCCTACCAATGAAAAGTTTCGTCTAATTTACAAGCTATTCATTTTCCTTCTGTAAATTTTATCATAAAAAAAAAACAGAATATTTTATATTAATTAACTGAGCACCGAGTGGTTCTATCATGATATTTCTGCGAGAATTTTTTTTCTAAAAAAATGTGGATGTCTTCATTAGTAGGCTTAAAAGATAAAAAGTGTTACATACTACAGAATGTTTGAATTTTAATTTAAATCAAATTATAATTACTATTTACAACGGGAGACAGACAGAGAAGATAGGGATAAAGAGAGATAAAGGAGGTCCATGGTTCGAATCCCGGCGCTGAAGTTTATTTTTCTCCGTCTGTCTCCCGTTGTTATATAGTAATTATAATTTGATTTAAATTAAAAGATAAAAAGTGCTTTGAATTTACTTAAAAAATCTTATCATCAAATCAATTATTTTTTATTTCATCCCACAAAAACTTCGGTTTTGAGTCAAAACTTTTTAAGCGTTCATTTAGTACTATGAAGTCAATGTTATACACGGAAGTGTGACATTTCAAACCATGTCAATTATCTTATTTAACGAATGTTTTAAATTATTCTCCAAAACAATTAGTTATGCAGTAGAAATAATTGCTTTATATGACAAGTTACAATTATTGTCAACTTCTATAAATATGTATGTTCGAAACTCTCCACTTGAAGATTATTACGGAAATTAATTTCATAGCATTGACTTACGTTTGATTGGATAACATTTTTGTGAGTAATTAACTTAAATAAGCGAGTAACAGATATCGACTCGCTGAAGAGAGAATTAACGTGAGACGAGTTAGTCTAAATGTTTTGGAACAGCCTTGGCATGTCGCCTACACCTTGCACTCTCCGGTCTATCTCATCTTAACGCTAGGCTTAGTTTAGATCCCTCTGTAAACATCTTCATCATCCAAATATATTTAACTAACTCCAGCTAAAAATATTATTTATAATTTAATTTAATTCAAATTAGATATTAAAATAGTCTGCCAATTAGAGTGGCACATAGCCTCGCGTCCAATTTTGTATAAATTAATTATTTTATGGTTTTACAACCTGTTATTGTTTAATTTATTCAATTTCCCACCTGTTATTTAAACCTGTCAAAATTGTTTTTATTTTTCACATGAATTAAAGTATCAATTTAGCAAAATTTAATTAGTGTAGACGGTTGAAGTTAATATGGGTCTATCTCCAGGCTACTTTCAGCGAACCATCAAAATTTGATAAAAATCAGTTCACAACTTTTGAAGATATAAGTGAGTAAATAAATGTATGTTTGTGCGCATGTGGAAGAGAAACCAATGGGCGCTGAAGGTTGAAACTTATATTGGACCAACAATGGTCTAATTATGACCTACCATCCAATTTTCAATAAAATTGGATGAGTAGTTTTTAAGATATGTTGCGCAAAAATTTAGCGACAGACCGACAGACAAACACGGAACCAACATTGTTCTCTGATGTCTCAAAAGGATTTCTGTCTTTTAATTTTTGAAATTGGAGACCAAAAATTTGTTCGTTCTTCTGAACGATCGCATAGGTTCCGTTACCTTCGGTAAGCTCGGACGTAAAAATTATACATATATTGATTGCATCAGAGCTTACCGAAGGCTATTTATTTATTATAGAGCTTAACGGAACCTATGTGATCCTTCTGAAGAACAAACATTGATGTTGATGTCTCAGATTTCAAGAAAACCTATGATCAGAGAACATTTTTGGTTCCATGACTGTTTGTCCGTCATTCAAGTTTTGCAAACCAACATATATTTAAAACTACTCGTCCTATTTTAATGAGATTTAAATGGTAGTTGATACTATAAGCTCATTTTTGATCCCATATAAGTTTCTACCATCTGCCCTTATTTGTTCATCTCCCTATTTGATTCACTTCCACATGCACGTATATATTTCTTTACCCCTATTTCTTCAAAATTACTCATCTCATTTTCATGGAATTCGGATAGTATGTTAAAAGTAGACCCTAGATAGCTCCAGATTAATTTCAACCTTCTACGCTTTTTAAATTTTGCTAAATTAATACTTTAATTCAAGTAAAAAATTAAATTTTTTTTTACAGATTTTAAAAACAAAGAGAAAATTGAATACTTTGACAACGATAGGCTGTAAAAGCATAAAATCATTAAAGTATCAAATAGTAGTCGAGGAAGCTATGTGCCACACTAATTGTCAGACTATTTTTCTATATAACCTTTTAACAAATTAAAAGTCAAACTAATTTCTAACAAAAATTAGTTTGAATTAAATTGTCTCAAGTTGGTGTTCTTGTTTTTTGTTTTAAGTGCTTTTACTTGGCATTTAACCAAATTTGGCTAGAAATTAAAAGTATTACAACTGCATGCTTTATACTTTATCATAGTTATAATAAAAAAACGTTGAATTTATAGACTTAATAAGTATACGGATAGAAACTGAAGAGACATTCTCAAATTAATGTATGATTTATTACACAAAAAAAAACTATACCTTAATTTACCTTATTTTGATAAGTAAACTTTTATAAACAAAAAGAACTCACCTCTATCATTCCTATAATTATCAAGAATCACCTACCTAAAACAGAAAAGTGAACATAAATTAAAATGACAAATTAAGAAATTACACATGAATAATAATAATAAATGTAAATAATAATTAAATTCAACACAAATAAAAGTTTGAATCAAATTAGTCTCCACTGATTTTAACTTGTTCATATTACCAATAGAGAAAATGTATCTGTTTATTTTCAGCAAACTTAATTAGTGATGTTGATGCAGATGGTTTAAGTATATCAGTTGGTCATTAGTGATCTAATAAACATTAGCCATTTGTGGATAGTTAAACTTTAGCCTTGAATAAGCAGATAAACATTAGCCATTTGTGGACAGTTAAACTTTAGCATTGATTTAGCAGATAAACATTAGCCATTTGTGGAGTGTTAAACTTTAGCCATGAATGAGTAGATATTCATTAGCCATTTGTGGATTGTTTAACTTTAGCCATGAATGAGTAGATATACATTAGCCATTTGTGGACTGTTAAACTTTAGCCATGAATGAGTAGATATACATTAGCCATTTGTGGATTGTTTAACTTTAGCCATGGATGAGTAGATATACATTAGCCATTTGTGGACTGTTTAACTTTAGCTTTGAATGAGCAGATAAACATTAGCCATTATTGAACTGTTAAACTATAGCCACGAATGAGTAGATAAACATTAGCTGTCAGTGAACTTAAACATATAACCCATTCAGTGGACTAAAAAAAATTAGCCATTAGCGATCTAATAAACAATAATAATAAATTGAATACAAAAAATCTGGAATGTAATACCTGCCGTTTAATCCATCGTATTGGGAACATACATATTCCTTCGTCATATGCACTAATCAAATCTCCTCACTCACAGATTACATACGCTGTATGTAATCTGTGTATGTAGTCTGTGAGTGAGGAGATTTGAGTAGTGTACGAAAGAATATGTATGTTCCCAATACGATGTTAGATTAGTTGGAACTAAGTTAGATTAGTTTTACAACCTAGAACGATCCTCACTATCTTAATTACTGGGAGGCTCTTAACACTAGTCAAGGAATATATGTAAGCAATTAAGTACGATGTTTTTTCTAAATATAGATTTTTTTTTTAGGCTTGAAAATGGCTTGTCGGGCCGAAACGTTGCCAACCAAATAAGAGTTTTTATTACCCTAAACGGATCCACACTACATTGTAGAATATAATATAATTTTGAATGGGTGGGACATGCGGGTAAAGTAGAAGTAAAAATTATTTAGCGAGATCTCGAAGCCCAGAGTAACCTTTTATGTAACCTTTTGTGTGCCACGGAATAAAAATCGAATCCTTCTTCAGTGGAATAAGTTATCATTGTGGAAATGTAAATTATAATAATAAAATAAAGAGTACAACATTGTCTTGTGTGATTCTGAGTTAACATTGTAGAAGGTCACAGCTATATATTCATTTAGCTATCGACCTTTAGACTCAAACATGAAAGAAAATTATGCATTCCATACGACAATATGTCAAATAAATAAAAAATTCAAGATAGGAGTGTTTATACAGTTCAGGGAGAGGGGGGCACTTTTTTATGAATGACGCTGTTTGTTCCGTAGTAATAATTAAATGGCTGATAATAGTTAAGGTCACTGGGGTTCTGTCCTTGAAAGAAAGTCAACAAACCTATATTGCACCCATACAGTCTCATACGAATAATTCTAAAGAACCATAGTAAAAACAACCTTCTTTTCTCAAAAATAGTCAACTAAATTGACTTTGATACCATAAACTAAATATATTAGACACGTCGCGCTGAATACCTTTTTTAACGTTCTTCAAAGAAGGATATCAAGACCTACATTCTGCACTTGTTATATACTAGACACATCTTTAGATTCTTTTTGTACATCTTTAGATATGCTCCTTGATTCCTTCTCCTCACTCACAGATTACATACGCTGTATTCACTAATCAAATCTCCTCACTCACAGATTACATACGCTGTATTCACTATGTTTGTGCGCATGTGGAAGAGAAACCAATGGGCGCTGAAGGTTGAAACTTATATTGGACCAACAATGGTCTAATTATGACCTACCATCCAATTTTCAATAAAATTGGATGAGTAGTTTTTAAGATATGTTGCGCAAAAATTTAGCGACAGACCGACAGACAAACACGGAACCAACATTGTTCTCTGATGTCTCAAAAGGATTTCTGTCTTTTAATTTTTGAAATTGGAGACCAAAAATTTGTTCGTTCTTCTGAACGATCGCATAGGTTCCGTTACCTTCGGTAAGCTCGGACGTAAAAATTATACATATATTGATTGCATCAGAGCTTACCGAAGGCTATTTATTTATTATAGAGCTTAACGGAACCTATGTGATCCTTCTGAAGAACAAACATTGATGTTGATGTCTCAGATTTCAAGAAAACCTATGATCAGAGAACATTTTTGGTTCCATGACTGTTTGTCCGTCATTCAAGTTTTGCAAACCAACATATATTTAAAACTACTCGTCCTATTTTAATGAGATTTAAATGGTAGTTGATACTATAAGCTCATTTTTGATCCCATATAAGTTTCTACCATCTGCCCTTATTTGTTCATCTCCCTATTTGATTCACTTCCACATGCACGTATATATTTCTTTACCCCTATTTCTTCAAAATTACTCATCTCATTTTCATGGAATTCGGATAGTATGTTAAAAGTAGACCCTAGATAGCTCCAGATTAATTTCAACCTTCTACGCTTTTTAAATTTTGCTAAATTAATACTTTAATTCAAGTAAAAAATTAAATTTTTTTTTACAGATTTTAAAAACAAAGAGAAAATTGAATACTTTGACAACGATAGGCTGTAAAAGCATAAAATCATTAAAGTATCAAATAGTAGTCGAGGAAGCTATGTGCCACACTAATTGTCAGACTATTTTTCTATATAACCTTTTAACAAATTAAAAGTCAAACTAATTTCTAACAAAAATTAGTTTGAATTAAATTGTCTCAAGTTGGTGTTCTTGTTTTTTGTTTTAAGTGCTTTTACTTGGCATTTAACCAAATTTGGCTAGAAATTAAAAGTATTACAACTGCATGCTTTATACTTTATCATAGTTATAATAAAAAAACGTTGAATTTATAGACTTAATAAGTATACGGATAGAAACTGAAGAGACATTCTCAAATTAATGTATGATTTATTACACAAAAAAAAACTATACCTTAATTTACCTTATTTTGATAAGTAAACTTTTATAAACAAAAAGAACTCACCTCTATCATTCCTATAATTATCAAGAATCACCTACCTAAAACAGAAAAGTGAACATAAATTAAAATGACAAATTAAGAAATTACACATGAATAATAATAATAAATGTAAATAATAATTAAATTCAACACAAATAAAAGTTTGAATCAAATTAGTCTCCACTGATTTTAACTTGTTCATATTACCAATAGAGAAAATGTATCTGTTTATTTTCAGCAAACTTAATTAGTGATGTTGATGCAGATGGTTTAAGTATATCAGTTGGTCATTAGTGATCTAATAAACATTAGCCATTTGTGGATAGTTAAACTTTAGCCTTGAATAAGCAGATAAACATTAGCCATTTGTGGACAGTTAAACTTTAGCATTGATTTAGCAGATAAACATTAGCCATTTGTGGAGTGTTAAACTTTAGCCATGAATGAGTAGATATTCATTAGCCATTTGTGGATTGTTTAACTTTAGCCATGAATGAGTAGATATACATTAGCCATTTGTGGACTGTTAAACTTTAGCCATGAATGAGTAGNTATGTGCTCCTTGATTCTTGATTCCTTCAAGAATAAGCCTTTAGCTAGAGCAAACATCTATTTATATGTGCTCCTTGATTCTTGATTCCTTCAAGAATAAGCCTTTAGCTAGTGGATATATCTTTATATAATGAGCTCCTTGATTCCTTCAAGAATAAGCATTAGCTAGTGGATACCTTTTTATATAATGTGATCCTTGATTCCTTCAAGAATAAGCATTTAGCTAGTGGATACAACTTTATATGTGCTTCTTGATTCCTTCAAGAATAAGCATTTAGCTAGTGGATAAATCTTTATATGTGCTTCTTGATTCCTTCAAGAATAAGCATTTAGCTAGTGGATACATCTTTATATTTGCTTCTTGATTCCTTTAAGAATAATCACTTAGCTAGAGCAAACATCTTTGGATATACTCTTGGATGCATTCAACAATAAGCATTTAGCTAGTGGATACATCTTTATACAATATGCTCCTTGATTCTAGATTCCGTCAAGAATAAGCCTTTAGCTAGTGGATATATCTTTATATAATGTGCTCCTTGATTCCTTCAAGAATAAGCCTTTAGCTAGTGGATCATCTTTGGATATACTCTTGGATGCATTAATGCATTCAACAATAAGCATTTAGCGAGTGGATACATCTTAAGATATGCTCCTTGATGCATTCAACAAGAATACGCAACTCCTATAAACCATTTGTATTCTCACTACAGTATGATATTTTTCAAATCTCTTAATCTTGTTCTACTATCAATCCTAATATGTCATGAAAAGTGGCGTAACTATGGAACCACAAGGGCCTGCATTGCAAAGGGCTGTCAAATCCAAAACAAATAAAGGAATCTTACAATATATTATTTAATATTAATTTTTATTATCACTTTATTATCAATATTATTATCACTTTTTTAGGATTTCATTTTTTGCTTATCAATTTTCTTTGGCGAGTGGTCCCAAAAAATTCTTGAAGTGGGGGGGGGGGATCCCCTAGCTACGCCACAGGTCAGGAAACATCTAAATCAATGTTACGCCGTAAACATTGACAGAGTAAAGTGTAAGATGAGCTGCTCTCAAGACTAAGGAGTAAGAAGATCCTTCTCTTATAAAAGTTACTACAAAGAATTGACTGAAGCAAACAGAGACTTTGTTCTATAACACAAAGATATTTTTAGCTACTTTTGTTTTGAAGGTCACAATTTTCTCATATTCTTCTTTACGGATTATCTTTGAACAATTTACACGAAACCTAATCACAGTTTTATATAATGAAACGACATTAACAATAATATCAAATTATTTTATTAATTAATATAATACTATAAATATTGCGAATGCAGATAAAAAGAAATTGAATAAAAAGAAGAACTATTATCGACTATTAAAAACAATTAACTTACCTTAAATTTAAAAGAAATAATACGTTAAGTAAAATTTTAAATTTAATATACTTTTTTGTTACACTACTATCCTTTTTTTATTATTATAAATTTTTTTATACGTGGGATATTATAAAGCATCATATGAAGCTTATGTGAATAAATCTTGCAAGTAATATATATGCTAATGTCGAAAAGTCCGTGGTTTTACACGATGGAGGGCTACCTCGAATATTTACCTCAGGAAAACAACCCTGGGCTTACTCTATTTTATATAGTAAGTAAAGAAGGTTGAACAACATTTATTTTTATAATATGTAATACATTGAAAAATATAGGTACATATTGCGTACCTGTTGTAACCGGTCCCTGAATGTCTGTTTTAAAGCTTCCAAAATGAGATATTTAGGAAAGACTAAAGATAATACAAAAAGAAACCTAATACCTGATATCATCAAACCAGGTTAACTTGGAGATTTAATCCATTAAAAACTACTACTCAGACGATGTGTCACGGTGTTAGCGCATCGGCTAAGCTATAGCATACTTGGTAGAGCTCAATTAGACCTTCCTAAACCAGTTATAGAAGAAAAAAAAGATAACCAAGGAAAAGTGGATGAGACGGTTTGAAACCAGAAGACAGTAGGAAAAGTCATAATATTTTAGATGAGAGGATTTTCAGACGTAATCAGCTGATTAAATTTTTGTACAGAAGTTTTGACATTTTGACAGAAAGAATAATATTAAGGTTTTGACAGTGAGTTCTTCATTTCAAAGATTAGGAAAAGTTTCTGAGTTAGTTTGTCTAATGGATTTGAACGAAATTCGGCACACAGGTGCATCTTATAATTAGAGATGTGTAATTTTAAAAAATTCCATACCAAATATTTTCAAGATGGCGGCTAAAATGGTGAACGACTAAATAAAAAGCTTTTAGTAAGCATGAAGTATTACAAATGAATTTGAAGGTCCTAACGGTTAGAAAGAGAATATATAACAATTAGAGTTGTTACAGCTTTTCAATAATAAACGCTCACCTGTTTATTAGGCATTTGAAGATAATGTTATTATAGGCTCGCTACGCTAGCCTGCGACTATGCAACAAATGCTGCCTAGACTAGGCAAGTGTTGCGAGCCTCCAATATCTTTATTAAATAAAGATTAGCTACAAATGGTAAATAATCTGGCCACCGTTGCAAGCCAGCATTAACATGACTACAGTCTATAAGATTAGAGTTGGCACTATCAAAAGGCGGGAAAAGTTTGAGGGAAACGATTCTAATGGTCCCCCATGTTGAATGCAACTTCAGAAAAAAAAATGCTCTACTCTACCCCTGTCCCACAAAAAAAGTATAACATGGCAACACTGATTTTCCCTTTTTATAACCCCAAATCTACCTCCACGTTTGTTGTTTCCCGCCTTCGATTGTGCCAACTCTAATCTTATAGACTGTATTGAACGATTATTCTACAAAATACTGTTATAAAGAGGCGAGCGCAGGGAGCCTGCTAAAACAAATATTGATCAAATACTGGTGTTTCATTGTTAGTCGAGTATCTGAAGTCTTTTTCAAATAAATAAGTTATTTTAGAAAGGCGACAAATATTGCTTAAAATAGAATTTTTGTTTATTTCTTTCCCCATTTTAAACTATAAAACCATTTTAGATATATAAAGCGTCAAAATGCGTATAAAAGGAAAGAAATATACATAAAATGTAACGCAATATACAAATATATAAATACAAACGAATTAACAGATTCTAGAGATAAAAGAGGCAAAACGAAAAAACATAAATTCCCTTTCTTTTAACACAGAAAGTTTGCAGTCCAGTAACAAACAAAAAGAAGATTTAAGTTCATTAAAGTCCTGCACAAAAAGTAGAGAAAACCCGAAAAAAATAGGAGATGAAAGAATAAAATACAAAAAAAAAAAAATCTGAAATATGAGCCTGTTGTAGCAGAGATAAAAGCTGTTTTTACCCAGCTATAGAGATTTAATAAAATTTGGTTAAGCTTTTGTAAAAGTTTTTACAAAAGGGTTATAACTAAAATAGTTATACAATACAACATACATAAAAATATATGGTTTCACTTTTAAAAATTACAAAAGAGAAATTTAATCTACAAAGCTTACTACACGCATGATTAAAAATAACATCTAACAATTGAGTTTATTTTAAAAGATTTGATACATTTTTGGTTTATATTTTTAGAGGAACATTTTCAATAAAATTTAACAAAGAGGTTAACATGATTTCCAAATGATATTAATATTGTAGGAAACTGTTCAGATTTGTGGACATCTCCTTAAAAGTCAAATCAATCAAATAGAGTAATTTTTTGGGGTATATAGTATTTAAATGCTATGAATGCAAAAAGCATTTTTTGCCTAAAAAATAATTCTTATCAAAAATATTAACGAATTTTTATTTTAAAATTGTCTCTGTTATTAAGTCTTTTTAGACAACAATATTAGTTCATTAAAAAAAAATTACCCACTTTTTATCTATCTGATGAATATATCTATCTATTAGTAATTGGGAATTTTTCAAAGAAAAAACAGAAAATATTTATTAGATTTTATAATCCAATTTTAAGTTCTTTAATTTTAAACTCACTTATGTGGCCTAACAGCTTTGTTTAAACACATATTGATATAACAATCAAGTCCCATTGTATTTTGATTATTTTTGCCATACATCAAGCTACATTGTTTTTACATCTACATAAACGTTTTTATCTTTGAGTTTATTTAAATCTTGATTAATGCAATATTTGTTCATCGCAATAAAATAATATTAAATTTCCACCATTATTCAAAGTGATAGGCATTATGTTATGCCTTTCACTAAATCAAAATCAAAGATTTATCTATTTCAATTTATTAATCATTTTTGGTTCCGAGTCTGTTTGTCAGTCTGTCGATCTGTCACTCAATTTTTTCGAACTAACATATCTACAAAACTACACGTCCAATTTTAATAAAATTTGTATGCTAATTAGCTCATTGTTGGTCCCATATAAGTTTCAACCTTCTACGCTCATTTGTTTCTCTACCACATACACACAAACATACATTTATTTAGACCTATATCTTCAAAAGTGCATATCCAATTTTTAAGGAATTAGGATGGTTTTTCGAAAGAAGTACGCAGATAGCCCCAAATTAATTTAAACCGTTTAAGCATCTTAAATTTGGTTTCATTGATACTTTAATTCATGTAAAACTTAAAACCAGGAAAAATTAAATATATTTGGTGATAATAGGTTGAAAAAGCATAAAATCATTTAAGTATACGAAATAGGACACGAAGAAGCATAGTACAAGAAAAAAAGTGCCACTTTAATTAACACTTTTTTTTCATTAAAGTTTTTTACTTTTAAAAACCCATAATCATTGCTAAATTATAATCATCGATTATTATATCAAGATATTGTGACTTGAATGTCATTGTGTGTTCAACAGATTTTTAGTTTCAGACTTCATTTTCAGTACAATTATATTATCTAAACTTTTTAAAAAACGTTTTAAACGAACATTAATCAAGCTAAATTTGTATAAAGCAGAGGAAGTGGAGGGCTGAAGAAAATCAACAAGTAACTATGTAAAACATAGTCAGAAATATGTAGAAGGTATTTGAATTGGAATGGTATAAGGGGCGAACTTAGAGAGTGAACAGGTGGATTACTTGGGGGGTAGGGTAATTGTACGAATACTTCGAAAAAGTTGTAGAATCTCTCTCTTCCCACTTGTTAAGGAGAGTTCCGATAGGTTTCGATAAGGGCTTGACATAGTAGGCTTCTATCTTTCCTATGCCCTTAGGCTTCTGAGGTTTCACGAAGTTAAAGGGACTAAAAATGTAGGTTTATCGAGATGTGGTGACTATAGTAAGGCTATAAATTTCAATAAAACCACACTGTTGTGACTTGATATCGATATCTCTATAAAATCTACAATTACCGCACCCTTAGCGCAACCTGTTGGAACTTTCACCTAACTAGAAAGATCAACTGAGTTGTACAACTTACAACTTATAATGAGAAACTCACTGATAATGAACCAAATTTAAAGATTATACAATGTTAAATTGAGCATAGCAAAAAAATTGTTAAAGAGCATAGCAAAAAAATTGTTAAACCATCATTGCAAGTGTTTTATTAATTTGTCAATACAGTTTAAATAGACTGTCAATTAGTGTGGCACATAGCTTCCTCGCATCCTATCATGTACTTTATTGTTATATTATCATTAACATTATTGTTTATTGTCTAAAAACGATTAATAGTTTTAGCGATCTTTAACACTTCATAGCGGTGTCCGGTGTCGCTGTTGGTTTTACTACAAAATCGAATTTGAAAAAAATGTTGTCTCATTGAATAGATAAAGTTTGATTTTTTTCTCTGCCTAAAATTCCAATTTTAAATATAAAGATCACATTTAAGTGTGCGTTACGCGTAAACGCTTAGACGGATAACGTTGTCCAACGAACTCGTCCTGGGCATTGTTAAAATGAACATGTCTACCAAATTTCATCAAAATAGGTCAAGAATTACTCAAGTTATCGTCGGACGTTTCAAAATTCGCGGACACACAGACCGACAGACAGACAGAAGGACAGACACGAGACCAAAAAGGTTCCCTGATGTCTGAAACGAATTTCTGTCTTGGAATTTTTAAAATCGGAGAATTGAAAGTTTTTCGCTCTCAAAAGTGAACATGCTTCCGTTACCTTCGGTAAGCTCGGAAGCAATAAACCACTGAATTCAGCAGTTAATGATTACTGCAACACTGATGCATCAATCAATTTAATGGATACTAAATCAGTGACAGCCCAATCTGAGACAATCATAAAGCAATTAAAACCAAATTAATTAAGCTTTTTCCTCCTTCTCAATTTAGTTAATCACCAAAAAACCGTATCCAAACTTCTCCAGATATCCGGCACATCGCCAGACATAATCCAGATTAATTTGAACCGTCTACACTCTTAAAATTGATACTTTAATTCATGTGAAAAATAAAGGCACTTCTTTAGATTGTTACTCTCCTTATAATGAAAACAGAGGGGAGTAACAATCAAGAAAAGGTATACAGAATGTTCTTCTTTAGACTGTTACTCCACTTATCAAAACAGAAGTGTAACATTCTCTAAAGTACATTGGACTAAAACATATCTTTGTCTTAATAGTTATTTAGTCAGTTATTTATATTCTAAAAAAAATAGGAGAGTAACAATCAAAAGAAATACCAGATTTCCAACACATAAAGTGATGCACTTTAGCCCTTTCGGCACTGTAGACATCTATAGACGTAATTAGTAAGTGCCTTAATCAGACTGTAGACGTCTATGGACGTCATCAAAAAGTGCCTTCCACAGCCTACAAACGTCTATAGACGTTTTGAGGTTTTCTTATGTATGTTTTCAAATAGAAGCTTTACTAGACGTTGCACGTGACTCCAAACGCCATCTATCGGAACTAGAATGATGTACAATGGTAAATAATAGAAAATGAAAAAAAAAAGAAAAAAGTTTAACTTCGGTTTAACTTTCGTTGCCGGTCCAAAGCCCGGATACGAAAGAAGGGTGGGACTTTCTTATTCTTTTTTTTTCGTCATGTTTAAGAAAAATTATCAATGTATAATATGAAATATGTAAAAAATAATAAAGAAATGAAAAAATTTATTTATATAAAACAAATACCACTTATTCATAAAATGTACATTACTTTTAATTTTTTTATATGTATATATAGAATTAAAAATTATTAAGTTAACATCTAAAATTAATTAAAAATAAAAAAATAATTATAGATGAATGTAAAAAAGTAATAAAACAAGAATTATCCTAATATGATGAAAAATGTAGGAGATATAAAATAAATAGTGTAAAAGCGTTGAAGAATGGATAGTTTTGTGTGAAGGTTGAAACGAGTCAGGCTGGGGAAGGCCGGTCTGAAAATACGGCCCCGTCTGTGCAAGTCTACTTTTGATTTCTACCTCAGTACCGAAAGGGTTAGTCTTTGACCTAATAATTTATCAGAACATATAAAATATGTATTAGAGTCCTCGTTTTTTACTTACGGATACTAAAAAAGGGGAAACAAATTTTGTGGTACCTAATACCATATTGCTTCCGAACTTATCGAAGGTTACGGAAGAATTTTTTGTAGCGACTAACTATTTATAACCTACCATCTAAATTTCATTAAAATCAGACGAGTTTTTATAAAACGACAGACTGTTTAGTGTTGTTAAAAAGAATCTCCATCTTAGAATTTTTTAATATAAAGAACAAAAATTTCAGATAACAATGCTTTTATTACCTTCGGTTAGCTCGGAAGCTTAAAAGTTATAACTTATTTTAAACTAAAGTTATAAAACTTTACAACTAACACTAGTTTAGTATAGTTTTAAAATGTTTATATTTTAACGCAGTCATTATCGATAAGCTAGTAACTTAATGGGGCTGATCCCATTATATTTTAGACTCGCAAGTAAAATTGAATGGAAGGATAGAGATTAAGGCTAATATCTAGCTAAGCAGGGGATTATTAATTAACTTTTCTTTTAACTTCAAGATTAATCACGTCGAGAAACTAATTAACAAGTTTATAATCATAATGAAACACAGTTCTTTACTTAATATAAGTGGAGGGAAATGATTAAATAAATTCGTAACTTTCTTGGCAAGAAGTGTAAATGTCTATCTATAAAAATTTTAGTGTTAACTACTTCGTTATTTTCATTGAATTAGGTTAGTAGAAGAGGTTAGTAGAATAGATTACCAATCAGTATGGCACATAGCTATGTGCCATACTATGAGACAATGATACAATGAGGTAGCTACCTCGCAAAGGAATGTTCAATCACGTGCCATACTATGAGACAAAGATACAATGAGGTAGCTACCTCGCAAAGGAATGTTCAATCACGTGCCATACTATGAGACAAAGATAAAATAAGGTAGCTACCTCGCAAAGGAATGTTCAATCACGTACTTTGTACTTCATTGGTGATATCCTATTTTAACACATTATGCCAGTGTCACACTCTTTTATGAGGCGGGGACGATTTTATGTGATGCCGAAGACCGAATGAGAGCTTTCACGCATAGAAACGTCGCCTAGTGCAAAACCATAAAAAAAAGATCAATAGCAACATTTAGTTGATATATTATCATGGGACGATCATCTGTCAACAAACCATTCAAATGCCTTCAATATCCGATGAGTAATTCTAAGCAGACATTAATTTACACCTGTATATTTAAAAATACTTTAAACTTTAGTTTTTTATGTGACGCCAAAAAAACGTACAATGAGATCTTTCAGACACAGAAACGTCGGGGACGCACGCGTCGGCAAAAAACGTTGCCCAGTGTGGAACCGCCTGAAGTGAAACCAATAAGCGAAGAATGTTCCAACTTATATGAGACCAAAAATTGGCTAAAATTGTGACCTACCATCCGAATTTCATTAAAATTGGACGAATAGGTTTTAAGACATCTCTTAACCGCACAGAACTATATGTTCTCTAGTAGAGAGATAACCTTTTGATGCGCTAATAAGGTGGTTAGAGGTGGTTATTAAATTGGTTTTACTCGTAAAGTATGTAATGTATTTTATGTATTATTACTTCAAAAATTTAATAAAAGTATTAATATAATAATAAAATAAGAATATATTTTGGTTTGCCAAAATTGAGCGACTGGCAGAGACGGGTCAAAAAATATTCCCTGATGTCTAATTCAGATTTCTTTCTAGGAATTTTTAAAATCAGAGACATAACAAATTTTGGTTTTCCTAGATGAACATAGTTTCCATTACCTTCGTTGAGCAAGAAAGCAATTTTTAAATTTATGTGATTATTATCTTTTTAATAAGTAGAACTGGGGACCGAATATTTAAAATTAAAACCCACGGAAGAGCGCACTCAAAAGGAAGAGGAAAATCCTTAACAAACCCCAACGCTTTTGGGCTTATTTTTCTTCTCTCGTCGTCCCCTACATGGGGCACAGTTTAGATTTAGTTTTGGCGAGATCTTTCGAACAGAAATATGTCCTTTTATAAATTAAAGATAAAAGTATTATGGAATGGACTATGAAATACATTAATTAGTATTCTCATTTTGCTTAGGTTTGCGCCTACAAGCCTAATTAAGCGGAAATAAATTAAGGAGATAAAATGAACTTTTGAATTTTCAAAAAGAAACTTTTTAATTTTGAATTTAATTCTCAACTAATACGTATTACATGTCGTATTAAGCAAACAGCTTAATAAAAAGTTTTCATTTTCAAAGCCAGAAAGAAGAGGTAAGGCGAGAAGTTAAATAAGTTAGCTAATAAATAAGGAGCTGAGGTAAAAGTTTTTAATCGGATTTTAACTCAAATGCGGTTAAAGAGACATAAATTTACACATGAGAAGTGAAGAAAAAGTGGGAAAAAGTAACATTTGACAACATCTTTGACAGAAAAGACAACTTTAAACGAAAATAAAGAGAAAGGCCAACTCTCCGTCAGTAACTTCATTGAACATGACAGGTTATCAACTACAAGTAGAATTTTCACTGCTGGTAAGAAGAAGATAAAGTTTGAAAGAGAAATAGTCAATGAAGAAGTTGAGACAAGGGTTTAAATTTGACATATTATTCGAAATTTAGAGGAAATAGTCAAAACAAGGGTTTAAATATGACGTATTATTCGAAATTTAGAGGAAATAGTCAAAACAAGGGTTTAAATATGACGTATTATTCGAAATTTAGAGGAAATAGTCAAAACAAGGGTTTAAATATGACTTATTATCTGAAATTTAGGAAGGATTAGGATTAAAAGTTCAGCTATTATACTCGTATGACATCTTACATAATTTACAAATTCAACTTTGGTTTTTAATTTTTATAATTAAGAACAAGAATTATAAACAATACTGATCCCCACGAAGTTTTAACTCAAATAACTATTAAAAGGAATGTTTCAAGATAATAATTTGTTGAAAACGAATATAATTTTGCAGAAAGAGGGCTAAAAGTATTAAAAATAATGCGTTGTCGTCGTGTTCTGAGCTAATCTGAAAGTTTCAAAGGTCTAGCTACTCGGGAAGTTCGCTAAAAATAGATTGCAAGATTTGTACTGGACAAACAAACAAACAAGAAAGCAAGCTAATAGAAACTAGTAAAAACTAATTTGACTTAATTGACTCGAATGAGCCGAGGAAATCTTGCGATAAGACAGCCTTGACTTGGCATTAACACACAGTTTAAAGACACTGTATATCACACAGCACTTTAAATTATTTTTACTTGAACACTAATGTAACTCTACAGCATTACATTAGTATTATGTTAAACAACATGTTACCCATTATGTTGACTTAGTGATTACAGTTATAATTTCATTAAAAAATTCATAGTCATTCTAATAATCATTCTGCTTTCATTATGGGTGAGATGTGATACTCATCTGAAAGATGTCATTAGAGTGCATTTCGCTATTTTTATGGTTTCGAGGTCATCCTAAGAAACTACTATGCTTTTGGTAGTTCGTTTGTCCGTCTGTCTCAACTTGGATCATAATCTTCCGACCTATTGTAGCTAGATATTTAAAATTTGGTGAACAAGTTAAACGTTTTTGCCCAACAACTGTGCAGTTATGTTATACCTTGAAAGCACAGACGCTCCGGCATACCTGTAAAGGTTTATTGTCGGGGAACCTGCCAGACAAACCTAATACAACCTTAATATAGGAAGAACAGAATTATACGGAACAGACTTAACTGCTCACTCTTAAAAAAGTTTGAAGGTTCTGTAAATCACTCAAGCTAGTTGTTTAAGGATGCAAGCTTAACGCTATTAATTCTATAAAAGTTCATAATAATCATCATCATCATATACCATTTATTTGCAATTTTTGTAAATTTTTCTTAATTTTACTACGTTTTTATTAGCTCGCTTTCATGTTTGTTCGTTTGTTTGTTTTTCCAGTACAAATCTTGCAATCGATTTTTATCTAACTTCCCGAGTCGCTAGACATTTGAAACTTTTAGACTAAAGTCTGTGCCAAACAAGAGTTAGTGGGTTGAAACCGTGGGAAATCGAGTGACACACAGATTGGCCAAATTCTCAGGGAAAAAATAAATCCACTACATTTACCTTCTAATATGGTTATCCAGAGGGCAAATCTTGGGCTCTCATTGGCTCCCCAATTTGCTAGCTTTTGGGTCAACGCACTTACTTTTGTTTGGCACAGACTGTAGCTCAGAACACGATGACAATACATTGTTTTAATAATTGTAGCCATTTTTCAGCAAAAATTAATTCGTTTTCAGCAAATTGTGCTATATGGAAAGTTAGTCCGAAAAAAAAGTTATTTTATTTGTTTTGAAATGTCCCATATTTACAATCTTCATTTTGACAGGTTTCAAATTTATGACAGAAAATTTAAAAAACGAAGTATATAAAAAGTTCTTTTTATCTTGCAATTATTATAATTATGATTGATTTCAAATCAGCTCCAGCGGTGGTACCTCGCAGAGGTTTGAGTTCACACTTTTCTGTCTCTAAACGTTATAAAGTCTAAATAAAATAAAGGTTTCAAAAACTTAAATGACGTTATACCAATATTAGAAGAAGTACCATTACGTTACCGAATTTTGAAGTACCACAGCACCGGTGCATTAGTGGTATCGCAGCATTGAAAGATGTGATAAACTAAACGACTGCGGGCTGTATCTTATCACATCTTTGTTTCTACTGCTAAAATCGTATGCACGATTAATTGCATTCGATTCATTTGCACTAGATTCCGTTCTCTCTAGTATACAATCTTAAATTACTCTTATAATAATTATAGTGACGTGACTGTACACGTATTACATTGAACAGTACATCGTATCTTCTAATATTTCAGCTGTCCACCTAATAGCTTAGTCCGCAGCAGCCAATTCATTTGTTTTTCCGTCGGTTATTTTACATTTGTTGCATTATTATTCTAATCCAGTCGTCGCTTTACACCGAATCCCAGAAGCTTAAATAGAATTAATTAACATATTATGTCGGCACACAGGTTAATGGAGAGCTATAAAAAGCCTTTGAATGTTGTTATCTACATCTAATCTGTGGATGTAGAATTTTTAATACAAAACATACGCAATTATACACGCCAAGGTATATAAATTGGTCCATTTCAATAAGAAGGTAAGCTATATGCGTTTATTTTAAAGTTCATTGCGTTAAACAAACTCTAAAGTTAATAAAAATAAAATACTTGGAGTAAATAAAGCTACATGAAGAGTAGCGTGAAATCAAGATTAATGTCCCTGGTCCCGAAAAACAGCAGGAGAAAGAAGAGCTCAATTTATCAGCTTTAACAAAATCAGGGCAGAAAAGACAAACGCCTATAAAGGGGAAATAAAGAGCAATAGCGGCAATCAACAAAGGAGCAATATACAACAGTTTCTGCTTAAAATTTTATTATAACCAGTTGAAGGGAGTGTTTTAGCGAATTTTCGAAGAAAATTAAGCTATTGGGTGCAATGGCTTAAAAATTTTTGTAATTTTTTTTTTCGTGGAAATCCGTTTCAGGCCATTCTAAATCGATCCCTAAATTTTAGCACTATTTTTTATGTATGTATGTATATATGTGTCACTCCAGACGATATCTCCCATTAGGATGCACTTAAAATTTTCAAACAAATTTTAAAATGTCAAATTTGTTAAATGAAAGGATGAGTTCGTTGGCCAGAATTTGGAGTTCATTTAGGGGTCAAATTTTGACCATTAGGGTAAAAAATAGCATAAAAACATGTTTTTTCCATTTTACTCCTCTTTTAAATGAAAATATGATAATATTGTACATAAACACAATTACTGTACTCTTAAAGAGCTTTCCAACGATGTGCATCCTGAAGGGTAAATACTATTTTGACTTTTGTACCCCGTACCCGTGTGTACCAAAATGTTTTTTTCAACCATCCAAATTCTAAACCAAAATTTTCCTATATTATCTATCATAAACCAATAATACGCAGATTTCTTTGAAAATTCCCTCATTAAGTCATGGTGCATGGATGGTCTTTTTTTTATTGTAATTAATATTATAGGGTCCCTAGGCAAAAAGAGGACATTTAAAATTTAATGCGCTTGTCTGTCGTCTGTCTGTAAGGCTAGCCGCACACAGGAGACTTTTTGCCCGCAGATAGTTTTATCGCTACCTCAATGGCTTATGCAGTACATGGGATGGGAGTGCGTACACTAGAGGCAAAGACAGGTGCAAGACAAAAGAGTCCTCCAGCCTAAAAGATGTCCCGATACATTTCTGTCCGTAGACTTTTATGCACAAATAACTTTCCACAAATTATTTTTCAGGAAATCCATATCGCTGGGTACAAGATACTGCGACTGTCTTTGCGCCTGACTTCCGGAAGTAGCTAAGAAACAAATTTGAAACTTGGCAACTATACGTCATGAAAAATAACAAAAACACATGAAAATGACAGAAAAGCCCTAAAAAATCACCCATCGATTATTTTTCATTATTCATTTATTAACGAATATTCTTCCGTTGAGGTTGATAAATGAAAGGATAGGACGCCTTGAGTAAGAATATTTATTTGGTTTCGTTTTTATACCAATAATTCATCTTTCGCCATGTGTCCTCAAAAATTGTCTCGAAGTTTTGTTATAGAAAAAATCTATAAACAAAATG
The DNA here is from genome assembly GCA_001010745.2 of Gerris buenoi. NCBI lineage: Eukaryota > Metazoa > Arthropoda > Insecta > Hemiptera > Gerridae > Gerris > Gerris buenoi. Next base: position 321,141 of record KZ651181.1, on the reverse strand, counting down.
ATTTATTCTTGTGTCGAAAAACGGTTATTAAGGAATTTTTCATACGTCACATATTTTGTAAGAACAAATATTTCGTCCCTCGCCTTTAGTCGCAGCATAGAGACTTCGGAGTAGGCATCATTGCGTTTTAATGATAAAAATTAATTTAACTGCTTTTAATTCATTTCATTAATATAAAAATTATCAAAGATTAAAAAGTGTATACTGGTATCAAACTTATTTGTTCGGCCCACCATGTTAGTCCAGGGAAATAAGACCTCCTCTGCGGAATGAGAGAAAGCAAGCTGAATTTTTGCATAGACCTTTCGCTTTGATGTTCTAATGAAGCACCAAAAAGTCTCATATGCTCACCCTTGTGCGTCTCGAGATATCGAAGGGCAAAGGTCAGGAAAAACATTTTTTGCGAAAATATCGCTTCCGGTTAGTCTGAGGGCTTAAGAAGTTATATCAAAACTTACGTAAAACAGTATTCCCAACAAGTTTGGATATAAACATGTTTTTCGTACGATCAACCGTTTTCGAGATATAGCGTGAAGAAGCGGGAGCGCGCATGTTTACTTTCCCATAGAAATAGAAGGTATTGTAATGGTACAAAAATTCGATTTTGAGATTTTATGAATTAACACGTTTAGAGGTCCACTGAGTCCAAAAAAGAGGTCTTTAAAGAATGTCTGTTCGTTGTCAGGCTGTCGTTTGTACGGCGTCTTAGCAGACGCTTGGAGCCTAAAATACTGGGCCGATTTTGACGAAATTTGGCATACATGTTCAGAAAATTCATATTATGTGGTGAAATCAAGAAATTAATTTTAGCTCCAAATTTGGGGGCGCTACCCCCCAAAAACTCAAATATTTAATTCCCAATTATTATTATTTTTTGGTTAAAAGATTGTTCATTTATAAAACTGTTATACGCCTTTCGCAATTGCCGGCGTGCTTAATGTTTCTTCTTCTTCGTCCTCGTCTTTATCAATATTTTATAGTAGGAATACTTGAGGAAACTGATGTCAAAAGCTATTTTCTTTGGAACTAGATTTTTTACCTGGAAAACGACATAAATAACTTTCTCAAAGACGAGTTCATAAATACGTAACCCAGTGTTTTCCATAATTTATTAGTTATCATGTTTTTAAAGGTACATTTATTTATTATTTAATATTTGTTCTAATTTTATTATAAAAACAACTTTTCCTCGGTGGGGAATCGAACCCAGCCTGTCTCCGTATCAAAGTTTAAAGCTATTTTCTCTGGAACTAGAAGTTTACCGGTATAACGACATATATCGTTAGATTCGAAATTAAATAGACTACATAATAGAATTTTTTAATCGAAATAATAATTTCAAGTTTTTTCAGAGTTTTTGGGGGGTAGCGCC